>CM064967.1:39384161-39448535 GCA_032847665.1 Solanum chilense
AAAATCATACAATCATATTCATGCAAGCATACAATTAAGCATATAGCAGAGTTACAATACAATCAATACATATTATTCGCTATTAAGAGTTCACTACGAATATCGTAAAAACCATAACCTACCTCCACCGAAGATTAGTAATCAACAAGAATTTTCCCCAAGCTTTGTGCTTTTCCTCCTCTTCGATCGATCAATCCTCTCTCTTTCTGTTCTTTCTCTTTTTCTTATTCCAAAACCCTCTTCCTTTTACCCTAATTAGTATATAATTAAGAATAAAAGGTGACAATAATACCCCACTAATTAACCCAAAGTTACCTCTTTTATCCCTCAAGAATTTGAGTTATTAGTATAAACCCACGAAATCTATAATTAAGGAAAGAATAGTCCAAAACGTCCCTTAAAACGTGTAAAGAAATCCAACTCCGACTGGGATTACGCAACCTGTGACGGCCCGTCGTGCCTGCGACGGTCCGTCACGCAGGTCGTCGCAACCTCTTAACATTCCATTTTTCTCTAAGGATTATGTGACGGTCCATCACGCCTGTGACGGTCCGTCCTGCACTTCCGTCATGACGTTCAAAAACTCATTCCCCGTACCAAATTCTCAAGAGTTGAAGTGTTTTGCAACGGACTATCACGACAGTTCATCGTATCTGTGATGGTCCGTCCTGCAGGTCCGTCACAATTTACAGAGAGTCGATTTTAGAACACAATTTTCAGAATTCTAAGTGTTCTGGGACGAGACACCCCCGACGGTCCGTCGTGCCCATGACGGTCCGTCGTGGTATCCGTCGTCTCAGCCAGTTTTTCCAGAAATAAAATCTGCTGCTCAAAACGACTAAACGGGTCGTTACATCCAATAATCTCCTCACATAATTATGTTTAATACGAACTTGTCTGGACTTGCCATTGTATAAATAAGTTGAAGCCCGAAATATAGAAACTTGATTATCACAATATATAGTTAAAGGTGGTACTTGCTTACTCCACAAAGGAATATATATCAAAATAGATCACAGTGAATCAGCTTCTTGTCCAGCAGAAGACATAGTTATTAATTATGACTCCATGGTTGAGTGAGTAATACATGTCTTCTTCTTGGATTTCCGACATATTATTGATCCAGCCAAAGTGAAAATCCAAGCAGTAATAGATTTAGAGTCACTCGGATCAAAATTCCAAGTAGCATCGCTATATCCTTCAAGAATACTTGGAAATGTACAATGATGTAGGCCAACATTAATCGTACCCTTTAGGGATCTTAAAAACGAATTAAGTCACTCCAATGTACAACTCAGGGATTAATACTAAACTGGCTCAAATTTCCTATTTTGTAACCAATATCCGGCCAGGTTTGATCATGACATACATAAGACTCCCAACAATCTGGGAATATGTTAGTTGATCGAGAACGTACTAGAGTTCCGCATTAGTTTGATGCTAGAATAAAATGATATAGGAATAGGTTTGTCGTCAAAGTGACCAAACGAACTTTCTATATATAACTTGATTGAGTAAGAGTCAAGCCATTTGTTGATCTTTTGATTTTAATACCCAAAATTACATCAGCTTCTCCAATATCTTTCATTTAAAATTTAGAAGCTAGAAATGATTTTGTTTCTTTGACTCTTTCAATATCAGTTCCAAAGATCAATATATCATCTACATAGAGATAAATTATAACACCAGATTTTTCTTGAAATTTTCTTAATATCCAAATATCAAAACCATTAATTGAGTAGCCATTAGAAATCATTACCCTTCTACATTTCTCATTCCATTGTTTTGGGCCTTATTTTAATCCATAAATATATTTAAGAAGCTTACAAACTTTGTGTCCCTGACCAGGTATGACAACTCCTTCTGGTTTTTTTATGTAAACTTCTTCATCTTGATCATCATTTAGAAATACAGTCTTCACACCCATTTGATGTATTACCAGACTATGAATTGCAGCGAAAGCAATCAAGAGTCGAATAGAAGTCATTTGAGCTAAAGATGAAAATGTATCAAAATAATCAATATCTTTCAATCAATTAAAACCTTTTGCTACCAAGCGAGCTTTGTACTAATCTAAGGTAAAATCAGATTTCAACTTTTTCTAATGATTCATCTTCAACCAATAGATTTACATCAAGAAGGGAGGTCTGATAAAATCCATGTATTGTTTGACATAATAGAGTGGATTTCATCATCAATAGCTTCACTCTAGAAAGGATCATGATGTGAAACCATTGCTTCAGCATAACTTTCAGGATCCCTTTAAACTAAATACAATCAAAAATTTGGTCTGAAGTCTCTTGATTTGGCTGACCTTGCACTACGTCTTGGTTAACATTGTTCCAAAGGTTCAACTATTTTACTTATAAGAGTATATATAGAAGAACTTGTATTTTGTTCAAAAAGTTTTTTTTTCTTACGAAATATATTTTCAAAAAAGTTAGCATGCAACGATTCAATAATTGTGTGAGGGCTTGGAGTCTCAAGATTCAAAAACAAAAAATAGCCTAATCTAAAATGAAGTATTAGAAATGGTACAAGATTACCCTCCATCCACCTATTGGATCCAAAATACCCCCTCTCATCCATCTATTGGCTCCAAAATACCTTCTCATCCACTTTTGGGTTCAAAATTAATCACTTATTGCACTATTATAAATTTAAACTATTTAAATAAAATTTTAATGTACGACACTTAACTATTTGTTATAATTTAACTTATAATATAATTTATTAACCAATCTACTACTCACCCATTAATAAATACCTACTATTACTAATGCACTACAACAAAGCTACTACCAATTAGTGTTTCTCAAAATTTAAGTCTAAAATGTCTATCGAAGTATATTATCATATATTCAAGTCATCAATCAAAACATATTATAATTCAAGTATCTAAATCAAAGTTACTGATAAACATAAATGTTTGACAATGTTCATCTAAATTATTCATTCGCCTCAATTATGTGATATTACTTAATACAAAACTTTTCTAAAAAATAATATATTAAAGTTTTAATATTTAAAATAAATAATAAATATTTATAAAATTATATTTAAAAAGTGCATGAAAGTTCGAGAGGTGATACTTCTTTACCTTTAATCATAAATTTCGAATTCAAGTTTGAAACAAAATCCTATTGAAAGTACTCTCCTAAATAAGCGGCTCAACCTAAATTTAAGTGGATATTCAATTAGAACTTAAATAATTTTGAATGTCATTTTAAGGAATCGGTAACTTTGTCGTGTTTTAGTAGTGTTTAGGGCGATTTTGATACAAGAAATTGCTTATTAATTGGGTTGGGCTTAATTAGTAATGGTTGGGTAGTTGGTTGGTTTATAAATGATATTAATAAATTAAATTATATCCAATTGTTTAATGCCAAGTACATGAAAATATTTAAAAAGTTAAAAATTTAAACCGTTAAATAATTGGTCAATTTTGAACCTAAAGGTGGATGACAAGGGTATTTTGGAGCCAATACGTGGGTGAAAAGGGTACTTTGGAGCCTATAGGTGGATGAAGGGTAATTTTGTATCATTTACCATACTTTAATGGTATTTTAGGCCCTTTTATGATTCAAAAATGTATAAGCCTTACTGGTTTTTGAATAACCAATAAATACACAATCTACTCCTCTATAGTCAATCTTATTCAAATGGTAATCTGGTAATCTAACATGAACCAAACAACCCCATACCTTAAAATAATTTATATTTGTATTTCAATTCTTCCAAATTTCATATGGAGATGAATCATATTTCATGGAAGGAATTCGATTCAAAATATGACATGCAGAAAATAATGCTTCAGTTCACAAATTTTGAGTGAGACCAAATCCATAAAGTATAGATTTAACTATTTCGATGAAAGTTCTATTCTTTCTTTTTACTACACCATTTTTTTGTAGTGTATAAGACATAGTCAATTTTTTTATCAATGCCTTATTTTTCAAATAATATCAATAAAATCATATTTTAAATATTCTTGGCCGCTGTCAGATCTAATTGATTTTTTTTCAAACTCAACTTATTTTCAACTTTTGCTTTATATGTTTTGAAAGCCTCAAATGCCTTGTATTTTGTTTTTAATGGAAAGACATATGTATACCTTGAGTTATCGTCAATGAAAGTGATAAAGTATATCTTTCGCTGACGTGATAAACAATTCATCTCACAAATATTTCTGTGAATTAACTCCAAAAGTGTGGATATCATTTCAATAGACTGAAAAGGTTTACTTGTTATTTTACATTTACTACAAGTAATACACATAGAACATGATCCTCTCCACAGTCTTTTATTAATCCATTTTTCTCCATAACTTGAATGGATTTAAAATTGATATGAACAATACGTTCATGCCACAAATCAAAACACTCTACAACATAAGCAGAAATATTTTCATTTTCAATATTCAGCTTGGGCATGCCATTTGTAGCATAAACTTTTTCAACAAACATGCCTTTTTTAGACAAAATAAATTCATCTGCCTCAAAAATCATTTTAAAACCATTCTTCAAAAGAAGCGTACCTAACACCAAATTCTTTCAAATATCAGGAACATGCAATACGTCTATCAATGTGACTATCTTTCTAGAAGCGAATTCGCACTAATTTATAGGTCGTGAAAGAATTTGGATTACCTGATGTATGACGAGTTGAACCAGTGTCTTTCAACCATTCTAGTTGATCTCCCGCTACAAATGCTTCTGTGACCATGGCCACCAGTTCATTTTTTGTATTGTTATTTGCTTTTTTATTTCTTCTTTTCGGTTTTATGAATTTTACAATCATGTGCATAGTGACCAATTTTTTGAAAATAATAACTTTCATTCGAATTAGAATTAGGATTAGTATGCTTGAAATTCTTACTCTTTTTTTCCTTCAAAAAATTATTATTGGCAGGTTCCTTCTTGATTTTTTCTTCAAGAAAATAAGCTTTCATGATGTGTTCTTTCAAGATGTTACTGTCACGGTATCATGTCTCTTGTTCAATTTGGATGTGCTTAAATAATTAATCAAGAGTCAAATGTTCCTTCATATGTAAGAGTTTTCTTTTGTACTCCTCCCAAGATGGAGGAATTTTTGAGATAATAGCACATACATGAAAGTTTTCATCAAGAGCGATTTCCAGATACAACAATTTTATTTGCTATAAATTGAAATTATTTTACTTGTTCAGTGATTGACTTGACATCAATCATTTTGAAATTCATATAATTTAAAAGCATACCAATTCTCCTTAGGAAATTTACATTTAATATAATATTGATCATAATATTTATTGGAGATTCCTTCAAGAATATAATTCTTGCATAAGTATCATCGTCTTTCCATTTGACAATTTACTCTTTAATTAAAGTAGCCTCGTCCGTTACTACCTCAGAACTAGGAGCGTTAGGGCAAGGTTTCTCAAGAACAATGTGTCAACTCTAATCGTCTTTAAAATAATTCCATCTTTCAAAGCCATCTTGGAAAGTCTTTGCCATTAATATTTCAAAATTAGGATTAGACAAATTTGGAACATTATTTGTTATTGATGTGGATACCATAGAGACAACTATCTTCAAATAGTTATAAGAACTGAATAATAATGATAAAAATATAAGGAATCCGAAACGATTAGAGGCACGTTAACTCGTTTCTTGAAGATAGTTGGAGTCACTCCCCCGAGAAATCGATAGTATAAATAACAACTCTATCTTAAAGATATAACAAAGCCCCAAGACAAGTAGCATTCAAGAATGTTGCTCTTCTATTGTTGAAGTGGTAATTTCACCTTTTGATTAATGTCTCACTAGTGTTTTTCAAGGGAAAGTAGTTTTGTTTGAATGATTATCTTTTTCAACCAAAAGAAACTCTATTTAGAGGATAAAAAGTTTTGCAAGAAAAAGACTTCAATTAAATTGCATTTATGATAAATTCATGAACTAAAAGAAAAACTTATCTTTCAAAATTCATAACGTCGAATTTTAAAAGTTTCTTGCGAAAATTTTATAACGTAGAATTAAAACAAATGAATGTTACAACTCACATTCATGTATTTTTTTATTTCAAAACTTTTTCGATAAATGAATTTATTTCAAAATTAATTAAAAACTAACTACTGCAGGACCATTACCTACTTTAATAAAAAGAAGCTGGAAAATTTGTCCTAGTACAAAGAAAGTCACAAAGTGGTGGCAATAGATGACACAACATGACAGATAGCTCACATTGGTAAGACTATTATATCTCCAAATAGTTGTTTTGATCTGATTCTGCATTAAAATGTTTATCATGTCCTAGGTATGAAGAAAATTCATCTTTCAGTAGCACACTTGACATCTTCAGGTTATTATGTTCTATTTGGTCCGCAAGATGTAAGAATATACAATGATCTTGTGGTTGAAAAAGAGCTGGTTATGAAGAGGAAAGTTTAAAGTATGACTGCATAATTGTAACGACCTGTTTAGTCGTTTTGAGCAGCAGATTTTATTTCTGGAAAAACTGGCAGAGACGACGGTCACCACGACGGACCGTCATGGGAACGACGGACCGTCGAGGATGTCTCGTCCCAGAACACTTAGAATTCTGAAATTTGTGTTCTAAAATCGACTCTCTGTAATCTGTGACGGACCTGCAGGACGGACCGTCACAGCTACGACGAACTGTCGTGAGATTCCGTTGCAAAACACTTCAACTCTTGAGAACTTGGTACGGGGAATGAGTTTCTGAACGTCATGACGGAAGTGCAGGACGGACCGTCACAGGCGTGACGGACCGTCACAGTCTGCTTAGTGAAAAATGGAGTTCTAAGATGCTGCGACGACCTGCGTGACAGACCGTCGCAGGCACGACGGGCCGTCACAGGTTGCGTAATCCCAGTTGGAGTCGGATTTCTGGTTAAGTTTTAAGGGACGATTTGGACTATTCTTTCCTTAATTATAAAGTTAGAGGGTTAATATTAATAAGTCTAATTACTTGGGGGTTAAAAGAGGTAACCTTAAGTTAATTAGTGGGGTATTATTGCCATCTTTTATTCTTAATTATATACCAATTAGGGTAAAAGGAAGAGGGTTTGGAATAAGAAAAAGAGAAAGAACAGAAAGAGAAAGAGAAATAGATCGAGAGGGAGGAATATCAAAGCTTGGGAAATTGCTTGTTGATTCCAATTCTTCGGTGGAGGTAGGTTATGGTTTTCATGCTATTCGTAGTAGACTCTTAATAGCGAATGATATGTATTGGTAGTATTGTAAACCTGTCTATATGCTTAAATTGTATGCTTGCATGAATATGGTTTTGTGATTTTTGATAAAACAAGCATATGAAACTATTGAATCCCAAATCTTGAAAGAAACTTTAATCTACGTTATTAATGATAATGCCTTGGTATAAAAGAAGGCTTGATGAATTAAAGTAATGGGATTGATGATGCCTTGGTATAGAGAAGGCTTGATGAATTGATAGAATGAGATAGTGGATCGGAGTGTCACTTTCCGACACATAGTATTAGTGGATCGGAGTGTCACGTTCCGACACATAGTATTAGTGGGATGGGTGTCACGAACCGACACGTAGAATTAGGGGATCGAAGTGTCACGTACCAACACATAGTATTAGTGGGACGGGTGTCACGAACCGACACGTAGAATTAGGGGATTGGAGTGTCACGTACCGACACATATAGGGGATCAGAGTGTCACGTACCAACACATATAGGGGATCGGGTGTCACGTACCGACACGTAGAATTAGGGGATCGGAGTGTCACGTATCGACACATAGTAGTAGGGGATCGGAGTGTCACGTACCGACACAAGAGGAAGAAAGATAATGAATCTTGAAAGATGATAATATACTCAACATAATGAACTTAATTCCCAAAGGAGTATGGTATTGAGGCTTCAGCCCTCATGGATGAACTTGATAGTACTTATTGATGATTATAGTACTTGTTGTTGCTACATGTTGAGTTTTATAGTTGATTTATGATATTATTGATATATATTTGTTTTCTATTTTGAGTTGGCCGATGATACTTACTCAGTACCCGTGGTTTGTACTGACCCCTACTTTTATGTTTCTTCTTTGTTATTTGTGGAGTGCAGCAAACGTTCCGTCATCTTCAACTCAGCAGTAATTCTAGCCAGTCTTCACTACATCAGAAATTCAGGGTGAGCTAATGCGTCTAGCTTGGACTGGATCTTCTTCTTCAAGTTTTATGCCTTGAACTTCCGGCATGGACTAGCTTTTATTTGTTTTAGTTTCTTAGACATTTTTAGTTTTGTAATTTGATCATAGATGTTCTTGTGATGATGACTTCCAGATTTTGGGGAAATAATAGATGTTGAATTTTAGTAGTTATAGAATTGGGTTTTATTAATGAGTTAAGTCTTCCGCATTATTTTCTGTTGCTATACATTGAAATGTTAAGGTTTAGATTGGTTGGTTCGCTTACATAGGAGGGTAAATGTGGGTGCAAGTCGCGGCCCCGATTTGGGTCGTGAAAAACTTGGTATCAGAGCATTAGGTTCGTTGGTCTCATCACACAAGAACGAGTCTAGTAGAGTCTTAAGGAACGGTAGGGGGACGCCTTTACTTTTCTTTGAGAGGCTATAAGACTTTAGGAAAATTCCATTCTTTCATTCTTTCTTTCGTGCTACTACTTGAGTCCAATTGGTATCTAGGTGATACAAATTGGTATCTGACCATCTTCACTCTATTTCGCAGATGGTCAGAACTAGAGCAACGACCGCACCAGCAGCGACAACGGCAAGACAAGAAGCGTCTGAGCCAGCCACTGGGGCTGTAGCTCGAGGAGGATCAGTGGCAAGAGGCCGTGGTAGAGGTCGTGGGAGGACGTCCTCTAGAGGAAGAGGACGAGCCCCTAGCCCATCTGGTACTAGGGCGGTGACTCCTCCACCGACTGAGGAAGTGATAAGAGAGGGTGAGGAAGGGGAGAATGAACAAATGCAGAATGAGGAATTACCACCCCAACCTACCCCAGAAATGATTAATCAAGTTCTGGCCTATCTTAGTGGCTTATCTGATCAGGGTCAGGCACCTCCAGTGTTTTCTGCACCAACACCTCCGGTTTCAGAGGTACAACATGCATCCACTATGGCTCCTCGTATGGATGCTTCATTAGAAATAGGCACATTTCCTCGTCTAACTACTGGGCCTATAATGACAAACGATCAGCATGAACTCTTCAGTAAGTTCTTGAAATTGAAACCTCCAGTCTTCAAGGGTGCAGAATCTGAAGATGCTTATGATTTTCTGGTTGATTGTCATGAACTACTACACAAGATGGGTATAGTAGAACGGTTTGGCGTCGAGTTCGTAAGCTATCAGTTTCAAGGGAACGCCAAAATGTGGTGGCGGTCACATGTTGAGTGTCAACCAACAGAGGCACCGCCTATGACTTGGGCGTCATTCTCTAGCTTGTTTATGGAGAAGTATATCCCAAGGACTTTGAGGGATAGAAAAAGGGATGAGTTCTTGAGTCTAGAGAAAGGTAGGATGACAGTTAATGCATATGAGGCTAAATTCCGTGCATTATCAAGGTATGCCACCCAACTTTGTTTCAGTCCACAAGAACGGATTCGCCGTTTTGTGAAGGGGTTGAGGTCAGAATTGCGGATTTCAGCCTTATAGGTAGCGGCTACGGCAAAATCTTTCCAAGAGGTGGTAGACTTTGTGATAGAGGTGGAAGGAGTGAAGCCAGATGACTTCACCACGACATCGAAATCAAAAAGGTTTCGAAAGGGAGGTGAGTTCAATGGTTCGTATACTAGAGGACAGAGTTCTGGAGGCTACTCAGTTCGACCAATTCAGTCTTCGCTACAGACTGTAGTTGGGGCTCCACCTCAGACCGGTCAACACTTCTCCGAGAGACCTACGCCTGACTCCAGAGAGTGTTATGGATGTGGGGAGACTGGACATATTAGGAGGAATTGTCCAAAACAGAGTTACAGACCCCCAATAGCTAGAGGTAGAGGTGGTCATGGTAGAGGCCGATGTTCTGGAGGACGTGGTGGTCGAGGTAATGGTGGTCACCAAAACAGCCGAGGTGATGGGCAAACTGGAGCCACTACGGCACAACATGGTAGGGTCAACGGACAGACTGGTGATAGGGCCCATTGCTACGCTTTCCCTGGGAGATCTGAAGCGGAGGCGTTTGATGCTATTATCACATGTAATCTTTTGGTTTGTGATTGCATGGCTTCTGTATTATTTGACCCTGGCTCCACGTTTTCGTATGTATCTTCCTCATTTGCTAATGGTCTTAAATTACATTGTGAATTGCTTGACATACCTATTCGTGTGTCTACTCCGGTGGGTGAGTCTGTGATAGTTGAAACGGTATATAGGTCTTGTTTAGTGACTTTTGTGGGGAGCAATACATATGTAGACTTGGTCATCTTAGAAATGGTGGATTTTGATATAATTCTGGGTATGACTTCGCTTTCTCCGAATTTTGCGATCTTGGATTGGAATGCTAAAACTGTGACGTTAGCCAAGCCTGAGACAGATCCGCTAGTGTGGGAGGGCGACTACACTTCCAGACCGGTTCGTATCATCTCCTTTCTTCGTGCTAAGAAAATGGTTAACAAAGGTTGTTTAGCTTTCTTGGCACATCTCAAGGATGACACTATACAGGTAGCTCCAATTGAGTCAGTTTCAGTAGTCCGAGAGTTTTTGGATGTGTTCCCTGCAGATCTTCCTGGTATGCCACTGGATAGGGATATTGACTTCTGTATTGATCTTGAACCGGGTACTCGCCCTATTTCTATACCCCCCTATAGAATGGCTCCCGCGGAGTTGAGAGAGTTAAAGGCCCAACTTCAAGAGTTGTTGAGCAAAGGCTTCAACAGACCAAGTGCATCTCCGTGGGGTGCTCCGGTGTTATTTGTGAAGAAGAAGGATGGGAGTTTTAGGATGTGCATAGACTATAGACAACTGAACAAGGTAACTATTAATAACAAGTATCCTCTTCCTCGCATTGATGACTTGTTCGATCAGTTACAAGGTGCTTGTGTCTTCTCAAAAATCGACTTGAGATCCGGTTATCATCAATTGAAAATACGGGAAACCGATGTACCAAAGACTGCATTTCGAACTAGGAATGGGCACTACAAATTTGTGGTAATGTCTTTTGGTCTTACGAATGCCCCCGCCTCTTTCATGAGCTTGATGAACGGGATTTTTAAGCCATATCTGGATCTCTTTGTGATCGTGTTTATTGATGACATACTGATATACTCCAAGAGTAAGAAAGAACGTGAGGAGCATTTGAGAATGGTGTTAGAGTTATTGAGGAAGAAGAAGCTTTATGCCAAGTTCTGCAAGTGTGAGTTTTGGCTAGATTCAGTGTCCTTCTTGGGGCACGTGGTTTCCAAGGATGGAGTGATGGTGGATCCATCTAAGATCAAGACGGTGAAGAATTGGGTAAGACCTACTAATGTGTCAGAAATAAGGAGTTTTGTTGGGTTAGCTAGTTACTACCGCCGATTCGTCAAGGGATTCTCTTCTATTGCTTCCCAATTGACGAACTTGACTAAGCAGAATGTCCCATTTGTATGGTCAGATGAATGTGAGGAAAGCTTTCAGAAGCTTAAGACCTTGTTGACCACCACACCAATTCTTACCTTGCCAATAGAGGGTAAGAACTTCATTGTTTATTGTGATGCATCCTATTCTGGTTTGGGTGCAGTGCTAATGCAAGAGAAAAATGTGATTGCCTATGCTTCGAGGCAATTAAAGGTGCATGAACGTAACTATCCGACCCATGATTTGGAGTTGGCCGCGGTAGTATTTGCACTAAAGCAATGGAGACACTACTTGTATGGGGTTAAGTGTGAGGTCTATATGGACCATCGTAGCCTACAGTATGTCTTCACTCAGAAAGACTTGAATTTGAGACAGAGGATATGGATGGAACTACTCAAGGACTACGATATCACTATCTTATATCATCCGGGAAAAGCTAATGTTGTGGCAGATGCTTTGAGTAGAAAGGCGGGAAGCATGAGAAGTCTAGCTCATTTGCAAGTCTCTAGACGCCCGTTGGCTAGGGAAATCCAAAACTTAGCTAATGACTTTATGAGGCTAGAAGTAAATGAGAAGGGAGGATTTTTGGCTTGTGTGGAGGCGAGATCTTTTTTTCTTGACAAGGTTAAGGAGAAACAGCTTGATGATGAGAAACTAAGGCGAATTCGGGATATGGTGTTGCGAGGAGAGGCTAAAGAAGCAATAATTGATGAAGAAGGTGTTTTGAGGATTAAGGGAAGAGTGTGTGTGCCTCGTGGTGATGACTTGATCCACACTATTCTTACAGAGGCTCATAGTTCCGGATATTCCATACATCCTGGTGCAACCAAGATGTACCGTGACCTAAAACAACACTTTTGGTGGAAAAGAATAAAGCGTGATATTGTGGATTTCGTAGCCAAATGTCCAAATTGCCAACAAGTAAAGTATGAACATCAAAGGCCCGGAGGAACACTTCAAAGGATGCCCATTCCTGAATGGAAGTGGGAGAGAATTGCGATGGACTTCGTCGTTGGTCTTCCAAAGACGTTGGGGAAGTTTGATTCTATATGGGTAATTGTGGACAGATTAAATAAGTCTGCTCACTTCATTCCGGTCAAGGTGACCTACAATGTAGAGAAGTTGGCTAAAATCTACATCTCAGAGATCGTTCGATTACATGGGGTTCCACTCTCCATCATATCAGATAGAGGTACGCAGTTTACTTCTAAGATTTGGAGAACATTGCATGCTGAATTAGGTACTAGATTGGACCTTAGTACTGCATTTCATCCTCAGACCGATGATTAGTCTGAGCTAACGATTCAAGTGTTGGAGGATATTCTCCGAGCGTGTGTGATAGAATTTGGTGGCCATTGGGATAACTTCTTACACTTGGCGGAGTTTTCATACAATAATAGCTATCACTCCAGCATTGACATGGCTCCATTTGAAGCATTGTATGGGAGGAGATGTAGGTCTCCCATTGGTTGGTTTGATGCGTTTGAGGTCAGCCCTTGGGGTACTGATTTGTTGAGGGATTCCATGGAGAAGGTGAAAGCTATTCAAGAAAAGCTTTTAGCGGCTCAAAGTAGACAAAAGGAATATGCGGATCAAAAAGTTAGAGACTTGGAGTTCATGGAGGGTGAAAAAGTCTTGTTAAAGGTTTCACCCATGAAAGGAGTGATGCGGTTTGGAAAAAGGTGTAAGCTAAGTCCAAGGTATATTGGACCATTTGAAGTGCTTAAAAGAATAGGGGAGGTGGATTATGAATTAGCCTTGCCCCCAGGGCTGTCCGGAGTGCATCCGGTATTTCATGTGTCCATGCTGAAAAGATACCATGGGGATGGAAACTACATCATCCGTTGGGATTCAGTTTTGCTTGATGAGAAATTGACTTATGAGGAGGAACCGGTTGCCATTCTAGATAGAGAGGTTCGTAAGCTGAGGTCAAGAGAGATTCCATCCATCAAAGTTCAATGGAAGAATCGACCGGTTGAAGAGGCTACTTGGGAGAAGGAGGCAGATATGCAAGAAAAATACCCACATCTGTTTACAGATTCAGGTACTCCTTTTCGCCATTGTTTTTCTTCTTTTGATCATTCGGGGACGAACGATGGGTAAATTGGTATCTATTGTAACGACCTGTTTAGTCGTTTTGAGCAGCAGATTTTATTTCTGGAAAAACTGGCTGAGACGACGGTCACCACGACGGACCGTCTTGGGAACGACGGACCGTCGGGGGTGTCTCGTCCCAGAACACTTAGAATTCTGAAATTTGTGTTCTAAAATCGACTCTCTGTAATCTGTGACGGACCTGCAGGACGGACCGTCACAGCTACGACGAACCTTCGTGAGATTCCGTTGCAAAACACTTCAACTCTTGAGAATTTGGTACGGGGAACGAGTTTCTGAACGTCATGACGGAAGTGCAGGATGGACCGTCACAGGTGTGACGGACCGTCACAGATTCCTTAGTGAAAAATGGAATTCTAAGATGCTGCGACGACCAGCGTGACAGACCGTCGCAGGCACGACGGGCCGTCACAGGTTGCGTAATCCCAGTTGGAGTCTTCGGTGGAGGTAGGTTATGGTTTTTACGATATTCGTAGTGAATTCTTAATAGTGAATGATATGTATTGATTGTATTGTAAACACTGCTATATGCTTAATTGTATGCTTGCATGAATATGATTATGTGATTTTGATAAATCAAGCATGACGAAAACTATTGAATCCCAAATCTTGAAAGAAACTTTAATATACTTCATTAATGATGATGCCTTGGTATAAAAGAAGGCTTGATGAATTAAAGTAATGGGATTGATGATGCCTTGGTATAGAGAAGGCTTCATGAACGGACAGAATGAGATTAGCGGATCGGAGTGTCACGTTCCGACACATAGTATTAGTGGATCGGAGTGTCACGTTCTGACACATAGTATTTGTGGATCGGAGTGTCACGTTCCGACACATAGTATTAGTGGATCGGAGTGTCACGTTCCGACACATAGTATTAGTGGATCGGAGTGTCACATTCCGACACATAGTATTAGTGGATCGTAGTGTCACGTTTCGACACATAGTATTAGTGGGACGGGTGTCACGAACCGACACGTAGAAGTAGGGGATCGGAGTGTCACGTACCGACACATATAGGGGATCGGAGTGTCATGTTCTGACACACATAGGGGATCGGAGTGTCACGTACCGACACATATAGGGGATCGGGTGTCACGAACCGACACGTAGAAATTAGGGGATCGGAGTGTCACGTACCGACACATAGTGGTAGGGGATCGGAGTGTCACGTACCGACATAAGAGGAAGAAAGATAATGAATCTTGAAAGATGATAAATATACTAAACCTAATAAACTTAATTCCCAAATGAGTATGGTATTGAGGCTTGAGCCCTCATGAATGAACTTGATGGTACTTGTTGATGATTATAGTACTTGTTGTTGCTACATATTGAGTTTATAGTTGATTTATAATATTACTTGATATATATTATCTTCTATTTTGAGTTGGCCGATGATATCTACTCAGTACTTGTGGTTGTACTGACCCCCTACTTTTATGTTTTCTTCTTTGTTATTTGTGGAGTGCAGCAAACGTTCCGTCATCTTCAACTCAGCAGTGAATCTAGCCAGTCTCCGTCACACCGGATCTTCAGGGTGAGCTAATGCTTCTAGCTTGGACTGGATCTCCTTCTTCAAGTCTTGATGCCTTGATCTTCCGTCATGGACTAGCTTTTTACTTGTTTAACTTTTAGAATACTCTTAGTTTAGTATTTTGATTATAGTTGTTCTTGTGGTGATGACTTCCAGATTTTGGGGAAATAATAGATGTTGAATTTTAGTAGTTATTGAATTGGTTTTTATTAATAAGTTAAGTCTTCCGCTTTTTTTTCTATTGTTATACATTGAAATGTTAAGGTTTAGATTGGTTGGTTCGCTCACATAGGAGGGTAAATGTGGGTGCCAGTCGCGGCCCGGATTTGGGTCGTGACAGGTAACCATGAAAACACATGCATTTAAAAGGGACATTTTACTTGAAAGCATGCATTATTCATTTTTGTTAAAACTTCATAAAAATTTGATACAATAAGCATAATACAAATCATATACTTAATATAGGCATATTCAATGTTCATAAATCATATAAAATCACATTTCATTCAAGTCACATTTAGGACCATTTTACAATAAGCATATTCATTTTTACAGTGAATCCTTTACTTCTTAATTCCTTATCTTCTCAAGTTAACCTCTACTGATAATTTGTGCAATGCATCACCGTAAGGCCACAAGGAAATCATACATACAAACTACATAAGCCAACACATACCATCATAGGAGTACAATACATCATAGACACATTTAATCAAGACTAACAACATCATTACAATAAGCTACATTTAACTTGAATATTTACTAACTTCACTTTACATAGACCATTATAATACCTTACTCATAATCCCAATCTAAGTCTACTAGTGCAACGGACATGTGAATCCCCATAATCTCACACATACTTAGTAAACCTATCATGAGACCACAAGCCTTAACAATTCACTTCATACATCAACCTGGCAAGTATCAACACTTCATTCACACCAAGTAATACATCCATCATATAGTCAACAAGACGAACAGTATGCACATAGGAAGAGACCACATCATATAGACCCATTAGGACTCATACTATGCACATAATCACAACTAGTAGTAAACACTACAATGCCATGCCTAAGGAAAATAAACTTAGTCTTATTCATTAGAACACCTACCTAGGACATCCCTCAAGAGCCACTTGTGCAACGCATTGGTGAAATCTCATACACCCAACTACACCAAGGAACTAACCTTAGGTTATTACATTCATTGTACATTATATTTTAGGGAAACTATATTCTTAACCAATACTAAGACCATGGGTGCTAAACAAGGAATTTTGTGTTGTAGAGCCTTACACAAATTTAAGGTACAGTACCTAGACAACCTAGAACATTAACACATGATAGCATACTAAAGTGATATCACTTGGTAGATCCTATGTGACAATCATAGTTTATGGAACTGGGAAGTACATGTGGAAACCCATTTATGCCAAATGAGGAGTTGTAGTTATCCTCTTATGGAAACCCTCTCTATACCTATTGAGCCATTGTAGTTATCAACCTCGTGAGGACTATGGTGAACAAGACTTCACACATGGACAAGGGGCACCCCTCATTTAAGTTCACTAGGGTCTATGCTAAGTTCCCTAATAGGTCACAAATGAGCGTTCATCAACCTATATCATGTGGGAAACCCTTTCACATGGACATAGCATATTCAAACATGATCTAATTTAGGGTACACTTGAGAACACCATTCAAGGCCCCTCTATTGAGTAGATCATCATGCATGTGTGTGTGTATACATAAATGTCAGTGATTCTTTTACATAACACATTAACGCTACACATGTTCATAGATTAATGCATAAGTGTATTTATGATATATCCTTTCATATTAACACATAACTACAGTAAGCACTTTCATAACATAACCATCTTTCGTATTCATGTACAAGAAAGCCAAACCTAGGAAATATCCTATCAAGGCACACATGTGCAATGCATAGACAAGGTCACAAACCCTTGCCCAAGCTAGTACACCTATGAAGTCATCCTAGTTAATGATACATCACATACTTCATAGATACATATACTTTACATGCATAGTAATAGACATGAGTACATATGAGAATAACCTTTCATTAGACACCATGAACCTACACTTCTTGTAAGCATGCATTATGTGTGAATGTGTGTACATTGGTCAACATGATCACATAATGACTATCAACCACATATTGCGGCATCCACCCTCTTAGGAACACAATGCACTTTCAAGCATACACCACACTACATATAATAGCATAAGACAGTAGATAACATGACATTACTTTCAATACTCCTCACCATAGCTATTCTCACATTTATATAGGGGTACAATTGTAAGGGATTATTAACTATTATAACTCATTAATAACAGCACCTAAGAAAACTCTAACATAACCATTCACATGCTTATAAAAATAGGAATAAAACCTAGATCATATCTAGAATAGGAAACAAAGCATAGGCTTCACATAGTGTGATCCTCATAACCACGAACTCATAAAAATCAAGTTACCTTAAAGACTATAATAGTATATATTGACAAGAAGTAAACACCACCACCGTCAGTGGACCATACCACACAATTCCATACAAGGCTTCATTAACAAACAATTCTATAGAAAAGTAGAGGAATAGAGTAGATCTTACCATCTCATCAACCTTTGATCATCATTGATCAATACTCATATTTCATATACTACCCATATCTACGGATGTAGATAAAAGTAAACTAACATAATCATAATCATTCATTAATCCTAACAAGATCAAGATCATATCAAGTACACTACATCGTCAATCCATAGAATTAGAGAAATGTAGATCATCCTTACCAAAACTCCCTTGATTTAATCATCAAAGATTTATACACACAATTCATAAATTATATCAAAATAAGAAAGTTTCTACAAGTATCATATCATAAACGAAATCCTACATTCATGCACTATAGATTTGAGATTACTATGAATACCGTACATTAACATTCAATAGAAAGTAGAGATCGAGCCTTCAAGGAACAATCCACATTGGACCAACAACACATAATTTATCATCACATAACATCATTGGCAGTAGCTAAACATCAACATGACATAATTGAATCACACTATCATACTCCAAACATGAAGATCGTAATAACAAATACATAGGCCTAAATGAGAGTTTGAAGGGAGAATGGGTTCATCATGAAATTGGACTTAAAGTCACGTTAAAATTCATGCATCAACATCAATTCATCATGAGAAAGCGTTTGAAAATATTTCGCGAAAGAACCCATGGATAGATTGCAAAATAAGAAGTTTGATCATATTTTGTCTTTGATAACTTTGAAAAGAACTCTCTAGATGAAACGTTATCTAGAGATGAAGGATCACCTTACCTTTATTAGATGAAGGAACCAAGAAAAATTGGTGAAGAATCCATGGAAATGCCATCTACAAGATTACCTTGAGCTTCATCTCCCATTGAAGTTTGTAGCAAGGATATTTTAGAAGAGGGAACTCTAATATTTAATCATGGATTAGGAATAGGGTTGTCACGTTTTTAATCAACTTAATATACCAAAAAATACCAACTAGGGTAAGTTTAGGATGTGGGGAGAATTTCCCATTCACCCCTTAATGAAACAGCGTGCAT
This sequence comes from Solanum chilense, assembly GCA_032847665.1. Classification (NCBI taxonomy): domain Eukaryota; kingdom Viridiplantae; phylum Streptophyta; class Magnoliopsida; order Solanales; family Solanaceae; genus Solanum; species Solanum chilense. Next base: position 39,402,991 of record CM064967.1, read on the forward strand.
GACAGTGATGTTGCAGCCTGCATCGACGGACCCATTGATGCCCAGTAGGTCCATCGACGGACCATACTGCAGGCCATTTTTTGGATCTGGGTCTTGTAAAAAAACTTGAGCCTTCACTAGGACCATTTTGCATTTAACATATTCATTTTGCAGTGAACATATTCATTTTTACAGTAACCATAATTCCCACTTACAGTGAATCCTTTTCTTCTTAAATCCTTATCTTCCCAAGTAAACCTCTTGTAATACTTGATACAATGCATCACCTTAAGGATAAAAGGAAATTATACGTACAATCTACGTAATCTAACACATACCACCGTAGGAGTATAGTACATCATAGACACATTTAAACAATACTAAAAATATCATTACAATAAGCCACATTCAACTTCCAAATATACGAACTTCACTTTACATAGGTCATTATAATAACTTACTCATAATCCCAGTCTAAGTCTATGAGTGCAATGTACATGTGAAGCCCCATAACTTTACACATACTTAGTAAACCTATCATGAGACCATAAGCCTTAACAATTCACTTCATACATCAACATGGCATGTATCTACACTTCATTCGCACCAAGTAATACATTCATCATATTGTCAAAAAGACTAAAATTATGCACAAAAGAAGAGACCACAACACGTAGACCCATTAGGACTCATACTATGCATATCATCACAACAAGTCAACAATACAGTGTCATGCATAAGGAACATAAACATAGTCACATGCATTAGAACACCTTCCTAGGACTTCCCTCAAGAGACACTAGTGAAATAAATAGGTGAAGGTCCATATCCCCACCTACACTAAGAAACTACCTTTAGGTTATTCTAGTTAGGGTACTAGTCATTTACATCCCATTTTACATTAGGGAAACTATAGCCTTCACCGACAGTAAGACCATGGGTGCTAGACATTTAATTTGGTGTTCTAGAGCCTTATACCAATGGAAGGGGCTCTACCTAGCAAAGGTAGAACATTAACTCATGCTAGCATACAAAGTGATATCCCTTGCTAGATCCTATGAGGCAATCATAGTTTATGAAAATTGGAGGTATATGTGTAAATTTTCCTTATGCAAAATGGAGCATTCTAGTTATCCACTAATGGAAACCCTCTTTATGCCTATTGAGGCATTGTAGATATCCACCTCGTAAGGACTACGTTGAGCAAGAATTTCCATATTTGGAAAGGGTACCCCTCATCTAAGTTCACTCATTGCTAAGCTAAGTTCCCTTTATTGAAAATCCTTTATTAACATTACTTTATAAAATTACGATTAGGAGATTGACTCCTCATATGCTTAGCTCATAGGTCCTAGATGAGATATTATCAACCTATATCATGTGTGAAATCCTTTCACATGGACATAGCATATTCAAGCACAATCTAGTTATGGGTACACTTGAGAACACCTTTCAAGGCCCCTCTATTAAGTAGATCATCATACACTGTGTGTATAAATATACGTGAGAAATCCATTAACATAACACATTAAGGCCACACATGTACATATATTAATGCATAAGTGCATTTATGATAAATCCTTTCATATAAACATATTAAGACATTGTGCACCTTCATACATAACCATACTTTCTTATTCATGTGCATAGGAAATCAAACCTAGGAACTATCCTATCAAGGCACACATGTGCAATGCATAAACAAGGTTCCATACCCTTTCCCATACTAGTACACCAATCAAGTCATCCTAGTTAATTATACATTACATACTTCATAGGTATATATACTTTACATGAACAGTAGTAGACATTAGTGCACATGAGAATAACCTTTCATTAGACACCATGAACCTATACTACTTGTAAGGATAAATAATGTTTGAGTATGTGTACATTGGTTTACATGATCACATAATGGCTATAAAAAACATATCGACGCAGTCACCCTCTTAGGAACACAATGCACGTTCATGCATTGACCACACAACACATAATAGAATAGGAGACAAGATAACATCACATTACTTTCAAGATTCCTCACCTTAGCTATTCACACATTCATATGGGGGTACATAGGTAAGGGATTAGTAAACGTTATAACTCATCAATGGAAGCACCTAAAAAAACCCTAATTAACTATTCAGATTCTCATAACATTAGCTATACAACCTAGATCATAGCTTGAATAGGAAACTAGGCATAGTTTTCACATAGTGTGATCATCATAAGCACACACTCATCTAACACCAAGTTTCCTTCAAGGACATAATCAACACATATATATTGAAAAGAAGTAAACATCACCACCACAAGTGGACCACACCACATAATTCCATACAAGGCTTCATCAACTAACAATTCTATAGGAAAGTAGAGAAATAGAGTAGATCTTTCCAATTCATTAACCTTTGATAATAATTGAACAGTACTAATATTTCATTTACAATCAATATCTACGGAAGTATCTCAAAGCACACTAATATAATCGAAATCATTCCTTAATCATAACAACATCAATATCATATGAAGTACACTATATCATCAATACATATAATTAGAGGAATGTAGATCCAAAACCCCTTTGATTTGATCATCAAAGATTTATAGACACAATTCATCAATAATATCAATATAAGAAAGTAGCTACAAGTATCTTATCATAAACGAAATCCTACATATATGGTCTATAGAGATTATATTACCATGAATACAATACATTAACAATCAATAGGAAGTAGAGATCAAGTCTTGAAGCATAAATCCACATTGGCCCAACAACACATAATTCATCTTTATATTATATCATAGGCAGTACCTAACCACAAATTTAACATAATTGAATCACATTATAATCCTCCTAACATCAAGATCCCAATAACCAATACATAGGATAAAATGGGAGTTCGAAGGGACCACGGGTTAGTCATGCAATTGGATTATAATGACGTTATAATAAACAGATTAACATCAATTCATCATAAGAAAGCCTTCGAAAATGTTTTGAGAAAGAACCCATCGCTAGATTGCAAGATAAGAAATTTGATCATACTTTCTCTTTGAAAAATTTGAGTAGAACTCTCTAGATGAAAGCTTATATAGATATGAAGGATCACCATACCTCTACTAGATGAAGTAAAAAAGAAAACGTGGTGAAGAACCCATGCAAATATCATATACAAGCTGACCTTGAGCTTCGTCTCCCATGATAATATTCCGAAAAATCATATGTCTAATGAAGAGCCAATAAGTCCGTTAGAATGACCATTAGGGTACATAGACAATCCAATACCCAATATCAAAAAATATTGGGAATATTATAGAATATTGGCTATGGGGTGTAAGACAATTTTTATATATGCACAAGTAATAGAAATAACAAGATCCTTCATATATAAGAACATTGATTTAATAAGTATACTAATGCCCAATGTTGAGAAATATTGGGCATAGTATATAAAAATTTGCTAAGGGGTGTTAGCTAATTTCTATATATATATATATATATACCCAAATAACATAATATAATCCAAGCTTGCTTATAGATGTACCTGCAAAAAAGTCCCTAAGATTTAATAGAGATCTAATGTTATACTATGGGTATGAGGCATCCATGTGTAAATCCTAGACACCATAGCACATGATCAAATAAAATGATCATGTAAATTGAGCAGTGCCCAAGGACATGGTGAGGATCCTGGAATAATAAGTAAAAATTTTAAATCGGACATAAGGAATAGTTAGTTATTAAATAAAAACCAACCCATATGCAAGCACATGGACAAATTTTGTGGGAATCGCCCATAAGTTGGGGACCACCCTAACCGAATTCAATAAGGGTAGTTAAGGGGCAGCATGTGCGGACGGGTCCCTCCATGTGGGGCCTAACTATCTAACCAACTCTAGACTCTAAATGATTTTCCTAAATAGATAAATATCCTAGTACTAACATAAATGGACCCACTAGTGCTCCCGACAAACTAGGATTAAATCGGGTTGACACTAACCTAGTACTAGTTGAAGAAACAACCTAGTACCTAACGTAGGATGATCCATATAGTTAGTTAATTTTGTTATAACCTAGGTATACATTAGTAATTACCATATTCTACATAATTAATTAATTTAGTAACTTGATAAATTATTTTAAGGGCAAAACCGAAATCACAAAGCAATTTCCAGGTATCGGTTAAACAAGAAAAAGACAACCTAGTACTTAACCTAGGATGGTCCAAATGGTTTAATTTTGGTTCCAATTATTTAGGGGAACTTTAGTTATTACACTAGGTCCATTAATAAATTAAAATTATCCAATTATTTTATTAATTTAAAGGGGCAAAACGAAATTCAAAGGAAAAATTCTGATTTGACCAAGTATTATGTTCTCCTATGTTTAGTCAACTCAGCAGGAACGTTTCGGTAATTGGTTAATTATTAAATTAAATTATTAAACCTGGGTTTTATAATTCAAGATCACTTCCTAAACCTAAATATCACGATCAAAACGTTGATACTCACGACCCTAAGGTAGTAGGCAACACACCGCAAGAAAACGTAGAACGCTTAAGTGTTCTTAGGCGAATTCAAGGTTTTCTTCAAGGATTCATTCAAGGTGATCTTCGTAGAATAAATTATACATAAGGTATGGGTTTCTCTCCTGGAATCCTATCTCCAAGTGAATTTTCTTTCCCACAAAATCAACGATCTTGACACTAGGGTTGTACCCATTCTCGTCGAACTCCTTGTCCCTAGTATCCTTTTCAATTTGAAAGTTGAATAGGTTAGAGATCATGTTGTTGATATGTAGTGCTGGCTATTCTTAAAATATATTGTTCTTGAATGATGAGTATCGAATAAAATTATAAAATTTTTGTCGCGTAATGTTAATACTATCATGAAAACTAATAATCGGTGATATGCTAAGAACATGCGGGATTGTGTTAGGTGATTTATGTGTCTTAGCCGAAAGTTCACTTGCTGTTGTTATGATGTTATGAAGATGCTAAATTCATCAAATCTTAATATGATCTGTCCAATATGTCTTTAAAACCTTACCCTGAAGACAATAACAAAGATTGTTTAAGAGTATGATATTATGCTAAGATGTGTACCATAATGTTATGTTTAAAGATGATTATGGTTTGTTGTGCATACGTACTGTAAATGTGACTTTTTATTATGTTGTATTCGTTAATTGATCATATTATGCTGTTCAAGATGTTTAAAAACGTTAAGCATCAAGTTATGTGATAAGGTCGGCTTAAAAGATCTCCATGAAATCACATGTGAATGAATTGGCTATGTTATGCCAATAATTTGGGAAATAAATTGGTTGTTAAATAGAATTTGCAACAACATTGCTTTTAAAAATTGATGTAAAGATTGACTTACTAAAATGATGAGATTAGCTATGGTATCTACATGAAATTAGTTGAATTGGCCAATGATATTCTCATGACCAATGTATAGAGGAATTATTATTTTTTCCAACAAATTGGCAAGTAATACATATGTCTAATCATATTACTTCAAAAAATAGAAAATTCATACCAATCTGTATATTAACAAAGTAATAACACAGGGTATGCCAATCAATGGGACAAGTCCCAACATACCCTATCAACACGAACTTACGTACGTACAAACATTGAATTGTTCTTGTAAGTTAATCAAAGGTTAAAATTTCAAGTGTAGTGAAGGTTTACTAATGCTAATAAACTGGACTACAACATTATCTCCAAAATATGTAATAGAATTGGCTAATAATTCCATGAAATTATATTTGAATGAATGTTTGGCTTGTGCCAATAAATTGACTATGAAGTTATTCCCAATTGTTTATGCCAATACTAATCATATGCCAATTTTTGAGAGAGAGGAATAGAACTCGACCTCAAGGCCAAATGTGTGAGATACAAAAGTCTCACAAATAATCGAAAATTATAGGCTGCCCAAGGGTTTGAACAAGGATCCCCTTGACCAAATATGCAAGATGTATAAGTCTTGCACAATATCCATTTAGATGATCATGAAACACTTAGCCAAATATGAGCAACCCGAAATGGGTACTATGAGTGCTAAGTACACTAAAGACCATGTGCATGGCATATGATGTAAGTTTAAAACAAGATGAAGAAATAAACATTCACGTAATGAGGTGGGTAATTATGTTAAACTATGATGCTAATTAAAATGGTGATTACATGATAAGCTGCTATGACGAATGGCGAGAAAAGTCTCAACCAAGCCTAAGTAAAGGTCAATAAAAGTACTTACATAAGAAAGTGTTGAATATCAAGAGGCAAGTCTCAATCAGATTTTGTATGTAAGTGTAAGGAAAAATCATACTTAATACGTATAGAATAGATGAGACAATATCTAATGAGCTATGACTACCTCATTCTACAAGGAAGCTTCAATGATGTATGAGTTGTATGTAAATAGGAACTTTAAATTGAGCACCGATAGGCTAGTTATGAGTGGTGATGCCTTCTTTCGGGAAGGGCGGAGGTTCACCTAATTCTCATGAGATGAGAATGTCCACCAAGCTGGGTATGGGTCTCTCTAAATCATCTCATCTTTCAACTATCTTTCCACCATAGGAAACTAGCTTTGTTCGAACCAAATAAGTTAGCATGTTTGGTTTTACTTTGAAAAACGACTCCACCTCTTTTCGGTGTGACGGACACACCGGATATCATGATGCTCACATGAACTATGTTGGTTAAGGTTAAAGTTCCTCAAAGTATGAAAGATAATGAAATGAATGATACCGAAGGTTTTTGTGCAAGTCTATCAAGAGTTGAAACCAGATTTAACTAATGACATTAGGTCATTCTTGGTCATTGGACTTATGGTCCCGATGAGAGTCTCAAACGTAATCCAAGGTATTGGTGGTGTTAACATCAACCTACGAATGAATGAAATCAATAATGTGAAGTACGAATGAAAGAATGAAGCAGAATCTGTGTTTTCTAAAGAATGCCCTCGGTTTGAGGTCCATATGTTATGCCCTCACTTGAGATGTCTATATGCTACATCGACGATTTCAAGGTCTCGTGGTTATTAAATGTATACAATATAAAACATGAAATGTATATTATCTAAACCTATGTGTGTATGGTGTCTGACATATTCATGGTAGGACCTTCCTATTACGAGTTAGACAAGTCCTGACACTTGACCTCCTAAGAAAGCATGTTGATTAGAAAGAGTAATGGCTTATATTGAATTCTTATCTGATGCCCATAAAGGGAAGTATAAACATAACGCAATTAAATAACCCATAACTTCCATAACACGAAAGTAATGAATCAATGGCACGATCAATAGAGAATGGCTTATGAAATGTAACGAATATAGTGTAAAGAATGACTCACTATAAGGTAGAGAAATAATTCTTTAGTCCTTGGATTACATAGATAGTTTGATTGTGGGTATGGGACTACAATGAATCATTGCACTTGTACGTAAAATATAGGACCAAAGAAATTATTGAACTATGCAACAACAACAAGAAGAAGACTAAAAAATAAACTAAGTCCCAAGAAAGGAGCTCTTTTGGAGGACAAAAATTTCCAATCTTTGCTCGAGTTGCATATCTCAATGTGCAGAAGCTATATTTAGTATAAGTGGTGTACTAACCCCTACTATTTACTATTTTTATAGGTGCAGGTCAGAGGACAGATTGACGACACTTGCAGCGGTTTGGAATTAAGCGTTTTTCCAAACCATATGGTAGATCCTCTTGATTTCGAGGATGCTACATTCTTAGTCTAGGTTTGGATATATACATAGCTAGTGGATTTTGTCCCTATCGTTTCTTTCACATTTCATTTCGAATCTTTTGATGTAAGGTCGTTTTGGCAATTTAATATATTCTATTCATCATTTGTTTTGAAAAGTTCTTGATATTAGATGGTTGTCTATTTATGTGGAGCTTAGTATATAATGTTTAATGGGTAATGACTATATGAAGTCTAAGTAAACTTCATAAGTTTAAAATATTTTAAATTTTCCGCAAATTTAAGTACATGAATGTGATGAATGCAAGATGAGGCTTCTCTGCGACCTCTGAGAGGTCAACGACACTGATTGCAATTCGGATTCTAGAATTTGGGTCGTTCCAAACTTGGTATCATAGAATAAGGTTAAATTACCTAGTAACTAAAGCTTAACCAAATGGCGTTACATAGTTTATGACTTATGGTTGTGAAGAGATCCACAATCATGACATAGAGAGTGCACGATTACAGGAAATACTCCCTTCTTCTACTCTTTATTGTGATTTCGAGAGCTTTTACACTTTGTGTAATTATAAGTATCTAACTTCCTTCATGCGTGAACGTGTAGAATAATCCACACAAGAATTAGGATGGCCAAGTGGTCTTAGGCGCGAGACTCAAGATCTAGCCTTCCCCTGAAGGGGCCATAATGGAAATGGCCAACGTGGACGAAAGACTTGTGGTGAGTTTGGTTGTTCCATAGAGGTGAATGCATGGTAATGTCTAAAATCCTGCTATGTGTATTGATAAGGAGAAGAAGGCTAAGTTGGATGCGTACAAACTCAAGAATATGTCTTAGACATTGATTTTCTTCATATGTGTTATACTATAATAGACTATAGAAACAGAGTAGTAAGGCTTCCGTTTCAAAATAAGTTGGGTTTAAAATGAGAAGGGAGTGGTTCAAATCCAACAGGCCAAGGTACATGTTCAGCCTCGGCCAAATATTGTAGACAAATCCCCCAAGAGAAATCACTTCGATGTGTTTAGGGGAAGAGAGGAACAAGAGAACTCCGTGGATGTGGAAAATGATAACTTTCTTGTCTTCTCCTTTCCTGTTTATGCATTGTAAGATCCAACATCTACATTGTGTATGGTCAGTCTTTTGGTGGCTAATCAATTTGACTTAATTTGTGAGATCTTACATGAACCTTTTCTAGTTAGTACTCCCACAGGAGATAGTTTAAAGGCCGAAGGGGTACGTAGAGAAGTAAATGTCATAGTGGCAAGTCCCTTTGAAATTAAGTTGGGCGTTATTAGGTTAAAATAATAAAGCCAACAAGATGTTATCTACGAGGTTAGATATACTCTTCCTAAGACTTTTTTATGTTTAAGAAACTTAAATTTAAGTGCTTTAGTGGATTAGGTGTGGTAAGTCCCTAATCATATGTCTTAAAATTGCCCATGTGAGTTAAAATGAATTCATGTTGCCGTTTTCGTAAAGCGTAGATATGATTTTTGTGTTTCATGAGTTGTGATGTTCATTAAGTTATGTGTGATTGAGAAGTAAGTTCCTCAATCTCAAATATGAAGCTTCAGATAATCTTGAATGATATGCATTATCCAAATAAGTGTAAATCAGCCATTCGCAAAAGTTAAATGTTTAATCATGATAAAGTAACTTTCGAAAATCACCCTGTTTGTTTAAATGATTTGTAAGTTCCATTCAAAAATGAATGTTCATAATGGGGGATAATGTAACATTCCGAAAAATAATATGTCTAATGAAGAGCCCATTAAGTCCGTTAGAATGTGTATTGGGGTACATAGGCATCCCAATGCCAAATATTGAGAAATATTGGGCATATTATAGAATATTGGCTCAGGGGTGTTAGCCAACTTCTATGTCTGCATATGTAAATAAAATAAACAATGTCCTTCATATATAATCACATTTATTTAATAAGTATACTAAAGCCCAATATTGAGAAATATTGGGCATAGTATAAAAAAATTAGCTAAGGGGTGTTAGCCAATTTCTATATATATACCCAAATAAGCATAATATAATCCAAACATTCATAGAAATTTACCTAAAAGGAAGAACATAAGCTAAAATAGTGATCTCTAATACAATACTTTTGGTATGAGGCATCCAAGTGTCAATCCAAGATACCATAACTCATGATCAATTAAAATGATCATGTAAATTATGTAGTGCCAGAGGTCATGGTGAGGGTCCTTGAGAAAATAAATAAATATTTCAAATAGGACATCAAGATTAGTTAGATAGAAAAGTACAACCAACCCATGTGAAATCACATGGACAAAGCTTGTGCCAATCGGACATAAGGAGGGGACCACCCTAACTGAATTCAGTTAGGGTAGTTAAGGGACAACATGTGCGGATGGGTCCTCTCATGTGGGGCCTTACTACCTAAAAAACTCTAGTCTATAAATAACTGTCCTATACAGATAAATAACCTAGGAATAACCGAAATTGACCCACAAGTGCACGACAACGTAGGACTAAACCGGGTTGACGCTAACTTAGTACTAGCTGAAGAGACAACCTAGTACCTAACCTAGGATGGTCCAAAGAGTTAGTTGAGGTCCTAAAAACCTAGGGATACTTTAGGAATTACCCTATTCTACTTAATTTAATAATTTATCATCTTATTAATTAAATAAAATGGAAAAAACGAAATTACAAAGCAGTGTCCATATTTCGGTTAAAACAAGAAAAAGACAACCTAGTACTTAACCTAGGATAATCCAAAATATTTTTGTTTGAATGATTTAGGGGAAATTTACTAATTAACCTAGGTCCCTTAATTAATTTATTAATGTATTTAATTAATTAATTTAAATGGGCAAAACGAAATTCTTAGAAAAAGTTTTAGATTTGACCAAGTATGATGTTCTCCTATCTTTAGTCAACTTTGGAGGGGCGTTATTGTAATTTGTTAATTAGTTTGTTAAATTAACTTATTAAACATAAGTATTATAATTTATGATCCGTTCCAAAACCTAAAAGTCACGATTTAAACATTGAGACTCACAACGCTAAGGAAGTTTGCGACATACCGCAAGAAAATGTAAAACGCTAAAGAGTTCTTAAGTGAATTCAAGGTTTTCTTCCAAGTTTCATTCAAGGTGGTATTCGTTGATTATGTTCTACATAATGTATGGGTTTCTCTCATTGACTTCTTTCTCCAAGAGAATTTTGTTTCCCAAGAATTCAACGATCTTTAAATAAGGGTTGTTCCACCTCTCGTTGAACTCCTTGTCCCTAATATCCTTTTCGATTTCAATGTTGAATATGTTAGAGATCATGTTGTTGGTATGTGGTGCTGGCTGATAATAACATGTATTATTGTTGAATGATGAGTATCGAATCAACCTATACACTTGTAGTCGCGTAAAGTTAATACTATCATGAAAACTAAGAGTCGATGATATGATAAGAACGTCTGTGATTGTGTTAGGTGATTTATGTGTCTTAGCCGAATTTTGATTTTGTTTTATTGTGAAACTATGAAGATGCTAAATTCATCAATATATTTATATGATGTTATCCAATATGTCATATAAATGTTACCATAAAGTCATGAACTAAGATTTGTTAAGAGAATGATACTATGCTAAGATGTGTCCGAAAATGATATGTATGAAGATGATTATGGTTTGTTGTGCATACTTACTGTTAATGTGACATGTTTATTATGTTTTGTTCGTAAAATTATCATATTATGTTGTTCAAGATGTTTAAAAACGTTATTCCATAATTTATGTTATAAGGTTGGCTTAAAAGGTCTCCATGAAATCACATTTGAATGAATTGGCTATCTTATGCCAATAATTTGGGCAATAACTGGGTTGTTTAATAGAATATTCTACAACATTGCACTCAAATAATGATGGGAAGGTTGACTTACTCAAATTATGAGATTAGATATGGTAGCTTTACGAAATTAATAGAATTTGCCAATGATATTCTCATGACCAATGTATAGTGGAATTATAATTTGTTCCAACAAATTGGCTAGTAAAACAATGATACGCTCAAACTTACTTCTTAAATAAGAAGTAAAGCGGTCGTATGAAGTAATTAGCCCAACTAGTGAGGTTGGGATCGTTCCTGTAACGACCTGTTTAGTCATTTTGAGCAGCAGATTTTATTTATGGAAAAACTGTCTGAGTCGACGGAACCCACGACGCACCGTCATGGTCACGACGGACCGTCGAGGGTGTCTCGTTCCAAAACACTTAGAATTCTGAAATTTGAGTGCTGAAATCGACTCTCTGAACTCTGTGACGGACCTGCAGGACGGACCATCACATATACGACGAACCGTTTTGAGCTTCCGTTTCAAAATACTTCAACTCTTGAGAATTGGGTACTGGGAGCAATTCTCTGAACGTCGTGACGGAAGTGCAGGATGGACCGTCGTAGGCACGACGGACCGTCACAGACTCTTCCAGGAAATTGAGTCTCTGAACTTTGCAACGGACCTGCAGGACGGACCGTCACAGCCATGACGGACCGTCACAGGTTGCGTAATCCCAGGCTGGGTCGGATTTTTGTTTAAGTTTTAAAGGGGCGTTTTGGACTATTCCTGCTATAATTATAAATTTCGTGGGTTAATATTAATAACTCAATTTCTTGGGGGTTAAAAGACATAACCTTGAGTTAATTAGTGGGTTAATTCCTCATCTTTTATACTTAATTATATGTTAATTAGGGTAAAAGAAAGAGGGTTTGAATAAGAAAAATAGAAAGAACAAAGAGAGGGAAAGAGAAACGATCGAGAGAGGAGAAACGAAGAGGGAAACACAAAGCTTTGGGAAATTTCTTGCTTGATCACAAATTCTTCGGTGGAGGTAGGTTATGGTTTTTATACTATTCGTAGTAAACTCTTAATAGCGAATTATATGTATTGGTAGTATTGTAAACCCTTCTATATGCTGAATTGTATGCTTGCATGAATGTGATTATATAATTGTGATAAAATAAGCATGATGAAGCTATTGAATCCTAAATCTTGAAAGAAACCCTAATCCACTTTGTTAATGAGATTTATGATGCCTTGATATAAAAGAAGGCTTGATGAACTAAAGTAGTGAGATTGATGATGCCTTGGTATAAGAGAAGGCTTGACAAATTGATAGAATGAGATTAGTGGATCGGAGTGTCACGTTCCGACACATAGTATTAAGGGATCGGGTGTCACGAACCGACACGTAGAATTAGGGGATCGGAGTGTCACGTTCTGACACATAGTATTAGGGGATCGGGTGTCACGAACCGACACGTAGTATTAGGGGATCGGAGTGTCACGTTCCGACACCATGATAGTAGAGGATCGGAGTGTCACGTTACGACACTAGGATAGTAGAGTATCGGAGTGTCACGTTCCGACACCAGGATAGTAGAGGATCGGAGTGTCACGTTCCGACACCAGGATAATAACGGGAATGAATATTGAGGAGATGGAGTGTCACGTCCCGATACCAGGATAATAAAGAGAATGAATCTTGAATTATGTTATTATACTCAAATTTAAAGAACTATTTCCCAAATGAGTATGGTGGGGAGGCTTGAGTCCCCATAGATGTGCTGGGTGTTGTGGCCAATGGTTACGGTATATGTTGTTATCACCTGTTGAGTATGTAGTTGATTCTATATTATTATTTGATATATATTGCTTTCTATTTTTGAGTTGGCCGATGATACCTACTCAGTACGTGTTCCTTGTACTGACCCCTACTTGTATTCTTTTTCTTTGTTATTTATGGAATGCAGCAAATGTGCCATCAACTTCGACTCGTCCGCAACTCTAGCCAGTCTTCAGCATATCAAAATTCAGGGTGAGCAATTGTTCCTAGCTCGGACTAGATTCTCTCTCATTTATGTCTCCTTCAAGTTTGGACATGGACCACCTGTTTACTTATTTTAACTTCCTAGATACTTTTAGATTTAGTAATTTGAGGGTAGAATGTTCTTGTGGTGATGAGTTTAAAGTCTTCCGCATTATATTCTGTTTATTATGGTTGAAATGTTGGGGTTTAGATTGGTTGGTTCGCTCACATAGTAGGATAAGTGTGGGTGCCACTCGCGGCTCGTTTTGGGTCGTGACAATACAAGACAAGAAGAAAATTACATAGCAACATAATTAGTGTTTAAACAGAAATCATAAAAACTTGACACTTATGCCCTGGACTACCTAGTGAGATAGTAAATACAAATGAAGAAATTACAGAGAAAGAAGTAATTATAGGAGGAATAACTTTAATTATACCATTTAAATTTTACCAAGGAGATCAACATGTTACATTAGGAATAAAATGGTTACAAAAAGTTAAGCCATATAATATAGAAAATGAACAATTAACAATATTTATACTTGCAAAAATTATTGTAGAAGGATATCACAACAGATATTATACCCCTACGATAGATACAGGAGCAGAAGCGAATATATGTAAATATAATTGCTTACCCGAAGATAAATGGGAAAAACTAAAAACACCAATGGTAGTAACAGGATTTAATAATGAAGGAAGTATGATTAAATACAGAGAAAAAAATATAAAAATACAAATATGGGATAAAATATTGACAATAGAAGAAATGTACAATTTTGAATTTACAACAAAAGATATGTTATTAGGAATGCCATTTTTAGATAGATTTTATGCACACATAATAACAAAAACACATTGGTGGTTTACTACACCATGCGGAAACAAAATAGGAGCAAAAAGAGTAAATAATAAACAACATAAACCTATAGAATGGATAAAAGGAAGTGAAAAAATAAATCAAGAAATGGAAAATATAAATAAGAAACAAATATCACAATTAGAAATTATCATATTCACAATAGACAAAGTTAAAATAATTAATGAACAACTAGAATTACTTTACAATGAATATCCATTACAAGGATGGGAAAAACATAAGACAAAAGTAAAAATTGAACTAATAGATGAAAATAGTAAAATAACACAGAAACCATTAAAATATAACTTTGATGATTTAAAGGAATTCAAAATACATATAGATGAACTATTAGAAAATAATTATATACAAGAAAACAATAGCAAAGATACAAGTCCAGCATTCATAGTCATAAAACATAGTGAACAAAAAAGAGGTAAAAGTAGAATGGTTATAGACTATCGTAATCTAAATGCTAAAACTAAAACATATTATTATCCAATGCCGAATAAGATACTAAAAATAAGACAAATACAAGGATACAACTATTTTAGTAAATTTGACTGTAAATCAGGATTCTATCACCTAAAATAAGAAGAAGAATCTAAACTGCTAACAGCATTCACAGTACCGCAAGGTTTCTTCGAATGTAACGTTTTACCGTTTGTATACTAAAATGCACCAGGTAGATATCAACATTTTATGGATAACTATTTTAACCAGTTAGAAAATTATATTGTATACATAGATGATATATTTCTATATTATAAAACACAAGATGAACATATAAGATTGTTAGAAAAATTTATACATATAATTAAACAATTAGGTATAAGCTTATGTAAAAAGAGAGCAGATATTATGAAACCACAGATAGAATTTTTAGGAATACAAATACACAAAAATGAAAAAAAAATGCAAACTCATATAGTACAAAAAATAATTACTATTGATGAAAATATAGATACAAAAAAGAAATTACAATCCTTTCTAGGATTAGTAAATCAAGTAAGAGAATATATACCAAAATTAGCAGAACATTTAAAACCATTACATAAAAATCTTAAAAAAGATGTTGAATATTATTTCGACATTAAAGATAAAGAACATATAAAAAATATTAAAAAATTATGTAAAAAATTACCAAAACTTTACTTTCCTAATGAAAATAAATCATTTACTTATATCGTTGAAACAGATTCAAGTGATCATAGTTATGGAGGAGTTTTAAAATACAAATATGAAAAAGAAAAAATAGAACATCATTGTAGATACTATTCAGAATCCTATACAGAAGCACAAATAAAATGGGAAATAAATAGAAAAGAATTATTTGCATTATATAAATGTTTATTAGCATTTGAACCATATATTGTTTACAATAAATTTATTATAAGAACAGATAATACAGAAGTAAAATGGTGGATAACTAAAAAGGTAGAAGATTGACAAAGGAAATAAGGAGACTAGTATTAAACATATTAAATTTTACATTTACAATTGAAGTAATCAAAACTGATAAAAATATGGTTGCAGAATACCTATAAAGACAAAGCTACTCAAACTGAGGACAGAAATGAACATACAATTGAAGAGCTATTCAAAGCTATTTCTACACTTTGTACTAAAGTAGATAGAATGGATAATGAGATACAAAGGCTACAGACTAATGAAGATAATATGAAGTCTAGAGCTAATATAAGTCAGCAGCATGATTATAAAGATGCGGAGCTACGTCGTTCGGCAGACGAAAAACAGCCAGAGCTAAAAAGAGGACCGTGGGAAACTCCATAAAATTGATGACAAAGTTTGTTTAAATACAACTGCAGGTACAAGCAGGAAAGCTAGTGAGAAACCACGAAACACAAACCTAAACCAGTTATTCATAAAACCATTTATCCAAAATACACAAATAAAAATACCCACAGAACCACAAACTTCCACATAGGCAGCTAGCATACAAAGTGATAAAAAGAGATACAATTACATTGCACAATAGTATATTAAAACATATATAAGATCCAAACATATTTAAACTTAAACCCCAGATCTACACAAACCAAAAACCTAGAAGAAGACTATATAACCCAAAAATTACAAGGATATCATAGATTAATCGCACAACCCAAAACTAGTCCAAATTTAGTTAAAACATGTTATAATTATGGGTTACTTGGTATAGTATACACATATGATGGCGAAGAGATAAGTGGAAATCTATTTTATATTATGTTTTGTACAGCACCATCTGAGATATTACATGAAGAAATCAAATCACCAATTCAAGTTATAAAGATAGGTTTGACCACAGATATGATAATACCAGAAGAGATAGAAAAACAGGCTGAAATACCGAAGATAGAGATACCAAACTTTTATGCAAATAAAAGGATCATTGGTATAGCAACAATTATACAAGAACTAGCTAACAATTATTTAAACGGCAATGCTATTTGGAGTTATTATGCAAGAGACCAAGTTATGATATATTCAAACTCCAAGGAATTAAGAAGAACAGATATGGAAGAAGTCCAGCGATGGATTTTATCGTTATGAAAACCAGAAGAAAAACCTACAACAAGAGCATTGGAAAAGGAATTTATTTCAGAGGAGTTATTAGTAAGATATTGTAAGCTTATTGGAAAGAAATATCCAGATCACAGATGTTCCAAATGTAACGGAGAAGATAATGTTATACCAGATGTTGATTTGGAGTAAAAATGGAAGAGATAAGCTGTCACGACCCAAAACGGGTCGTGAATGGCACTCATACTTACCCTCCTAGGTGAGCGAACCAACAAATCTAAACCCCAACATTTACCACTATATCAATTATGGATAGTAAAAATAATGTGGAAGATCCAAAACTTATTAACGTAATAAATTAAATAAACTTCTTAAGTTTAATACTTATTATTCCCAAGATCTGGAAGTCATCACATCAAGAACATCTATCCTAAAAAAAAAAAATCTAAGAGTATTTAAGAAAACCAATGTAAGTAACAAGATGGTCCATGTTCGAAATTCAAGACATCAAGACGTGAAGGAGAAAATCCAACACGAGCTAGGAATAATAGCTCACCCTAAACTCGGAGGTGCTGAAGACTCTCTAGAGCTGAGGACGAGTCGAAGTCGATGGCACGCTTGCTGCACTCCACAAATAACAAAGAAGAAAATTACAAGTAGGGGTCAGTACAAGGAACACGTACTGAGTAGGTATCATCGGCCAACTCAAAATAGAAAGCAATATAGACTGAATAATAATATAAAATCAACCACAATACTTAAAGGGTGGCAATCAACAAGTACAAGAACCATTAGCAACAACACCAAGCACACCCATGAGGACTCAAGCCTCCACACGATACTCATTTGGGAAATAGGTTCTTCGAATTTGAGTATATAACATAATTCAGGATTCATTATATTTATTATTATCGTGTCGGAACGTGGCACTCCGATCCCATATACCGTGTTGGAACGTGACACTCCGATCCCCTAATACTACCGTGTCGGAACGTGACACTCTGATCCAATATTACCGTGTCAGAACGTGACACTCCGATCCAATATTACCGTGTAGGAACGTGACACTCCGATCCAATATTATCGTGTCGGAACGTGACACTCCGATCCCATTTATCTCATTATTTTTATTTCGTCAAGCCTTCTTTATGTCAAGGCGTCATCTTAATAGACAGGATTTAAGATTGAAGATTCAATAGTCTCATCATTCTAACCAACCACAATTACACAATCACAACATACAAACACACAATCAAGCATATATAAGACTTTACAATACCACCCAATACATATCAATCACTATTTAGAGTTTATCTATCACATAGAAATAAACCATAACCTATCCCCACCGAAGAATCGTGATCAAGCAAGCTACTTCCCCAATGCCTTTGCTGTCCTCTTCGTTCTCTCTTTCTCGCTCGTTCTTCCTCTTTGTTTCTTTTTATTTTTCTTCTCCAGATTCTTTTTCTTTTACCCTAATTATCATATAATCCATTATGATAAAAGTAACCAACTATTTATTTCCTTATTATCTTCTTTAACCCCCAAGTAAATAAATTATTAAACTTACCCCACTAATTTCATAATTATAATCATAAATAGTCCAAAACACCCATTTAAATTTTAGCGGAAATCCGACCCAGTTGGGGTGACGCAGCTTGTGACAGTCCGTCGTATCTACGACGGTCCGTCTTGCAGATTCGTCACAAAGTTGAGAGGGTTAAATTCAATAGTGAGGTTACTCAACTTGTGACGGTCCTTCGTATATACGATGGTCCGTGCTGCAGTTCCGTCGTGAAGTTCAGAGAGTCGATGCCACTACCCAGATTTCATGGTTGAAGTGTTTTGGAACGAAGACACTCGACGGACCGTCGTGACTATGACGGTTCGTCCTACCTGTCGTCGAGGGTAATGAGTAGAGCAGCAGAAGAAATTACACAAGTATGGGACGACGGAGTCCATCACGGTCCGTCGTGACCATGATGGTCCGTCGTGTGATCCGTCGACCCAGTCAGTTTTTATCAAAAATGATTCTACTGCTCGAACCGACTAAACAGGTTGTTACAATAGATACTAATTTACCCATCGTTCGTCCTCGAACGATCACAAGATGAAAATCAAGGGCGAGAAAGAGTACATGAATCTGTAAAAAGATGTCGATATCTTTCTTGCATATCAGCTTCATTCTCCCAAGTGGACTCTTCAACTGGCCGATTCTTCCACTGAACCTTGATAGATGCAATCTCCTTTGATCTCAACTTGCGGACTTCTCTATCTAAAATAGCAACAGGCTCCTCCTCATAAGACAAATTCTCATCAAGAAGAACTGAATCCCAACGAATAATGTAGTTTCCATCCCCATGGTATTTTTTTCGCATAGACACATGAAATACCGGGTGCACTCCTGAGAGTCCTGGAGGTAATGCCAATTCATAAGCCACCTCCCCCACGCGCTTCAGAACTTCAAATGGACCAATATACCTCGGACTAAGCTTACCTTGCTTACCAAACCGCATCACCCCTTTCATGGGTGAAACCTTCAGCAAGACTTGTTCACCCTCCATAAACTCCAAGTCCCTAACCTTTCGATCTGCATATTCTTTCTGCCTGTTCTGAGATGCTAGAAGCTTCTCCTGAATGAATTTTACTTTATCTAACGATTCCCTCAAAAGATCGGTACGCCATGGTCTCACCTCAAATGCACCAAACTAACCAATGGGAGACCTACATCTCCTCCCATACAGTTCCTCAAATGGGGCCATATCAATACTTGAGTGATAGCTATTATTGTATGAAAACTCTGCTAAGGGTAAGAAGTTATCACAATGACCACCAAATTCTATCACACATGCACGAAGTATATCCTCCAACACCTGAATAGTTCGTTCAGACTGACCATCGGTCTGAGGGTGAAATGTAGTACTAAGATCCAACCTAGTACCTAATTCAGCATGCAATGTTCTCCAAAACTTAGAAGTAAATTGCGTACCTCTATCTGATATGATGGAAAGTGGAACTCCATGCAATCGAACAATTTTTGAGATATAGAGCTTGACTAAGTTCTCTGCATTGTAAGTCACCTTGACCGAAATGAAGTGAACAAACTTAGTTAATCTGTCAACAATTACCCAAATAGAATCAAACTTACCCAATGTCTTTGGAAGACCAACCACAAAATCCAGTGCAATTCTTTCCCATTTCCATTCAGGAATGGGCATTTTCTGAAGTGTTCCTACGGGCCTCTCGTGTTCATACTTTACCTGCTGACAATTCGGGCATTGGGCAACAAAATCAACAATGTCACGCTTCATCCTACTCCACCAAAAATGTTGCTTTAGGTCACGATACATCTTTGTTGCACCGGGATGTATTGAATACCTTGAACTATGAGCCTCTGTAAGAATAGAATGAATCGAATTATCAACTCGGGGCACACATACCCTTTCCTTAATTCTCAAAACGCCTTCCTCATCAATTATTGCCTCTTTAGCCTCTCCTCGTAATACCATATCTCGAATTCGGATCAGTTTCTCATCAGTAAACTGTTTTCCCTTAATCTTGTCAAGAAAAGAAGATCTTGACTCCACACAGGCCAAAACTCCTTCCTTCTCTAGTACCTCCAGCCTCATAAAGTCATTAGCCACTGTCTAAACCTCTCTAGCCAATGAGTGTCTAGAAACCTGTAAGTGGGCTAGACTTCCCATGCTCCCTGCTTTTCTACTTAAAGCATCTGCCACCACATTAGCTTTTCCAGGGTTTTACAAAATAGTAATATCATAGTCCTTCAGTAGTTCCATCCACCTCCTCTGCCTTAAATTCAAATCTTTTTGAGTAAAGACATACTGTAAACTACGATGATCTGTATAGACTTCACAATTGACCCCATATAGATAATGTCTCCATTGCTTTAATGCAAACACAACTGCAGCCAACTCCAAATCATGGGTCGCATAGTTACGTTAATGCACTTTTAATTGCCTCGAAGCATAAGCAATTACATTCCTCTCCTGCATTCGCACTGCACCCAAACCGGAATAAGATGCATCACAATAAACAATAAAATCCTTACCTTCTACTAGCAAGGTAAGAATTGGTGCAGTAGTCAACAAGGTCTTGAGGTTCTGGAAGCTTTGTTCACATTCGTCCGACCATACGAATGGAACATTCTGCTTAGTCAAATTTGTCAATTGGGAAGCAACAGAAGAAAATCCCTTGACAAATCGACGGTAGTAGCTAGCTAAACCAACAAAGCTCCTTACCTCTGAAACGTTAGTAGGTCTTACCCAACCCTTTACTGTTTCAATCTTAGAGGGATCCACCATCACTCCATCCTTAGAACCACGTGCCTCAAGAAGGACACTGAATCTAGCTAAAACTCACACTTGGAGAATTTGGCATAAAGCCTTTTCTCCCTCAACAACTCCAATACAATTCTCAAATGCTCCTCATGATCTTTCATGTTCTTCGAGTATATCAGTATGTCATCAATAAATACAATAACAAAGAGATTACTAAAAATTCATAATGCCCATACCTGGTTTGAAAAATCACGTTCATCAGGCTCATGAAAGCTGCAGGGGCATTCGTAAGTCCAAAATACATTACTAAAATTTCATAATGCCCATACCTAGTTCGAAAAGCAGTCTTTGGCACATCTGCTGCCCGTATTTTCAATTGCTGATAACCGGACCTCAATCAATTTTAGAGAAGACACAAGCACCTTGTAACTGATCGAACAAATCATCAATGCGAGGAATGGGATACTTGTTATTAATAGTTACCTTATTAAGCTGTCTGTAGTCTATGCACATTCGAAAAATTCCATCTTTCTTCTTCACAAATAAAACAGGAGCACCCCAAGGGGACGCACCTGGTCTAATAAAACCTTTACCCAACAATTCCTGAAGTTGGGCCTTTAACTCCCTTAAATCAGCTGGAGCCATTTTGTAAGGGGGTATGGAAATGGTGCGAGTACCCGGCTCAAAATCAATACAAATATCAATATCCCTATCCGGTGGCATACCAGCAAGGTCTGCAGGAAACACATCCAGAAACTCACGGACTATCGAGACAGACTCAATCGAAGGTACTTGGCAAGTATCATCCCTGAGATGGGCCAAGAAAGCTAAAATACCCTTACTCACCATCCTCCTAGCACGAAGAAAAGAGATAATGCGAACTGGAGTGGAAATATAGTCACCCTCCCACACTAGCGGATCTACCCCAGGCTTGGCCAATGTCACGGTTTTAGCATTACAATCTAAGATTGCAAAATTTGGAGAAAGCCAAGTCATACCAAGAATTACATAAAAATCAACAATCTCTAGAATAACAAAATCTACATGAGTATTGCTCCCCACAAAAGTCACACGACAAGACCTATACACCTTCTCAACAATCACAGACTCACCCACAGGAGTAGATACACGAATAGGCATGTCAAGCAAATCACAATGTAAATCAAGACCAGTATCAAATGAGGAAGATACATATGAAAATGTGGATAAAGGATCAAATAATACAGAAGCCATGCAATCACAGACCAAAAGAGTACCTGTGATAACAGCATCAGATGCCTCTACTTCAGACCTCCCGGGGAAAGCATAACAATGGGCCCTATCACCTGTCTGTCCATTGTCTCTACCAGGTTGCGCTGCAGTAGTTCCAACTTGCCCGCTACCCCGGCTGATTTGGTGACCACCATTACCTTGGCCACCACGTCCTCCAGAATAGCGGCCTCTCCCATGACCACCTCTACCTTTAACTATTGGGGGTCTGTAACTCTGTTTTGGACAATACCTCCTAATATGTCCAGTCTCTCCACATCCGTAACAATTCCTGGAGTCAAGCATAGGTCTCTGTGAAAATGACGAGGTCTGGGGATAACCTCTAAACTCAGAAAAATGCTGACTCGTTTGCGATGGACCCCTATCTACAGCCTGCAGTGAAGACTAAATAGGTCGGGCTGGGTAACCTCTTGAACTCTGCCCTCTGGAGTAAGAACCACTAAACTCACCTCCCTTACTGAACTTCTTAAATGTCGATGCTGTGGTGAAATCGTTTGGCTTCCACCCCTCTACCTCTATCACAAAATCAACCACTTCCTGAAAGGATTTTAATGCAGCAGCTACCTGTAAGGCTGAAATATGCAATTCTGACCTCAATCCTTTCACAAAGCGACCAATCCGCTCTTGTGGACTGAAATAAAGCTGAGTGGCATACCTGGATAGTGCACGAAATTTAGCCTCATAGGAAGCAACAGACATCCTTCCTTGCTCTAGGCTCAGGAACTCATCTCTCCTCCTATCCCTGAAAGTCCGGGTTATGTACTTCTCCGTAAATAAGCTAGAGAATGATGCCCAAGTCATAGGTGGTGCCTGTGCTGGTTGACACTCAACATACGACCGCCACCACATTTTGGCATCCCCTTGAAACTGATAGGTCATAAACTCAACACCTAACCGTTCTACTATGTCCATCTTATGTAACAACTCATGAAAATCAACCTGAAAATCATAGGCATCCTCAGATTCAGCACCCTTGAAGACTGGAGGTTTCAACTTTAAGAATTTAGTGAAAAGTTCATGTTGATCACTCGTCATTATAGACCCTGTAGTCAATCGAGAAAACGTGTCTACTTCGAATGAGGCATCCATGTGGGGAGCCACAGTAGGTGCATGTTGTACTTCCGGAACCTGAGGTGCTGGTGTAGAAAATAGTGGAGGTGTCTGTCCCTAATCAGATAACTCGCTAAGATAAGTATGAACCTGATTAATCATCTCTGGGTAGGCTGGGGTGGTAATTCCTCATCTTGAACCTGCTCGTTTTCCCCTTCTTCACCCTCTCTCACTGCCTCATCAGTCGGTGGAGGATTCACTGCCCTATTAGTAGCTGGACCAGGTGTTTGTCCTCTACCTCTAGAGGGCGTCCTCCTGCGACCTCTACCACGGCCTCTTGCCACAACTCCTCCTCGAGCTACAGCCCCAATGGTTGGCTCAGACACACCCTGTCTTGCCGGTTTTGGTGTTGGCACAGTTGTTGCTCTAGTTCTAACCATCTGCGAAATAAGGTGAGGATGTCAGATACCAATTTGTATAACCTAGATACCAATTGGATCCAAGTAATAGCACGAAAGAAAGAAAGAATGGAGTTTTCCTAAAGTCCTATAGCCTCTCAAAGAAAAGTAAGCGCGTCCCCCAACTGTTCCTCAAGACTCTACTAGACTCATTCTTGTGTGATAAGACCAACGAACCTAACGCTCTGATACCAAGTTTGTCACGACCAAAAATGGGTCGTGAGTGGCACCCACACTTATCCTCCTAGGTGAGCGAACCAACAAATCTAAACCCCAACATTTACCAGTATATCAATTATGGATAGTATAAATAATGCGGAAGATCCAAAACTTATTAACGTAATCAATTAAATAAACTTCTAAAGTTTAATACTTATTATTCCCAAAATCTGGAAGTCATCACATCAACAACATCTATCCTCAAATTATTAAATCTAAGATTATTTAAGAAAACCAAAGTAAGTAACAAGATGGTCCATGTCCGAAATTCAAGACATCAAGACGTGAAGGAGAAAATCCAGCTCGAGCTAGGAATAATAGCTCACCCTGAACTCTAATGTGCTGAAGACTTGCTAGAGCTGAGGACGAGTCGAAGTCGATGGCACGCTTGCTGCACTCCATAAATAACAAAGAAGAAAATTACAAGTAGGGGTCAGTACAAGGAACACGTACTGAGTAGGTATCATCGGCCAACTCAAAATAGAAAGCAATATATACTGAATAATAATGTAAAATCAACCACAATACTTAACAGGTGGCAATCAACAAGTACAAGAACCATTAGCACAACACCAAGCACACCTATGAGGACTCATGCCTCCACACCATACTCATTTGGGAAATAGGTTCTTCGAATTTAAGTATATTACATAATTCAGGATTCATTCTCTTTATTATTATTGTGTCGGAACGTGACACTCCGATCCCATATACCGTGTCGGAACGTGACACTTCGATCCCCTAATACTACTGTGTCGGAATGTGACACTCCGATCCAATAGTACCGTGTCGGAACGTGACACTCTGATCCAATATTACCGTGTTGCAACGTGACACTCCGATCCAATATTACCGTGTCGGAACGTGACACTCCGATCCCATTTATCTCATTATTTTTATTTCGTCAAGCATCTTTATGTGAAGGCATCATCTTAATAGAGAGGATTTAAGATTGAAGATTCTACAATCTCATCATTCTAACCCACCACAATTACACAATCACAACATACAAACACACAATCAAGCATATAGAAGACTTTACAATACCACCCAATACATATCAATCGCTATTTAGAGTTGATCTATCACATAGAAATAAACCATAACCTACCTCCACCGAAGAATCGTGATCAAGCAAGCTACTAACCCAATGCCTTTGTTGTCCTCTTCGTTCTCTCTTTCTCGCTCGTTCTCCCTCTCTGTTTCTTTTTATTTTTCTTCTCCAGATTCTTTTTCTTTTACCCTAATTATCATATAATCCATTATGATAAAAGTAACCCACTATTTATTTCCTTATTATCTTCTTTAACCCCCAAGTAAATAAATTAATAAACATACCCCGCTAATTTCATAATTATAATCATAAATATTCCAAAACACCCATTTAAATTTTAGCGGAAATTCGACCCAGTTGGGGTTACGCAGCTTTTGACGGGCTGTCGTATCTACGACGGTCCGTCCTGCAGATTCGTCACAAAGTTCAGAGGGTTAAATTCAATAGTGAGGTTAGGAAACTTGTGACGGCCCTTCGTATCTACGACGGTCCGTGCTGCAGTTCCGTCGTGAAGTTCAGAGAGTCGATGCCAGTACCCAGATTTCAGGGTTGAAGTGTTTTGGAACGAAGACGCTCGACGGACCGTCGTGCCTATGACGGTTCGTCCTACCAGTCGTCGAGGGTAATGAGGAGAGCAGCAGAAGAAATTACACAAGTATGGGACAACGGAGTCCATCACGGTCCGTCGTGACCATGACGGTCCGTCGTGTGATCCGTCGACCCAGTCAGTTTTTATCAAAAATGAATCTACTGCTCGAACCGACTAAACAGGTTGCTACATAAGCATAAGATTCTTTTGAGATAAGATTTACTTTATTAGCCAATGTTTGACAGCTATTTGTAAAGTTTTTATTAAAAGTCGTAAAGTAAATAGTATGTGTCGGCCAACAATAAAAAGGAAGGGCCATTATGTAAAGTAGTAATAGTATGTAATTTGTTTTTAGTGTCGGCCAAATATAATTAGGCCATGTGTAAAGTAAGTGTCGGCCACTTATATTGGCCAGATATGTAAGTTTGGTAGCATAAATAGAGGGTTTTCCCGCATAATAAAATCAATACTCTTTCCTCTCTACTACATCTCTCTCTCATATCGCTTCCACCCCCACATTGGTATCAGGACACTTATGCCCTGGAAACAGAAATAATAAAAACAGGACACTTATGCCCTGGACTACCTAGTGAGATAGTAAATATAACTGAAGAAATAACAGAGAAAGAAGTAATTATAGGAGGAATACCTTTAATTATACCGTTTAAAATTTACCAAGGAGATCAAATGTTACTTTAGGAATAAAATGGTTAGAAAAAGTTAAACCATATAATATAGAAAATGAACAATTAACAATAACTTGCCAAAATAAGAAAATAAATATAAAAAGATTGAAATGAATAATGAAAATATTTATACTTGCAAAAATTATTGTAGAAGGATATCACAACAGATATTATACACCTATGATAAATACAGGAGCAGAAGCGAATATATGTAAATATAATTGCTTACCAGAAGATAAATGGGAAAAATTAAAAACACCAATGGCAGTAACATGATTTAATAATAAAGGAAGTATGATTAAATACAGACCAGAAAATATAAAAATATAAATATGGGATAAATTATTGACAATAGAAGAAATGTACAATTTTGAATTCACAACAAAAGATATGTTATTAGGAATGTCATTTTTAGATAGATTTTATCCACACATAATAACAAAAACACATTGGTACCAGAGCTAGTTCACAAAAAATATGATATGGAAAATTCAGAGATAACAAATCTACAAAAACAGGTATATTCATTTATGTTCATGAGTAGCTAAATCTATTTATTCCTGATAATCTCTTGTTGATTATAATTGTTTATCATGTCTTAATAATGATATAATAACCATTTTTAGAAAGTTTGTTATAGAAATGTTCTGCGAATAAGTATGCCCAGACTATGCCATCCTAAGGTTGAAACCGATAGGCAAGAAGGCCGTTAGGGGAGTAAACCAAGTTGAGGCGCTGTTAGGGTAACTGATCAAAGAAGAAAATTGTAGTAGTGACCAAGCGAGAAAAATAAGTGAATTAGAAAAAGAATTGGCTAAGTTAAAATTATTATATGAAATTAAACAAAAAGAAAAACAAAAAGAAAAAGACAAAGAATTTGAATTAACCAATGAAATAAATGAGATAAAACAAAAATTAAATGAAAATCTTGAAGTAAATGAAAATCTTGAAGTAAAAGAAAATCTTGAAGTAAATGAAATAGATGAATCAGATATGGTAAATGATCAAAATTCAGAAATATGTGATATAATTGAAACATACAAAGAAATCCTAGACTAAGTAAATCAACCCAAAAAATTAGAAATAAACACAGGAGATATGAATCGACCTAGTACGTCAAGAGTTAAAACTCCAGATAATAGTCCTAGAAATAGTCCTAGAACTAGTCCTAGATGGACACCACCAACTTATTATACAAGAAATTATGAACAATCAGATAGAACTGACGCAATATGGAATAGTAGATTAAATAAAAATTGGACACAAAAACCAATAACCGAACAATATAATTTCTTAGATCTAGATTGCGTTACAGACATAAATAAAGCAATATTACTATGGATAAGAAATATATCTAAAAAACTAGACAACAAAATAAAAACAACAGAAACACCAAGATATATAGAAAGAACATTTGTAGGAACAACAAGATTATGGATAGAAAATCTACCCTCAGAAAGTTTAGAAGTACTTAGAAGTGATAAGAAAATGGATGGATCTCCATCAGTAACAAACATAGATATACTAGATAAATACGAATCATCAATAAGAAATGAATTTGGAGGTATGACCACGGATATAAGTGAACAAAATAGAGAGAAAATAATAAATAGACAACTTATGACAAAATTAGCTATATATAAAATGTGTTATATAGAAGAATATACATGTGCATTTAAACAATATTATTACAAAGAAAAATACAATATAATTGAAGCAAAAGAAATAAAACAACAATATTTTACAAAATTACCAGAACCATTTATCACAAAAGTAATTAAAGAATGGAATGATGAAGGATTAGTAGATACTTTAGGAGTTAGGATAAAAATTTTACATCAACGGTTTATACAACTATGTGAAAACCAAAAAGAAAAATTAAAAATGGAAAAAGTGCTAAACAAAAATTTAACCTGTTGTAAAAATAAAATGGCACCACAGTTTTGATGCATAAATAAAAAGCAAAAACCTAAAAGGTATAAAAATTAAAGAAAAACCAAAACTAGGTATAAATATAAAAAACCAAGGCAGAGATATTATGTAAAAAACTATAAAATAAAAAGACCATATAGACCAAAAAGAAAACCATCACAATGTAATTGTTACAATTGTGGAAAGATAGGACACATAGCTAGAGATTGCAAATTACCTAAAGATCCAAAAAGAAAGCAAATTGTAGAAATAATTATAGATAATGATGAATATATGCAAATAGAATATATAGACTATGAATTAAGTGAAAACGATAGTATATACGAAGTATCAGATATAGAAACTGAAAATGAAGAAGGAGATATTAATCTAGATAATGATGAAACAGATGAAGAAAACTAATCCCTGAAGACGATATAAAAATAATATCTAAAGAAGATTATCAAAATGAAGAATTATCAGAACATAAAATTATATTTGATAATACAATATTTGAACAAATAAAAGGAAAAGAATTAGAATTAAGTGTTGAAAAAGTATTTGAAATACCTACTTTATGAAATTGGTTTAAAAGACAAAAAGAAGAATATTATGTAGTTAGTCAGAAAGAACATATTATAGATTGTAGGTATGCAAGAGGAAAAGCACAGATACCTATACTAAATAAGAGAATAATAAATAAAGAAATACAAGATATAAAAGCTAAAACACCTATAAAATATGTACACTTAGGAGGAACATAAATATTGATGAAAGCTTGCTTTAGAGAAGGAATAGATACACCTATTGAATTATATTTACCAGATGATAGAATCATACACCCTATAGAAAAAAGAGTAATTAGTGCAGTTAGAGGAAACTTAATATACCAGAAATTTAAATTTATAATAAGTGCCAACTACTCAGTAACATTAACAGATAGAAATATAGATAAATCATTAGTATTTTATTGGAAAATGTCTGGAATAGAGCTAGCACCAGGAAGTAAAATATTTACAGCAAGATATAAAAACCTATATATATTAACAATAAAACATAAAGTAACGGCAAGAAATAAAATTGACAAAATAAATATAGAAAATCCTTTCGAAAAAATAATTACAGTAATAGACAATTATAACGATCCGTAGGATCATTTTTGAGAATTTTTGTATAAGTACAATTTTTCCCATCTCAATAGTTGTCCTATGTCAATTCATATAAGTCGGTGAAGTTGGTTTGAAATTTTTTTTAGCTATATTTTAATTACGATGGTTAGTTGAGTGATAATTTTAAATAATTATTTTTAATTTGTAGCGAATGGGCTAAGTCCATTAATTAATTAATAACTTATGTCTATATATATCTCTATATTAAAATAAGAAGTAGGGCTTGTTCGTTTTTAATACATAATTATTAAGAAAAGAAGAGGAGAATAGAAACTCAACTGGAGGCATGGAGTCGGTGGCGGAGAACCGTGCAGGTAAGAAAATCTTAAACTTTATATTTATTGTAATCATATTGTTAGAATATTAAATGCAACTTATTAAATATAATTTAATTGAATTAGGAAGGGAAATTTGGCAAAGTTGGAAATAGAAATTTGGAATTTGATAATATATTCTTTTGACAATTTGAGGAGACAAGAGTTAGGATATGATTGGCTAATGATGTATAAGGTGTGAGGTTGTTGGTTAGGTAAGGATGAATTTTGAGAAAGAAGAAAATAAAATGATGAAAGTGTCGTGGGTATGTAGAGAGAGGGCTTACTGGGAGATTTTGGGTGGAGACAAGTCGTTGTCTTCTGCATATTTTTTTTAGAAATAATTATAATTTATTTATCATATTATAAAAAAAGTTTTGCTATATTAAAATACGTAATTAAATATTGAGTGTATTACATTATGTGAATATTGTTAGATTTATGATATTGGAGAAATTGGAACATAAACCTAGATTTGAAATTTGAAAACATAAGAGTTGACATGATAATTTGCATAAGGATTTAAGAACATGATTATAGGTTTTGATGAGTTTTTATAGGTCTAGGCTAGACTTTTAGTGATATGGGTATTGATAGGTTCGAAATCTTATTGTAATTATCTCTTTGACTAGATTATATTGATTTGGGAGTCAACCGAAAGAGGAAGACAAATTTTGGAGTAATTGAACGATTGATTAAGGCAAGTGGATTTCTAAACTCTTGTTAAGTGTATGAAATGCGTGTATGTCCTTGTGGTATATGTTGGGAGTAACGGGATTGGTTATGGGTTGACTTGTCCACATTGATTAATTGTAATGATGAAACGAATGGGGATAACAAAAGGCAATGTGATTAATTGTTTATGTCTGTTGTGTTGAGAAAGGGTTGAAGGCTTGTTGAATCATTGTTGATGTAACTTCATGTTTGTGTGGTTGTGAACTGTGCGATGTTATGAAAATGTTCATCTTCTCATTATATGTGTGAACTTGTCATCTGCATTATTCTGAGGCATTTGTTGTGACAAGTGTTATGTGCATTGAGAAAGAATGGGTACTTAAGAGGATGTACCATTTCGAGGGACGTATCGCGCGCCGCGATGGATACTATAGTTCGAGGGACGTATCGCGCACTGCGATGGTTACTATTATCGAGGGTCATGTCATGCGCCGCGACAGATGCATGGACAGATATGTCCCCCATGGGTCCCGGACTGAGAGACAGCGGGTGTGTATCACTAGGTCAGACATGCATCATTATACTTGACATTGCATTCCATTGCATTGCACATACTTATCATTAGTGAACTTGATATCGTATTTTGCTGATATTTTGATTGCCTTTCTGCGGAAATTGTGATTGATTAATATTGAGCTTGTTATTGCGGGTATGTAATTTGTTGAAGTATTCTTGTTGAGGATATGTAATTTGTTGAAGTGTTGTCGTTGAGGATATGTAATTTGTCTAAGTGTTGTTGTTGAGCTACGTGCTATGTAAACTGTGAGCTGTTAGGTTGGGTTGATTTTAATGCAGGTTGTAGTTGTGGAGGTTTGGTTGGGGGTGGTAGGAGTACCCGTATTTTATCCCCTTAGCTTGTGTTTAGACATTTTACTTGCTGGGTACCGTGTGGTTTGATACTCAACCCTTGCTACTACAAATTTTTTTGTAGGTTACTAGCCCGGACTTTGTGATATTTTCCTTCTCCTTGTCTGAGGTTTCTTGGAGATTTGTCAAGTAGCTGTTTCCATCGCAGCAGACTTTCTTCTCCTTAATTATGATCTTGTTCTATTCTTGAAACAAGTTCATTTGAGACTTGAGTTTTTCTTTTGAATCAATTGTAATACTTTAGAGGCTTGTACACGTGACTACCAGGTATTGGGGGTTTTATTAAGTTACTTATATTTTATTTCCGCACTTTATTGTAATGGTTGAGTTTTAGGCAGACTTGTCTAGGTGGTATAAGACGAGTATCATTGTCACGACCCAAAACGAGCCACGAGTGGCACCCACATTTATCCTCCTATATGAGCGAACCAACCAATCTAAACCCCAATTATTTACCAATATTTCAACCATATCGAACAAAATATAATGCGGAATACTTAAAACACATTAATATAACCAATAAATATCTTCTAAAATTTAATACTTATTATTTCCAAAATCTGGAAGTCATCACCACAAGAACATCTATCCTCAAATTAATAAATCTAAGAGTATTTAAGAAACTAAAATAAGTAAAAGGAATGGTCCATGTCCGATCTTCAAGACATCAAGACGTGAAGGAGAGAAACCAGTCTGAGCTAGGAACAATAGCTCACCCTGAAATCTGATATGCTGAAGACTGGCTAGAGTTGCAGACGAGTCGAAGTCGATGGCACGTTTGCTGCATTCCATAAATAACAAAGAAACAAGAATAATAATATAAAATCAACTACATACTCAACAGGTGACAACAACAAGTACCATAACCATTGGCCACAACCCAAGCACATCTATGAGGACTCAAGCCCCCACACCATACTCATTTGGGAAATGCTTTAGATACCATTTTAAGTATATTAACATAATTCAAGGTTCATTCTCTGTATTCTCCTTGTGTCGGTACGTGACACTCCGATCCCCTACTACTACGTGTCGGTACGTGACACTCCGATCGCCTAATACTACGTGTCGGTTCGTAACACCCGATCCCCTAATACTACGTGTCGGTTCGTAACACCCGATCCCCTATTACTACGTGTCGGTTCATGACACCCGATCCCCTAATTCTACATGTCGGTTCATGACACCCGATCCCCTAATGCTACGTGTCGGTTCGTGACACCCGATCCCCTAATTCTACGTGTCGGTTCGTGATACCCGATCCATTAACCTCATTCATTTAGTTCATCAAGCCTTCTTTTATGTCAAGGCATCATCATTAATAGAGTGGATTTAAGGTTTTTAAGATTCCACAGTATCATCATTATAATCCATCACCATTTACATAATCACAACATGCAATAACACAATTAAGCATATAGAAGACTTTACAATATCACCCAATACATATCAATCGCTATTAAGAGTTTACTAGGAAATAGCTTAACCATAACCTACCTCCACCGAAGAATCGTGATCAAGCAATCTACTTCTCAATGCCTTTGCTTTCCTCTTCACTTCTCCCTCTCTCGTTCGTTCTTCCCTCTTCTCTCTGTTCTTTTTATTTTTCCTTATTCAAACTCTTTTTCTTTTACCCTAATTATCATATAATTAAGTATAAAAGATGATAAAAGTAACCCACTATTTATATCAAGGTTATCTCCTTTAACCCCCAAGTAATTAAATTATTAACATTAACCCACTAATTTTATAATTATAATCAGGAATAGTCCAAAACGTCCCTTCAAAACTTTTAACAGAATTCGGACCCAGTCCAGGTTAAGTCACTCGTGACGGCCCATCGTGCCTACGACGGTCCGTCCTTTAGGGTCTTCACTGAGTTCAGAGACTCACTTTCAGTAGAAAGGTCTATGACGGTCCGTCGTGTCTATAACGGTCCGTCGTGTCTACGACGGTCCGTGCTGCAGTTCCATCGTGAAGCTCATAGAGTTGATCCCCGTACCCAAATTTTCAGAGTTTAAGTGTTTTGGGACGGAGACCCTCGACGATCCGTCATGACCATGACGGTCTGTCGTGTTGTCCGTCGACACGGTCAGTTATTTTCAAAACTAAACTCTACTGCTCGAATCGACTAAACAGGTCGTTACAATAGATACCAATTTACCCATCGTTCGTCCTCGAACGATCACAGGAAGAAAAACAAGGGCTTGAAAGAGTACCTGAGACTGTAAAGAGATGTGGATATTTTTCTTGCATATCAGCCTCCTTCTCCCAAGTGGACTCTTCAACTGGCCGATTCTTCCATTGAACTTTGATGGATGCAATCTCCCTTGATCTCAACTTGCGGATTTCTCTATCTAAAATAGCAAAAGGCTCCTCCTCATAAGACAAATTCTCATCAAGAAGAATTGAATCCCAACAAATAATGTAGTTTCCATCCCCATGGTATCTTTTCAGCATAGACACATGAAATACTGGGTGAACTCCTGAGAGTCCTGGAGGTAATGCCAATTCATAAGCCACCTCCCCCACGCGCTTCAGCACTTCAAATGGACCAATATACCTCGGACTAAGCTTACCTCGCTTACCAAACTGCATCACCCCTTTCATGGGTGAAACCTTCAGTAAGACTTGTTCACCCATTATGAACTCCAAGTCTCTAACCTTTCGATCTGCATATTCCTTCTGCCTACTTTGCGCCGCTAAAAGCTTTTGTTGAATGAATTTCATTTTCTCTAATGATTCCCTCAGAAGATCAGTACCCCATGATCTTACCTCAAATGCATCAAACCAACCAATGGGAGACCTACATGTCCACCCATACAGTGCCTCAAATGGGGCCATATCAATACTTGAGTGATAGCTATTATTGTATGAGAACTCTGCTAAGGGTAAGAAGTTATCCCAATGACCACCAAATTCTATCACACATGCACGAAGCATATCCTCCAAAACCTCAATCATTCACTCAGACTCTCCATCTGTCTGAGGGTGGAATACAGTACTAAGATCCAACCTAGTACCTAATTCAGCATGCAATGTTCTCCAAAACATAGAAGTAAATTGCGTACCTCTATCTGATATGATAGAAAGTGGAACTCCATGCAATCGAACAATTTCTGAGACGTAAAGTTTGGCTAACTTCTCTGCATTGTAAGTCACCTTGACCGGTATGAAGTGAGAAGACTTAGTTAATCTGTCCACAATTACCCAAATAGAATCAAACTTACCCAATGTCTTTGGAAGACCAACCACGAAATCCATTGCAATTCTTTCCCACTTCCATTCAGGAATGGGCATTCTCTGAAGTGTTTCTCCAGGCCTCTGGTGTTCATACTTTACTTGTTGACCATTCGGGCATTGGGCAACAAAATCAGCAATGTCACGCTTCATCCTACTCCACCAGAAATGTTGCATTAGGTCACGGTACATCTTGGTTGCACCAGGATGTATAGAATATCCTGAACTATGAGCCTCTGTAAGAATGATGTGGATCAAATCATCAACACGGGGCACACGTACCATTCCATTAATTCTCAAAACGCCTTCATCATCAATTATTTCCTTTTTAGCCTCTCCTTGCAACACCATATCCCGAATTTGGCTCAGCTTCTCATCATCAAACTGCTTTCCCTTAATCTTGTCAAGAAAAGAAGATATTGCCTCCACACCGGCCAAAAATCCTCCTTTCTCTAATATTTCCAGCCTCATAAAGTCGTTAGCCAAAGTCTGGACCTCTCTAGCCAATGGGCGTCTAGAAACTTGTAAGTGGGCTAAACTACCCATGCTCCCTGCTCTTCTACTTAAAGCATCTGCCACCACATTAGCTTTTCCTGGGTGATACAATATAGTAACATCATAGTCCTTCAGGAGTTCCATCCATCTCCTCTGTCTCAAATTCAAATTTTTCTGAGTAAAGACATACTGTAAACTATGATGATATGTATAGACTTCACACTTAACCCCATATAGGTAATGTCTCCATTGATTTAATGCAAACACGACTGCGGCCAACTCCAAATCATGGGTCGGATAGTTACGTTCATGCACTTTCAATTGCCTTGAAGCATAAGCGATCACATTTCTCTCTTGCATTAGCAGTGCACCCAACCCAGAATAAGATGCATCACAATAAACAATGAAATTCTAGCCTTCCACTGGCAAGGTAAGAATTGGTGCAGTAGTCAACAAGGTCTTGAGGTTTTGGAAGCTTTCTTCACATTCATCCGATCATACAAATGGAACATTCTTCTTAGTCAAATTTTTTCAGTTGGGAGGCAACAAAGGAAAATCCCTTGACAAATCGATGTTAGTAGGTAGCTAAACCAACAAAGCTCCTTACCTCTGTAACATTGGTAGGTCTTACCCAACTCTTCACTGCTTCGATCTTAGAAGGATCCACCATCACCCCATCCTTAGAAACCACGTGCCCCAACAAGGACACTGAATCTAGCAAAAACTCACACTTGGAAAATTTGGCATAAAGTCTTTTTTTCCCTCAACACTTCCAATACAATTCTCAAATGCTCCTCATGTTCTTTCCTGCTCTTTGAATATATCAGTATATCATCAATGAATACAATAACAAAGAGATCCAGATATGGCTTAAAAATCCCGTTCATCAGGCTCATGAAAGAAGCAGGGGCATTCGTAAGTCCAAAAGACATTACTAAGAATTAATAATGCCCATACCTGGTTCGAAAAGCAGTCTTTGGCACATCTGCTGCCCGTATTTTCAATTGATTATAACCAGATCTCAAATCGATTTTTGAGAAGGTACAAGCACCTTGTAACTGATTGAACAAATCATGAGGAAGAGGATACTTGTTTTTAACAGTTACCTTATTAAGTTGCCTGTAGTCTATGCACATTCGAAAACTCCCATCCTTCTTCTTCACAAATAAAACAGGAGCACCCCAAGGGGATGCACTTGGTCTAATAAAACCTTTACCTAACAACTTCTGAAGTTGGGCCTTTAACTCCCTTAACTCTGCTGGAGCCATTCTATAAGGGGGTATGGAAATGGGTCGAGTACCCGGCTCCAGATCAATAAAAAAATCAATATCCCTATCCGGTGGCATACCAGGAAGGTCTGCAGGAAACACATCCTGAAACTCATGGACTATCGAAACAGACTCAATCGAAGGTACTTGGGAAGTTTCATCCCTGAGATGGGCCAAGAAAGCTAAACAACCCTTACTCACCACTCTCTTAGCATGAAGAAAGGAGATGATACGAACTGGGGTGGAAGTATAGTTACCCTCCCACACTAGCGGATCTGTCCCAAG
This sequence comes from Solanum chilense, assembly GCA_032847665.1. Taxonomy (NCBI): domain Eukaryota; kingdom Viridiplantae; phylum Streptophyta; class Magnoliopsida; order Solanales; family Solanaceae; genus Solanum; species Solanum chilense. The sequence goes on from CM064967.1 coordinate 39,439,848, forward strand.
CTTGGCCAATGTCACAGTTTTGGCATTACAATCTAAGATTGAAAAATTTGGAGAAAGCCAAGTCATACCCAGAATTACATCGAAATCAACCATCTCTAGAGTAATCAAGTCTACATGAGTATTGTTCCCCACAAAAGTCACAAGACAAGACCTATACACCTTCTCCATTATCACAGACTCACCCACAGGAGTAGAGACACGAATGGGCATGTCAAGCAAATCACAATGTATACCATCACCAATAGCAAATGAAGAAGATACATATGAAAATGTGGATCCAGGATCAAATAATACAGAAGCCATGCAATCACAAACCAAAAGATTACCTGTGATAACAGCATCAGATGTCTCCGCTTCAGACCTCCCAGGGAAAGCATAACAATGGGCCCTATCACCTGTCTGCCCGTTGCCCCTACCATGTAGCGCTGCAGTAGCTCCAGTTTGCCCGCCACCTCGGTTGATTTGGTGACCACCATTACCTTGGCCACCACGTCCTCCACAATGGCGGCCTCTTCCATGACCACCTCTACCTCTGACTATTGGGGGTCTGTAACTCTGTTTTGGACAATATCTCCTAATATGTCCAGTCTCCCCACATCCATAACACTCTCTGGGGTCAAGCATAGGTCTCTGTGAGAATGACCAAGTCTGGGGGTAACCTCCAAACTCAGAGGAATGTTGGCTGGTCTGCAATGGACCCCCAGCTATAGCCTGCAATGAAGACTGAATGGGTCGGGCTGGGTAACCTCCAGAACTCTGCCCTCTGCAGTAAGAACCATTAAACTCACCTCCCTTACGGAACCTCTTAGATGTCGTTGCCAGGGTGAAGTCGTCCGGTTTCACCCCTTCCACCTCTATCACAAAATCAACAACTTCTTGAAAGGATTTCACTGCAGCAGCTACCTGTAAGGCTGGAATCTGCAAATCTGACCTTAATCCCTTTACAAAACGGCGAATCCGCTCTTGTGGACTGAAGCAAAGCTGGTAGGCATACCTGGATAGTGCACGAAACTTAGCCTCATAAGAAGTAACAGACATCCTGCCTTGCTCTAAGCTTAGGAACTCATCTGTCCCTTTATCCCTCAAAGTCCGGGGTATATACTTCTCCACAAATAAGCTAGAGAATGATGCCCAAGTCATAGGTGGTGCCTGTGCCGGTTGACACTCAACATATTACCGCCACCACATTTTGGCGCTCCCTTGAAACTGATAGGTGACAAACTCAACATCGAATCGTTCTACTATGTCCATCTTATGTAGTAGCTCATGGCAATCAACCAGAAAATCATAGGCATCCTCAGATTCAGCACCCTTGAAGACTGGAGGTTTCAACTTCAAAAATTTAGTGAAAAGTTCATGCTGATCACTCGTCATTATAGGCCCTGTAGTCAATCAAGGAAACGTGCCTATTTCCAATGAGGCATCCATGCGGGGAGCCACAGCAGCTGCATGTTGTACTCCCGGAGCCTGAGGTGCTGGTGTAGAAAACATTGGAGGTGTCTGGCCCTGATCAGATAACCCGCTAAGATAAGCAAGAACCTGGTTAATCATCTCTGGGGTAGGTTGGGGTGGTAATTCTTTATCTTGCACTTGCTAATTTTCCCCTTTCTAACCCTCTCTTACTACCTCATCAGTCGGAGGAGGAGTCACCGCCCTAGTACTAGCTGGACCAGGTGTTTGTCCTCTACCTCTACTGGACGTCCTCCCGCGACCTCTACCACAGCCTCTTGCCACTGTTCCTCTTCGAGCTACAGCCCCAGTGGCTGGCTCAGACACATATTGTCTTGCCGGTGTTGGTGTTGGCACAGTTGTTGCTCTAGTTTTAACCATCTGCGAAATAGAGTGAGGATGTTAGATACCAATTTGTATCACCTAGATACCAATTGGATCCATGTAATAGCACGAAAGAAAGAAAGAATGGAATTTTCCTAAAGTCCTATAGCCTCTCAACGAAAAGTAAAGGCGTCCCCCTACCGTTCCTTAAGACTCTACTAAACTCGTTCTTGTGTGATGAGACCAACGAACCTAATGCTATGATACCAAGTTTGTCACGACCCAAAACGAGCCGCGAGTGGCACCCACATTTATCCTCCTATGTGAGCGAACCAACCAATCTAAACCCCAATCATTTACCAATATTTCAACCATATCGAACCAAATATAATGCGGAAGACTTAAAACTCATTAATATAACCAATAAATAACTTCTAAAATTTAATTCTTATTATCCCCAAAATCTGGAAGTCATCACCACAAGAACATCTATCCTCAAATTACTAAATCTAAGAGTATTTAAGAAACTAAAATAAGTAAAAGGAATGGTCCGTGTCCGAACTTCAAGACGTGAAGGAGAGAATCTAGTCTGAGCTAGGAACAATAGCTCACCCTGCAATCTGATATGCTGAAGACTGGCTAGAGTTGCGGACGAGTCGAAGTCGATGGCACGTTTGCTGCATTCCATAAATAACAAAGAAAAAAAAAATACAAGTAGGGGTCAGTACAAGGAACACGTACTGAGTAGGTATCATCAGCCAACTCAAAATAGAAAGCAATATATATCAAATAAATATATAAAATCAACTACATACTCAACAGGTGACAACAACAAGTACCATAACCATTGGCCACAACCCAAGCACATCTATGAGGACTCAAGCCTCCACACCGTATTGATTTGGGAAATGCTTTAGATAGCATTATAAGTATATTAACATAATTGAAGGTTCAATCTTTTTATTCTCCTTGTGTCGGTACATGACACTCCGATCCACTACTACTACGTGTCGGTACGTGACACTCCGATCCCCTAATACTACGTGTTGGTTCGTGACACCCGATCCCTTAATACTACGTGTCAGTTAGTGACACCCGATCCTCTAATACTACGTGTCAGTTCGTGACACCCGATCCCTTAATTCTATGTGTCGGTTCGTGACACCCGATCCCCTAATGCTACGTATCGGTTCATGACACTTGATCCCCTAATTCTACGTGTCAGTTCGTGACACCCGATCCATTAACCTCATTCTTTTAGTTCATCAAGCCTTCTTTTATGTCAAGGCATCATCATTAATAGAGTGGATTTAAGGTTTTTAAGATTCCACAGTATCATCATTATAATCCATCACCAATTACATAATGACAACATGCAACAACACAATTAAGCATATAGAAGACTTTACAATATCACCCAATACATATCAATCGCCATTTAGAGTTTACTATGAAATAGCATAAACCATAACCTACCTCCACCGAAGAATCGTGATCAAGCAATCTACTTCTCCATGCCTTTGCTTTCCTCTCCACTTCTCCCTCTCTCGTTCGTTCTTCCCTCTTCTCTCTGTTCTTTCTATTTTTCCTTATTCAAACTCTTTTTCTTTTACCCTAATTATCATATAATTAAGTATAAAAGATGGTATAAGTAACCCACTATTTATTTCAAGGTTATCTCCTTTAACCCCCAAGTAATTAAATTATTAACATTAACCCACTAATTTTATAATTATAATTAGGAATAGTCCAAAACGCCCCTTAAAAACTTTTAACAGAATTCTGACCCAGTCCAGGTTACGTCACTCGTGACGGCCCGTCGTGCCTACGACGGTCCGTCCTGCAGGGTCGTCACAGAGTTCAGACACTCACTTTCAGTAGAAAGGTCTGTGACGGTCAGTCGTGTCTACGACGGTCCGTACTGCAGTTCCGTCTCGAAGTTCAGAGAGTTGATCCCCGTACCCAAATTTTCAGAGTTTAAGTGTTTTGGGACGGAGACCCTCCACGATCCGTCGTGACCATGACGGTCCGTCGTGTGGTCCGTCGACACAGTCAGTTATTTTCAAAACTAAACTCTACTGCTCAAATCGACTAAACAGGTCGTTACAGTCATCAAGTACAGTTTTGGGTCGTGACAAAAATGGTATCAGAGCCCCAGGTTCATAGGTCTCACGTGTGTACAAGTTGAGTCTAAGTAGATTCTTGATGATTGGTATGGAGACTTCTATACTTATCTTCGAGAGGCTATAGTGACTTTTAGGAAATATCTTCACTTTTTGAATTCTATCGTGCATCATTTGTCCGTTTTGATTCCTACCTCTTCATTCCACTCTTTCACTCGTTTATGTGATGACTCGTTCATAGTTTCTCATGTGATTAGTTGTTGTATTCTGTATTAGTTGGATTTTACATATTGTATTCATGTGGAAGTGGTATATTTATGAAAAGAATGTGTGTTAATATTTGAAGGGATTGAGTAAGGTTAGTTACCCCAGTAAAAATAATAGTACGTGTATGGTATATATAATACTTATAGTGATTTAACAATTGAAAGTGGAGTAATTAAAAGATAGGTGTCTAGATAATGAAAAATGTAATTTGAAAAATATAGTTGGTACAGTTGTTATGTATGAATTGCTTGGAAAATAATGAGAATGAAGTTGCACCAATTGAGGTTATAATCTTTCATAAATTAAATGTATATTAGTAGGATTATGATACCACTACTCTAACGCTATGGATGCTTATTTGATTAGATTTATGGAGTGGTTACTTATACTATTGACTTGGTAAGAGATCAAACATATTTAGTGGTGTATTGCAGTTATACCATAGATCCAAATGTATGTGCTATTTGGGGTAAAATCTTCTCAGTAGGTATGATGTGTTCTAGTGGTTGATCTAACAGACTTTCATGATGTGATACTTGTGGTACATGGAAACAGATACTCGACATTCAAGTGTGAATAATAACTACATAAAGAGGTATCAATTGTATCACATGATCATATAAAGTTTGATGTCGCATTGATATTTGTGAAACTAACTAGTTTTTTACTACAGAAGAATGAGTTAAGCATTACTTATTAGGGAAATCTTAGTGGTGGATCTTTGTTATGAAATTAATTTGTGTGTAGGCTATGAAGTGTATCCTTAGTATTTTAAATAAGTATTGTTGGTTTTATCATAAGCTCCAATTGAGTGAAGAAAAATTGAAACGACAAACTTATATGTAAACAAAGTCCCAATGAGTATCTTAGGTAAAGGCAATTGAAAATTTTAGTAAAAAAATGCGTATAAAGTTAAGTTAATATGTTGAATTTTGGTTAGTATAACTAGATTTGAGGTGTCATATTGGAGAAATGGTTGACATCGTGATGATGAAAGGAGCTAACTAAGCATGATGGTAATAAGAGTTTGTAATGGATTGTGATAGAGATGTAACTATATGATAAAGATTGTTAGTTACATGAATTTCTTATTACAATGACGATTGTGAGTATCTAAAATTATGATATTTTTTTACTATTTGTTTAGTAGTTTGATTATTTGGAAAGTTGTATGAGGTGTTGCGGCACCACTCCAATAGAATTAAATGAGCTAGACCCTCAATGGAAAGAATCAATGAGAGGCTATATAATCTTCAGGAGGAGGCAAAAATAAAGATATTTACTCAGATTGTAAGGGCCAAAGATATATCTTCAAGGAGAGTGGATAATTGAATTCAGAGACATCTGATTTCATCTGTTTTGCCTAGATTATTGTGATAGTTTTATGGGTTCATCATATTGATTAAAGGCTAATGGATAAAACTTGAAAAATGAGGGTATATAGATGTTTAACTCGAGTGTGATTATATGTTTTTTGTGGTTTTAAGTTGGTAATGAGTACAATTGAATTTTTAGCAAAAAGATATGATAAGGTCGATGGAGAGGTGATCAATGATAAGCTAAAATACGTGAATTCATAAAAATCATCAAGGTATGAGTTAATGTTGATAGATAAAGGAATTGGGTACACATTTTGATTCAAAATTCATGGTTTACATTTTGAGTTTAGGTTTGTGGTAGTGTGTTTTATCAAGGTATGGATTGGTAAGGTAAGAAATGATCGATCACATTGAGTATGAATTACTTGGAAAAACTTGCAAATAATTTGAGTAGTATATTTGACTTTTGATTGCCATACTTAAGGGCGATTTTATGTATTGTTTTTATTTAGAGGATAAGTAAAAAAAAAATAATGTCATGAATTGTTGGTAAAAGGATAGGATTGGTAAGCTAATAAATGATCAACCGCATTAAGTATTATGCATTTTGAAGCACTTATGCATTATTTGAGTAGTAAATTTAGTTACTTTTGATTTTTATACCTAAGGGGGGATAGCACGTAGCGTTTGATTTAGATGATAAGGTAAAAATATCATGGGTTGTTGGTCAATGGAACAAGAGTTGATGTATTGAAGAGTTCAAGATACACAGAATTTGGTGTCATGAGAAGAATTTAAGAGAAGTGAAGGAATAAGAACTCTCATATAAACTCTTGGTTCGAAGTTGAAGGATGTATGAATTTTCATATATAAGATCTAACATGACTATGGATGTGAATTTGTTCAGTATACACTTACCAGGAATTATCAACAACTTTTTATGAATATAGGGTTTTCATTTCGGTGAAAAATAGTGATGGTGTAAGATTATGTGCTCTTTTGTGGAACTAAATTGTTCATATTATGATAGGTAACTTATTTATGTTAAACTGTGTGAACTTAGAGTTTTACATAACTAATGAGGATTTGAGAAGATCAAAACTTCTTTGTTTATTGGATGATACAGATTGTTATAATGCATTACATAGGCATTTGATAGTGAGTAGAGGTTATGAGCTTAACGTATTCGAATTATTGGTGTGACCACAAATTTCTTAAGTATTGATATGAGGTGTATGATGATTTTTAATATAAGTGGAAATTTGATATCCAAAAATTTAGTGGAATTGACATTGAGTGTGATTCAATGGTTGTATCTCGATGGTATAGTACTTTTAGATATGAAATTAGTCTTATCAGTCTTAAGTGTGCCTTGTATTTTCCAAGAAATGCTTAAATGGAAAGAGAGGGAGTCATAGTTTGCAAATTTTGGAGGCGATAATTTGTTTGTTAAGAAGAGTTTAATAATAGTGACACTTCAATGGGTGTATCCCTAGTGGTGGATCGGATGTACCGATCCTCTTATGTCCTTTTGATAGGGTATGACTCTTGGACAGACTTATCATTTCAATACACATAGATGTGGTGTTGTTTTGAATAGTTGAAGTATACTAGTCGTTCTACACGTATAACCTTACTTATGAAAACTTATATAAAAGCTTATGAAGAGTTACAATTGTCTAGTATCCTTCCTAATATCGTTGTTAAAGGTTTTGTATACTTGGATATCATTTGCTAGGTGTTTATTTAATCCGTTCTTTCTTTGGGTTAGATAAGTTTGATTCTCCTTTTATAACTATCCGATGCCTAAAGATAAGATATTTATAACTTAAACTCATGAAAAAAAATAGTGTTGTGACAAGGAAATCTTGATAATGATTGTGATGGATATTGATTCAAAAGGTTATCTTGCTTATGTGAAAAAAAAATATTTTTTCACGGTGGTTGTGTTATGGTTATGAGGGATGATTTATAATGGATTCATGTGTTAGTCTGTGGGTTGGTAATAACTTCAGATTTGTAGGTTTTCTCTGATTAGAAAGTTAAGTTCTTAATATTTCATCTTGATGGAATGACCTTAAGGAGAAGCTCACCTAGAAATATGAACACGAACTAGTAAGTTATAACTTAAACTTTTGGTAACATTGGTTATTCTTCCTTCTTATCCCTTATGTTCGAGGACGGACATGATTTTTAGTGGTGGATAATGTAACGATCCGTAAGATCATTTTTGAGAATTTTTGTATAAGTACAATTTTTCCCATCTCAATAGTTGTCCTATGTCAATTCATATAAGTCGGTGAAGTTGGTTTGAAAATTTTTTTAGCTATATTTTAATTACGATGTTTAGTTGAGTGATAATTTTAAATAATTATTCTTAATTGGTGGCGAATGGGCTAAGTCCATTAATTAATTAATAACTTATGTCTATATATATCTCTATATTAAAACAAGATGTAGGGCTTGTTCGTTTTTAATACTTAATTATTAAGAAAAGTAGAGGAGAATAGAAACTCACCTGGAGCCATGGAGTCAATGGCAACCGTGCAGGTAAGAAAATATTAAACTTTATATTTATTGTAATCATATTGTTAGAATATTAAATGCAACTTATTAAATATAATTTAATTGAATTAGGGAGGGAAATTTGGCAAAGTTGGAAATTGAAATTTGGAATTTGATAATATATTCTTTTGACAATTTGAGGAGACAAGAGTTAGGATATGATTGGCTAATTTGGACGTTTTGGACTATTCTTTCCTTAATTATAAAGTTATGGGGTTAATATTAATAAGTCTAATTACTTGGGGGTTAAAAGAGGTAACCTTAAGTTAATTAGTGGGTTCTATTGTCCTCTTTTACACTTAATTATATGTTAATTAGGGTAAAAGAAAGAGGGTTTGAATAAAAGAAAACAGAAAGAACAAAGGGAAAGAGAGAAATCGATTGAGAGGGAGGAGAAAACAAAAGCTTGGGAATTTGCTTGTTGATCACTAGTCTTCGGTGGAGGTAGGTTATGGTTTATGTTACGATATTCGTAGTGAACTCTTAATAGTGAATGTTATGTGTTGATAGTATTGTAAACCCTGCTATGTGCTTAAATTGTATGCTTGCATGACTATGATTATGAAATTGTGATGAATTAACAAAGCATGATGAAGCTATTGAATCCCAAATCTTGAAAGAACCCTAATTCACTTGTTAAC
>CM064967.1:39448635-39523634 GCA_032847665.1 Solanum chilense
GATCTTAGTACTGTATTCCACCCTCAGACAGATGGAGAGTCTGAGTGAATGATTGAGGTTTTGGAGGATATGCTTCGTGCATGTGTGATAGAATTTGGTGGTCATTGGGATAACTTCTTACCCTTAGCAGAGTTCTCATACAATAATAGCTATCACTCAAGTATTGATATGGCCCCATTTGAGGCACTGTATGGGTGGACATGTAGGTCTCCCATTGGTTGGTTTGATGCATTTGAGGTAAGATCATGGGGTACTGATCTTCTGAGGGAATCATTAGAGAAAATGAAATTCATTCAACAAAAGCTTTTAGCGGCGCAAAGTAGGCAGAAGGAATATGCAGATCGAAAGGTTAGAGACTTGGAGTTCATAATGGGTGAACAAGTCTTACTGAAGGTTTCACCCATGAAAGGGGTGATGCAGTTTGGTAAGCGAGGTAAGCTTAGTCCGAGGTATATTGGTCCATTTGAAGTGCTGAAGCGCGTGGGGGAGGTGGCTTATGAATTGGCATTACCTCCAGGACTCTCAGGAGTTCACCCAGTATTTCATGTGTCTATGCTGAAAAGATACCATGGGGATGGAAACTACATTATTTGTTGGGATTCAATTCTTCTTGATGAGAATTTGTCTTATGAGGAGGAGCCTTTTGCTATTTTAGATAGAGAAATCCGCAAGTTGAGATCAAGGGAGATTGCATCCATCAAAGTTCAATGGAAGAATCGGCCAGTTGAAGAGTCCACTTGGGAGAAGGAGGCTGATATGCAAGAAAAATATCCACATCTCTTTACAGTCTCAGGTACTCTTTCAAGCCCTTGTTTTTCTTCCTGTGATCGTTCGAGGACGAACGATGGGTAAATTGGTATCTATTGTAACGACCTGTTTAGTCGATTCGAGCAGTAGAGTTTAGTTTTGAAAATAACTGACCGTGTCGACGGACAACACGACAGACCGTCATGGTCATGACGGATCGTCGAGGGTCTCCGTCCCAAAACACTTAAACTCTGAAAATTTGGGTACGGGGATCAACTCTATGAGCTTCACGACGGAACTGCAGCACGGACCGTCGTAGACACGACGGACCGTTATAGACACGACGGACCGTCATAGACCTTTCTACTGAAAGTGAGTCTCTGAACTCAGTGAAGACCCTAAAGGACGGACCGTCGTAGGCACGATGGGCCGTCACGAGTGACTTAACCTGGACTGGGTCCGAATTCTGTTAAAAGTTTTGAAGGGACGTTTTGGACTATTCCTGATTATAATTATAAAATTAGTGGGTTAATGTTAATAATTTAATTACTTGGGGGTTAAAGGAGATAACCTTGATATAAATAGTGGGTTACTTTTATCATCTTTTATACTTAATTATATGATAATTAGGGTAAAAGAAAAAGAGTTTGAATAAGGAAAAATAAAAAGAACAGAGAGAAGAGGGAAGAACGAACGAGAGAGGGAGAAGTGAAGAGGAAAGCAAAGGCATTGAGAAGTAGATTGCTTGATCACGATTCTTCGGTGGAGGTAGGTTATGGTTAAGCTATTTCCTAGTAAACTCTTAATAGCGATTGATATGTATTGGGTGATATTGTAAAGTCTTCTATATGCTTAATTGTGTTATTGCATGTTGTGATTATGTAAATGGTGATGGATTATAATGATGATACTGTGGAATCTTAAAAACCTTAAATCCACTCTATTAATGATGATGCCTTGACATAAAAGAAGGCTTGATGAACTAAATGAATGAGGTTAATGGATCGGGTGTCACGAACCGACACGTAGAATTAGGGGATCGGGTGTCACGAACCGACACGTAGCATTAGGGGATCGGGTGTCATGAACCGACATGTAGAATTAGGGGATCGGGTGTCATGAACCGACACGTAGTAATAGGGGATCGGGTGTTACGAACCGACACGTAGTATTAGGGGATCGGGTGTTACGAACCGACACGTAGTATTAGGCGATCGGAGTGTCACGTACCGACACGTAGTAGTAGGGGATCGGAGTGTCACGTACCGACACAAGGAGAATACAGAGAATGAACCTTGAATTATGTTAATATACTTAAAATGGTATCTAAAGCATTTCCCAAATGAGTATGGTGTGGGGGCTTGAGTCCTCATAGATGTGCTTGGGTTGTGGCCAATGGTTATGGTACTTGTTGTTGTCACCTGTTGAGTATGTAGTTGATTTTATATTATTATTTGATATATATTGCTTTCTATTTTGAGTTGGCCGATGATACCTACTCAGTACGTGTTCCTTGTACTCACCCCTACTTGTATTCTTGTTTCTTTGTTATTTATGGAATGCAGCAAACGTGCCATCGACTTCGACTCGTCTGCAACTCTAGCCAGTCTTCAGCATATCAGATTTCAGGGTGAGCTATTGTTCCTAGCTCAGACTGGTTTCTCTCCTTCACGTCTTGATGTCTTGAAGATCGGACATGGACCATTCCTTTTACTTATTTTAGTTTCTTAAATACTCTTAGATTTATTAATTTGAGGATAGATGTTCTTGTGGTGATGACTTCCAGATTTTGGGAATAATAAGTATTAAATTTTAGAAGATATTTATTGGTTATATTAATGTGTTTTAAGTATTCCGCATTATATTTTGTTCGATATGGTTGAAATATTGGTAAATAATTGGGGTTTAGATTGGTTGGTTCGCTCATATAGGAGGATAAATGTGGGTGCCACTCGTGGCTCGTTTTGGGTCGTGACAATGATACTCGTCTTATACCACCTAGACAAGTCTGCCTAAAACTCAACCATTACAATAAAGTGCGGAAATAAAATATAAGTAACTTAATAAAACCCCCAATACCTGGTAGTCACGTGTACAAGCCTCTAAAGTATTACAATTGATTCAAAAGAAAAACTCAAGTCTCAAATGAACTTGTTTCAAGAATAGAACAAGATCATAATTAAGGAGAAGAAAGTCTGCTGCGATGGAAACAGCTACTTGACAAATCTCCAAGAAACCTCAGACAAGGAGAAGGAAAATATCACAAAGTCCGGGCTAGTAACCTACAAAAAAATTTGTAGTAGCAAGGGTTGAGTATCAAACCACACGGTACCCAGCAAGTAAAATGTCTAAACACAAGCTAAGGGGATAAAATACGGGTACTCCTACCACCCCCAACCAAACCTCCACAACTACAACCTGCATTAAAATCAACCCAACCTAACAGCTCACAGTTTACATAGCACGTAGCTCAACAACAACACTTAGACAAATTACATATCCTCAACGACAACACTTCAACAAATTACATATCCTCAACAAGAATACTTCAACAAATTACATACCCGCAATAACAAGCTCAATATTAATCAATCACAATTTCCGCAGAAAGGCAATCAAAATATCAGCAAAATACGATATCAAGTTCACTAATGATAAGTATGTGCAATGCAATGGAATGCAATGTCAAGTATAATGATGCATGTCTGACCTAGTGATACACACCCGCTGTCTCTCAGTCCGGGACCCATGGGGGACATATCTGTCCATGCATCTGTCGCGGCGCACGACACGACCCTCGATAATAGTAACCATCGCAGTGCGCGATACGTCCCTCGAACTATAGTATCCATCGCGGCGCGCGATACGTCCCTCGAAATGGTACATCCTCTTAAGTACCCATTCTTTCTCAATGCACATAACACTTGTCACAACAAATGCCTCAGAATAATGCAGATGACAAGTTCACACATATAATGAGAAGATGAACATTTTCATAACATCGCACAGTTCACAACCACACAAACATGAAGTTACATCAACAATGATTCAACAAGCCTTCAACCCTTTCTCAACACAACAGACATAAACAATTAATCACATTGCCTTTTGTTATCCCCATTCGTTTCATCATTACAATTAATCAATGTGGACAAGTCAACCCATAACCAATCCCGTTACTCCCAACATATACCACAAGGACATACACGCATTTCATACACTTAACAAGAGTTTAGAAATCCACTTGCCTTAATCAATCGTTCAATTACTCCAAAATTTGTCTTCCTCTTTCGGTTGACTCCCAAATCAATATAATCTAGTCAAAGAGATAATTACAATAAGATTTCGAACCTATCAATACCCATATCACTAAAAGTCTAGCCTAGACCTATAAAAACTCATCAAAACCTATAATCATGTTCTTAAATCCTTATGCAAATTATCATGTCAACTCTTATGTTTTCAAATTTCAAATCTAGGTTTATGTTCCAATTTCTCCAATATCATAAATCTAACAATATTCACATAATGTAATACACTCAATATTTAATTACGTATTTTAATATAGCAAAACTTTTTTTATAATATGATAAATAAATTATAATTATTTCTAAAAAAAATATGCAGAAGACAACGACTTGTCTCCACCCAAAATCTCCCAGTAAGCCCTCTCTCTACATACCCACGACACTTTCATCATTTTATTTTATTCTTTCTCAAAATTCATCCTTACCTAACCAACAACCTCACACCTTATACATCATTAGCCAATCATATCCTAACTCTTGTCTCCTCAAATTGTCAAAAGAATATATTATCAAATTCCAAATTTCTATTTCCAACTTTGCCAAATTTCCCTTCCTAATTCAATTAAATTATATTTAATAAGTTGCATTTAATATTCTAACAATATGATTACAATAAATATAAAGTTTAAGATTTTCTTACCTGCACGGTTCTCCGCCACCGACTCCATGCCTCCAGTTGAGTTTCTATTCTCCTCTTCTTTTCTTAATAATTATGTATTAAAAACGAACAAGCCCTACTTCTTATTTTAATATAGACATATATATAGACATAAGTTATTAATTAATTAATGGACTTAGCCCATTCGCTACAAATTAAAAATAATTATTTAAAATTATCACTCAACTAACCATCGTAATTAAAATATAGCTAAAAAAAATTTCAAACCAACTTCACCGACTTATATGAATTGACATAGGACAACTATTGAGATGGGAAAAATTGTACTTATACAAAAATTCTCAAAAATGATCCTACGGATCGTTATAATTGTCTATTACTGTAATTATTTTTTCGAAAGGATTTTCTATATTTATTTTGTCAATTTTATTTCTTGCCGTTACTTTATGTTTTATTGTTAATATATATAGGTTTTTATATCTTGCTGTAAATATTTTACTTCCTGGTGCTAGCTCTATTCCAGACATTTTCCAATAAAATACTAATGATTTATCTATATTTCTATCTGTTAATGTTACTGAGTAGTTGGCACTTATTATAAATTTAAATTTCTGGTATATTAAGTTTCCTCTAACTGCACTAATTACTCTTTTTTCTATAGGGTGTATGATTCTATCATCTGGTAAATATAATTCAATAGGTGTATCTATTCCTTCTCTAAAGCAAGCTTTCATCAATATTTATGTTCCTCCTAAGTGTACATATTTTATAGGTGTTTTAGCTTTTATATCTTGTATTTCTTTATTTATTATTCTCTTATTTAGTATAGGTATCTGTGCTTTTCCTCTTGCATACCTACAATCTATAATATGTTCTTTCTGACTAACTACATAATATTCTTCTTTTTGTCTTTTAAACCAATTTCATAAAGTAGGTATTTCAAATACTTTTTCAACACTTAATTCTAATTCTTTTCCTTTTATTTGTTCAAATATTGTATTATCAAATATAATTTTATGTTCTGATAATTCTTCATTTTGATAATCTTCTTTAGATATTATTTTTATATCGTCTTCAGGGATTAGTTTTCTTCATCTGTTTCATCATTATCTAGATTAATATCTCCTTCTTCATTTTCAGTTTCTATATCTGATACTTCGTATATACTATCGTTTTCACTTAATTCATAGTCTATATATTCTATTTGCATATATTCATCATTATCTATAATTATTTCTACAATTTGCTTTCTTTTTGGATCTTTAGGTAATTTGCAATCTCTAGCTATGTGTCCTATCTTTCCACAATTGTAACAATTACATTGTGATGGTTTTCTTTTTGGTCTATATGGTCTTTTTATTTTATAGTTTTTTACATAATATCTCTGCCTTGGTTTTTTATATTTATACCTAGTTTTGGTTTTTCTTTAATTTTTATACCTTTTAGGTTTTTGCTTTTTATTTATGCATCAAAACTGTGGTGCCATTTTATTTTTACAACAGGTTAAATTTTTGTTTAGCACTTTTTCCATTTTTAATTTTTCTTTTTGGTTTTCACATAGTTGTATAAACCGTTGATGTAAAATTTTTATCCTAACTCCTAAAGTATCTACTAATCCTTCATCATTCCATTCTTTAATTACTTTTGTGATAAATGGTTCTGGTAATTTTGTAAAATATTGTTGTTTTATTTCTTTTGCTTCAATTATATTGTATTTTTCTTTGTAATAATATTGTTTAAATGCACATGTATATTCTTCTATATAACACATTTTATATATAGCTAATTTTGTCATAAGTTGTCTATTTATTATTTTCTCTCTATTTTGTTCACTTATATCCGTGGTCATACCTCCAAATTCATTTCTTATTGATGATTCGTATTTATCTAGTATATCTATGTTTGTTACTGATGGAGATCCATCCATTTTCTTATCACTTCTAAGTACTTCTAAACTTTCTGAGGGTAGATTTTCTATCCATAATCTTGTTGTTCCTACAAATGTTCTTTCTATATATCTTGGTGTTTCTGTTGTTTTTATTTTGTTGTCTAGTTTTTTAGATATATTTCTTATCCATAGTAATATTGCTTTATTTATGTCTGTAACGCAATCTAGATCTAAGAAATTATATTGTTCGGTTATTGGTTTTTGTGTCCAATTTTTATTTAATCTACTATTCCATATTGCGTCAGTTCTATCTGATTGTTCATAATTTCTTGTATAATAAGTTGGTGGTGTCCATCTAGGACTAGTTCTAGGACTATTTCTAGGACTATTATCTGGAGTTTTAACTCTTGACGTACTAGGTCGATTCATATCTCCTGTGTTTATTTCTAATTTTTTGGGTTGATTTACTTAGTCTAGGATTTCTTTGTATGTTTCAATTATATCACATATTTCTGAATTTTGATCATTTACCATATCTGATTCATCTATTTCATTTACTTCAAGATTTTCTTTTACTTCAAGATTTTCATTTACTTCAAGATTTTCATTTAATTTTTGTTTTATCTCATTTATTTCATTGGTTAATTCAAATTCTTTGTCTTTTTCTTTTTGTTTTTCTTTTTGTTTAATTTCATATAATAATTTTAACTTAGCCAATTCTTTTTCTAATTCACTTATTTTTCTCGCTTGGTCACTACTACAATTTTCTTCTTTGATCAGTTACCCTAACAGCGCCTCAACTTGGTTTACTCCCCTAACGGCCTTCTTGCCTATCGGTTTCAACCTTAGGATGGCATAGTCTGGGCATACTTATTCGCAGAACATTTCTATAACAAACTTTCTAAAAATGGTTATTATATCATTATTAAGACATGATAAACAATTATAATCAACAAGAGATTATCAGGAATAAATAGATTTAGCTACTCATGAACATAAATGAATATACCTGTTTTTGTAGATTTGTTATCTCTGAATTTTCCATATCATATTTTTTGTGAACTAGCTCTGGTACCAATGTGTTTTTGTTATTATGTGTGGATAAAATCTATCTAAAAATGACATTCCTAATAACATATCTTTTGTTGTGAATTCAAAATTGTACATTTCTTCTATTGTCAATAATTTATCCCATATTTATATTTTTATATTTTCTGGTCTGTATTTAATCATACTTCCTTTATTATTAAATCATGTTACTGCCATTGGTGTTTTTAATTTTTCCCATTTATCTTCTGGTAAGCAATTATATTTACATATATTCGCTTCTGCTCCTGTATTTATCATAGGTGTATAATATCTGTTGTGATATCCTTCTACAATAATTTTTGCAAGTATAAATATTTTCATTATTCATTTCAATCTTTTTATATTTATTTTCTTATTTTGGCAAGTTATTGTTAATTGTTCATTTTCTATATTATATGGTTTAACTTTTTCTAACCATTTTATTCCTAAAGTAACATTTGATCTCCTTGGTAAATTTTAAACGGTATAATTAAAGGTATTCCTCCTATAATTACTTCTTTCTCTGTTATTTCTTCAGTTATATTTACTATCTCACTAGGTAGTCCAGGGCATAAGTGTCCTGTTTTTATTATTTCTGTTTCCAGGGCATAAGTGTCCTGATACCAATGTGGGGGTGGAAGCGATATGAGAGAGAGATGTAGTAGAGAGGAAAGAGTATTGATTTTATTATGCGGGAAAACCCTCTATTTATACTACCAAACTTACATATCTGGCCAATATAAGTGGCCGACACTTACTTTACACATGGCCTAATTATATTTGGCCGACACTAAAAACAAATTACATACTATTACTACTTTACATAATGGCCCTTCCTTTTTATTGTTGGCCGACACATACTATTTACTTTACGACTTTTAATAAAAACTTTACAAATAGCTGTCAAACATTGGCTAATAAAGTAAATCTTATCTCAAAAGAATCTTATGCTTATGTAGCAACCTGTTTAGTCGGTTCGAGCAGTAGATTCATTTTTGATAAAAACTGACTGGGTCGACGGATCACACGACGGACCGTCATGGTCACGACGGACCGTGATGGACTCCGTTGTCCATACTTGTGTAATTTCTTCTGCTGCTCTCCTCATTACCCTCGACGACTGGTAGGACGAACCGTCATAGGCACGACGGTCCGTCGAGCGTCTTCGTTCCAAAACACTTCAACCCTGAAATCTGGGTACTGGCATCGACTCTCTGAACTTCACGACGGAACTGCAGCACGGACCGTCGTAGATACGAAGGGCCGTCACAAGTTTCCTAACCTCACTATTGAATTTAACCCTCTGAACTTTGTGACGAATCTGCAGGACGGACCGTCGTAGATACGACAGCCCGTCAAAAGCTGCGTAACCCCAACTGGGTCGAATTTCCGCTAAAATTTAAATGGGTGTTTTGGAATATTTATGATTATAATTATGAAATTAGTGGGGTATGTTTATTAATTTATTTACTTGGGGGTTAAAGAAGATAATAAGGAAATAAATAGTGGGTTACTTTTATCATAATGGATTATATGATAATTAGGGTAAAAGAAAAAGAATCTGGAGAAGAAAAATAAAAAGAAACAGAGAGGGAGAACGAGCGAGAAAGAGAGAACGAAGAGGACAACAAAGGCATTGGGTTAGTAGCTTGCTTGATCACGATTCTTCGGTGGAGGTAGGTTATGGTTTATTTCTATGTGATAGATCAACTCTAAATAGCGATTGATATGTATTGGGTGGTATTGTAAAGTCTTCTATATGCTTGATTGTGTGTTTGTATGTTGTGATTGTGTAATTGTGGTGGGTTAGAATGATGAGATTGTAGAATCTTCAATCTTAAATCCTCTCTATTAAGATGATGCCTTCACATAAAGATGCTTGACGAAATAAAAATAATGAGATAAATGGGATCGGAGTGTCACGTTCCGACACGGTAATATTGGATCGGAGTGTCACGTTGCAACACGGTAATATTGGATCAGAGTGTCACGTTCCGACACGGTACTATTGGATCGGAGTGTCACGTTCCGACACAGTAGTATTAGGGGATCGAAGTGTCACGTTCCGACACGGTATATGGGATCGGAGTGTCACGTTCCGACACAATAATAATAAAGAGAATGAATCCTGAATTATGTAATATACTTAAATTCGAAGAACCTATTTCCCAAATGAGTATGGTGTGGAGGCATGAGTCCTCATAGGTGTGCTTGGTGTTGTGCTAATGGTTCTTGTACTTGTTGATTGCCACCTGTTAAGTATTGTGGTTGATTTTACATTATTATTCAGTATATATTGCTTTCTATTTTGAGTTGGCCGATGATACCTACTCAGTACGTGTTCCTTGTACTGACCCCTACTTGTAATTTTCTTCTTTGTTATTTATGGAGTGCAGCAAGCGTGCCATCGACTTCGACTCGTCCTCAGCTCTAGCAAGTCTTCAGCACATTAGAGTTCAGGGTGAGCTATTATTCCTAGCTCGAGCTGGATTTTCTCCTTCACGTCTTGATGTCTTGAATTTCGGACATGGACCATCTTGTTACTTACTTTGGTTTTCTTAAATAATCTTAGATTTAATAATTTGAGGATAGATGTTGTTGATGTGATGACTTCCAGATTTTGGGAATAATAAGTATTAAACTTTAGAAGTTTATTTAATTGATTACGTTAATAAGTTTTGGATCTTCCGCATTATTTATACTATCCATAATTGATATACTGGTAAATGTTGGGGTTTAGATTTGTTGGTTCGCTCACCTAGGAGGATAAGTGTGGGTGCCACTCACGACCCATTTTTGGTCGTGACAAACTTGGTATCAGAGCGTTAGGTTCGTTGGTCTTATCACACAAGAATGAGTCTAGTAGAGTCTTGAGGAACAGTTGGGGGACGCGCTTACTTTTCTTTGAGAGGCTATAGGACTTTAGGAAAACTCCATTCTTTCTTTCTTTCGTGCTATTACTTGGATCCAATTGGTATCTAGGTTATACAAATTAGTATCTGACATCCTCACCTTATTTCGCAGATGGTTAGAACTAGAGCAACAACTGTGCCAACACCAAAACCGGCAAGACAGGGTGCGTCTGAGCCAACCATTGGGGCTGTAGCTCGAGGAGGAGTTGTGGCAAGAGGCCGTGGTAGAGGTCGCAGGAGGACGCCCTCTAGAGGTAGAGGACAAACACCTGGTCCAGCTACTAATAGGGCAGTGAATCCTCCACCGACTGATGAGGCAGTGAGAGAGGGTGAAGAAGGGGAAAACGAGCAGGTTCAAGATGAGGAATTACCACCCCAGCCTACCCAGAGATGATTAATCAGGTTCATACTTATCTTAGCGAGTTATCTGATTAGGGACAGACACCTCCACTATTTTCTACACCAGCACCTCAGGTTCCGGGAGTACAACATGCACCTACTGTGGCTCCCCACATGGATGCCTCATTCGAAGTAGACACGTTTTCTCGATTGACTACAGGGTCTATAATGACGAGTGATCAACATGAACTTTTCACTAAATTCTTAAAGTTGAAACCTCCAGTCTTCAAGGGTGCTGAATCTGAGGATGCCTATGATTTTCAGGTTGATTTTCATGAGTTGTTACATAAGATGGACATAGTAGAACGGTTAGGTGTTGAGTTTATGACCTATCAGTTTCAAGGGGATGCCAAAATGTGGTGGCGGTCGTATGTTGAGTGTCAACCAGCACAGGCACCACCTATGACTTGGGCATCATTCTCTAGCTTATTTACGGAGAAGTACATAACCCGGACTTTCAGGGATAGGAGGAGAGATGAGTTCCTGAGCCTAGAGCAAGGAAGGATGTCTGTTGCTTCCTATGAGGCTAAATTTCGTGCACTATCCAGGTATGCCACTCAGCTTTGTTTCAGTCCACAAGAGCGGATTGGTCGCTTTGTGAAAGGATTGAGGTCAGAATTGCATATTTCAGCCTTACAGGTAGCTGCTGCATTAAAATCCTTTCAGGAAGTGGTTGATTTTGTGATAGAGGTAGAGGGGTGGAAGCCAAACGATTTCACCACAGCATCGACATTTAAGAAGTTCAGTAAGGGAGGTGAGTTTAGTGGTTCTTACTCCAGAGGGCAGAGTTCAAGAGGTTACCCAGCCCGACCTATTTAGTCTTCACTGCAGGCTGTAGATAGGGGTCCATCGCAAACGAGTCAGCATTTTTCTGAGTTTAGAGGTTATCCCCAGACCTCGTCATTTTCACAGAGACCTATGCTTGACTCCAGGAATTGTTACGGATGTGGAGAGACTGGACATATTAGGAGGTATTGTCCAAAACAGAGTTACAGACCCCCAATAGTTAAAGGTAGAGGTGGTCATGGGAGAGGCCGCTATTCTGGAGGACGTGGTGGCCAAGGTAATGGTGGTCACCAAATCAGCCGGGGTAGCGGGCAAGTTGGAACTACTGCAGCGCAACCTGGTAGAGACAATGGACAGACAGGTGATAGGGCCCATTGTTATGCTTTCCCCGGGAGGTCTGAAGTAGAGGCATCTGATGCTGTTATCACAGGTACTCTTTTGGTCTGTGATTGCATGGCTTCTGTATTATTTGATCCTTTATCCACATTTTCATATGTATCTTCCTCATTTGCTACTGGTCTTGATTTACATTGTGATTTGCTTGACATGCCTATTCGTGTATCTACTCCTGTGGGTGAGTCTGTGATTGTTGAGAAGGTGTATAGGTCTTGTCGTGTGACTTTTGTGGGGAGCAATACTCATGTAGATTTTGTTATTCTAGAGATTGTTGATTTTTATGTAATTCTTGGTATGACTTGGCTTTCTCCAAATTTTGCAATCTTAGATTGTAATGCTAAAACCGTGACATTGGCCAAGCCTGGGATAGATCCGCTAGTGTGGGAGGGTGACTATATTTCCACTCCAGTTCGCATTATCTCTTTTCTTCGTGCTAGGAGGATGGTGAGTAAGGGTATTTTAGCTTTCTTGGCCCATCTCAGGGATGATACTTGCCAAGTACCTTCGATTGAGTCTGTCTCGATAGTCCGTGAGTTTCTGGATGTGTTTCCTGCAGACCTTGCTGGTATGCCACCGGATAGGGATATTGATATTTGTATTGATTTTGAGCCGGGTACTCGCACCATTTCCATACCCCCTTACAAAATGGCTCCAGCTGATTTAAGGGAGTTAAAGGCCCAACTTCAGGAATTGTTGGGTAAAGGTTTTATTAGACCAGGTGCGTCCCCTTGGGGTGCTCCTGTTTTATTTGTGAAGAAGAAAGATGGAATTTTTCGAATGTGCATAGACTACAGACAGCTTAATAAGGTAACTATTAATAACAAGTATCCCATTCCTCGCATTGATGATTTGTTCGATCAGTTACAAGGTGCTTGTGTCTTCTCTAAAATTGATTGAGGTCCGGTTATCACCAATTGAAAATACGGGCAGCAGATGTGCCAAAGACTGCTTTTCGAACTAGGTATGGGCATTATGAAATTTTAGTAATGTATTTTGGACTTACGAATGCCCCTGCAGCTTTCATGAGCCTGATGAACGTGATTTTTCAAACCAGGTATGGGCATTATGAATTTTTAGTAATCTCTTTGTTATTGTATTTATTGATGACATACTGATATACTCGAAGAACATGAAAGATCATGAGGAGCATTTGAGAATTGTATTGGAGTTGTTGAGGGAGAAAAGGCTTTATGCCAAATTCTCCAAGTGTGAGTTTTAGCTAGATTCAGTGTCCTTCTTGAGGCACGTGGTTCTAAGGATGGAGTGATGGTGGATCCCTCTAAGATTGAAACAGTAAAGGGTTGGGTAAGACCTACTAACGTTTCAGAGGTAAGGAGCTTTGTTGGTTTAGCTAGCTACTACCGTCGATTTGTCAAGGGATTTTCTTCTGTTGCTTCCCAATTGACAAATTTGACTAAGCAGAATGTTCCATTCGTATGGTCGGACGAATGTGAACAAAGCTTCCAGAACCTCAAGACCTTGTTGACTACTGCACCAATTCTTACCTTGCTAGTAGAAGGTAAGGATTTTATTGTTTATTGTGATGCATCTTATTCCGGTTTGGGTGCAGTGCGAATGCAGGAGAGGAATGTAATTGCTTATGCTTCGAGGCAATTAAAAGTGCATTAACGTAACTATGCGACCCATGATTTGGAGTTGGCTGCAGTTGTGTTTGCATTAAAGCAATGGAGACATTATCTATATGGGGTCAATTGTGAAGTCTATACAGATCATCGTAGTTTACAGTATGTCTTTACTCAAAAAGATTTGAATTTAAGGCAGAGGAGGTGGATGGAACTACTGAAGGACTATGATATTACTATTTTGTAAAACCCTGGAAAAGCTAATGTGGTGGCAGATGCTTTAAGTAGAAAAGCAGGGAGCATGGGAAGTCTAGCCCACTTACAGGTTTCTAGACACTCATTGGCTAGAGAGGTTTAGACAGTGGCTAATGACTTTATGAGGCTGGAGGTACTAGAGAAGGAAGGAGTTTTGGCCTGTGTGGAGTCAATATCTTCTTTTCTTGACAAGATTAAGGGAAAACAGTTTACTGATGAGAAACTGATCCGAATTTGAGATATGGTATTACGAGGAGAGGCTAAAGAGGCAATAATTGATGAGGAAGGCGTTTTGAGAATTAAGGAAAGGGTATGTGTGCCCCGAGTTGATAATTCGATTCATTCTATTCTTACAGAGGCTCATAGTTCAAGGTATTCAATACATCCCGGTGCAACAAAGATGTATCGTGACCTAAAGCAACATTTTTGGTGGAGTAGGATGAAGCGTGACATTGTTGATTTTGTTGCCCAATGCCCGAATTGTCAGCAGGTAAAGTATGAACACGAGAGGCCCGTAGGAACACTTCAGAAAATGCCCATTCCTGAATGGAAATGGGAAAGAATTGCACTGGATTTTGTGGTTGGTCTTCCAAAGACATTGGGTAAGTTTGATTCTATTTGGGTAATTGTTGACAGATTAACTAAGTTTGTTCACTTCATTTCGGTCAAGGTGACTTACAATGCAGAGAACTTAGTCAAGCTCTATATCTCAAAAATTGTTCGATTGCATGGAGTTCCACTTTCCATCATATCAGATAGAGGTACGCAATTTACTTCTAAGTTTTGGAGAACATTGCATGCTGAATTAGGTACTAGGTTGGATCTTAGTACTACATTTCACCCTCAGACCGATGGTCAGTCTGAACGAACTATTCAGGTGTTGGAGGATATACTTCGTGCATGTGTGAT
This sequence comes from Solanum chilense, assembly GCA_032847665.1. Classification (NCBI taxonomy): domain Eukaryota; kingdom Viridiplantae; phylum Streptophyta; class Magnoliopsida; order Solanales; family Solanaceae; genus Solanum; species Solanum chilense. The sequence goes on from CM064967.1 coordinate 39,463,506, forward strand.
AGAATTTGGTGGTCATTGTGATAACTTCTTACCCTTAGCAGAGTTTTCATACAATAATAGCTATCACTCAAGTATTGATATGGCCCCATTTGAGGAACTGTATGGGAGGAGATGTAGGTCTCCCATTGGTTAGTTTGGTGCATTTGAGGTGAGACCATGGCGTACCGATCTTTTGAGGGAATCGTTAGATAAAGTAAAATTCATTCAGGAGAAGCTTCTAGCATCTCAGAACAGGCAGAAAGAATATGCAGATCGAAAGGTTAGGGACTTGGAGTTTATGGAGGGTGAACAAGTCTTGCTGAAGGTTTCACCCATGAAAGGGGTGATGCGGTTTGGTAAGCAAGGTAAGCTTAGTCCGAGGTATATTGGTCCATTTGAAGTTCTGAAGCGCGTGGGGGAGGTGGCTTATGAATTGGCATTACCTCCAGGACTCTCAGGAGTGCACCCGGTATTTCATGTGTCTATGCGAAAAAAATACCATGGGGATGGAAACTACATTATTCGTTGGGATTCAGTTCTTCTTGATGAGAATTTGTCTTATGAGGATGAGCCTGTTGCTATTTTAGATAGAGAAGTCCGCAAGTTGAGATCAAAGGAGATTGCATCTATCAAGGTTCAGTGGAAGAATCGGCCAGTTGAAGAGTCCACTTGGGAGAATGAAGCTGATATGCAAGAAAGATATCGACATCTTTTTACAGATTCATGTACTCTTTCTCGCCCTTGATTTTCATCTTGTGATCGTTCGAGGACGAACGATGGGTAAATTAGTATCTATTGTAACAACCTGTTTAGTCGGTTCGAGCAGTAGAATCATTTTTGATAAAAACTGACTGGGTCGACGGATCACACGACGGACCATCATGGTCACGACGGACCGTGATGGACTCCGTCTTCCCATACTTGTGTAATTTCTTCTGCTGCTCTACTCATTACCCTCGACGACAGGTAGGACGAACCGTCATAGTCACGACGGTCCGTCGAGTGTCTTCGTTCCAAAACACTTCAACCATGAAATCTGGGTAGTGGCATCGACTCTCTGAACTTCACGACGGAACTGCAGCACGGACCATCGTATATACGAAGGACCGTCACAAGTTGAGTAACCTCACTATTGAATTTAACCCTCTCAACTTTGTGACGAATCTGCAAGACGGACCGTCGTAGATACGACGGACTGTCACAAGCTGCGTCACCCCAACTGGGTCGGATTTCTGCTAAAATTTAAATGGGTGTTTTGGACTATTTATGATTATAATTATGAAATTAGTGGGGTAAGTTTAATAATTTATTTACTTGGGGGTTAAAGAAGATAATAAGGAAATAAATAGTTGGTTACTTTTATCATAATGGATTATATGATAATTAGGGTAAAAGAAAAAGAATCTGGAGAAGAAAAATAAAAAGAAACAAAGAGGAAGAACGAGCGAGAAAGAGAGAACGAAGAGGACAGCAAAGGCATTGGGGAAGTAGCTTGCTTGATCACGATTCTTCGGTGGGGATAGGTTATGGTTTATTTCTATGTGATAGATAAACTCTAAATAGTGATTGATATGTATTGGGTGGTATTGTAAAGTCTTATATATGCTTGATTGTGTGTTTGTATGTTGTGATTGTGTAATTGTGGTTGGTTAGAATGATGAGACTATTGAATCTTCAATCTTAAATCCTGTCTATTAAGATGACGCCTTGACATAAAGAAGGCTTGACGAAATAAAAATAATGAGATAAATGGGATCGGAGTGTCACGTTCCGACACGATAATATTGGATCGGAGTGTCACGTTCCTACACGGTAATATTGGATCGGAGTGTCACGTTCTGACACGGTAATATTGGATCAGAGTGTCACGTTCCGACACGGTAGTATTAGGGGATCGGAGTGTCACGTTCCAACACGGTATATGGGATCGGAGTGCCACGTTCCGACACGATAATAATAAATATAATGAATCCTGAATTATGTTATATACTCAAATTCGAAGAACCTATTTCCCAAATGAGTATCGTGTGGAGGCTTGAGTCCTCATGGGTGTGCTTGGTGTTGTTGCTAATGGTTCTTGTACTTGTTGATTGCCACCCTTTAAGTATTGTGGTTGATTTTATATTATTATTCAGTCTATATTGCTTTCTATTTTGAGTTGGCCGATGATACCTCCTCAGTACGTGTTCCTTGTACTGACCCCTACTTGTAATTTTCTTCTTTGTTATTTGTGGAGTGCAGCAAGCGTGCCATCGACTTCGACTCGTCCTCAGCTCTAGAGAGTCTTCAGCACCTCCGAGTTTAGGGTGAGCTATTATTCCTAGCTCGTGTTGGATTTTCTCCTTCACGTCTTGATGTCTTGAATTTCGAACATGGACCATCTTGTTACTTACATTGGTTTTCTTAAATACTCTTAGATTTTTTTTTTTAGGATAGATGTTCTTGATGTGATGACTTCCAGATCTTGGGAATAATAAGTATTAAACTTAAGAAGTTTATTTAATTTATTACGTTAATAAGTTTTGGATCTTCCACATTATTTTTACTATCCATAATTGATATAGTGGTAAATGTTGGGGTTTAGATTTGTTGGTTCGCTCACCTAGGAGGGTAAGTATGAGTGCCATTCACGACCCGTTTTGGGTCGTGACAGCTTATCTCTTCCATTTTTACTCCAAATCAACATCTGGTATAACATTATCTTCTCCGTTACATTTGGAACATCTGTGATCTGGATATTCTTTCCAATAAGCTTACAATATCTTACTAATAACTCCTCTGAAATAAATTCCTTTTCCAATGCTCTTGTTGTAGGTTTTTCTTCTGGTTTTCATAACGATAAAATCCATCGCTGGACTTCTTCCATATCTGTTCTTCTTAATTCCTTGGAGTTTGAATATATCATAACTTGGTCTCTTGCATAATAACTCCAAATAGCATTGCCGTTTAAATAATTGTTAGCTAGTTCTTGTATAATTGTTGCTATACCAATGATCCTTTTATTTGCATAAAAGTTTGGTATCTCTATCTTCGGTATTTCAGCCTGTTTTTCTATCTCTTCTGGTATTATCATATCTGTGGTCAAACCTATCTTTATAACTTGAATTGGTGATTTGATTTCTTCATGTAATATCTCAGATGGTGCTGTACAAAACATAATATAAAATAGATTTCCACTTATCTCTTCGCCATCATATGTGTATACTATACCAAGTAACCCATAATTATAACATGTTTTAACTAAATTTGGACTAGTTTTGGGTTGTGCGATTAATCTATGATATCCTTGTAATTTTTGGGTTATATAGTCTTCTTCTAGGTTTTTGGTTTGTGTAGATCTGGGGTTTAAGTTTAAATATGTTTGGATCTTATATATGTTTTAATATACTATTGTGCAATGTAATTGTATCTCTTTTTATCACTTTGTATGCTAGCTGCCTATGTGGAAGTTTGTGGTTCTGTGGGTATTTTTATTTGTGTATTTTGGATAAATGGTTTTATGAATAACTGGTTTAGGTTTGTGTTTCGTGGTTTCTCACTAGCTTTCCTGCTTGTACCTGCAGTTGTATTTAAACAAACTTTGTCATCAATTTTATGGAGTTTCCCACGGTCCTCTTTTTAGCTCTGGCTGTTTTTCGTCTGCCGAACGACGTAGCTCCGCATCTTTATAATCATGCTGCTGACTTATATTAGCTCTAGACTTCATATTATCTTCATTAGTCTGTAGCCTTTGTATCTCATTATCCATTCTATCCACTTTAGTACAAAGTGTAGAAATAGCTTTGAATAGCTCTTCAATTGTATGTTCATTTCTGTCCTCAGTTTGAGTAGCTTTGTCTTTATAGGTATTCTGCAACCATATTTTTATCAGTTTTGATTACTTCAATTGTAAATGTAAAATTTAATATGTTTAATACTAGTCTCCTTATTTCCTTTGTCAATCTTCTACCTTTTTAGTTATCCACCATTTTACTTCTGTATTATCTGTTCTTATAATAAATTTATTGTAAACAATATATGGTTCAAATGCTAATAAACATTTATATAATGCAAATAATTCTTTTCTATTTATTTCCCATTTTATTTGTGCTTCTGTATAGGATCCTGAATAGTATCTACAATGATGTTCTATTTTTTCTTTTTCATATTTGTATTTTATAACTCCTCCATAACTATGATCACTTGAATCTGTTTCAACGATATAAGTAAATGATTTATTTTCATTAGGAAAGTAAAGTTTTGGTAATTTTTTACATAATTTTTTAATATTTTTTATATGTTCTTTATCTTTAATGTCGAAATAATATTCAACATCTTTTTTAAGATTTTTATGTAATGGTTTTAAATGTTCTGCTAATTTTGGTATATATTCTCTTACTTGATTTACTAATCCTAGAAAGGATTGTAATTTCTTTTTTGTATCTATATTTTCATCAATAGTAATTATTTTTTGTACTATATGAGTTTGCATTTTTTTTTCATTTTTGTGTATTTGTATTCCTAAAAATTCTATCTGTGGTTTCATAATATCTGCTCTCTTTTTACATAAGCTTATACCTAATTGTTTAATTATATGTATAAATTTTTCTAACAATCTTATATGTTCATCTTGTGTTTTATAATATAGAAATATATCATCTATGTATACAATATAATTTTCTAACTGGTTAAAATAGTTATCCATAAAATGTTGATATCTACCTGGTGCATTTTAGTATACAAACGGTAAAACGTTACATTCGAAGAAACCTTGCGGTACTGTGAATGCTGTTAGCAGTTTAGATTCTTCTTCTTATTTTAGGTGATAGAATCCTGATTTACAGTCAAATTTACTAAAATAGTTGTATCCTTGTATTTGTCTTATTTTTAGTATCTTATTCGGCATTGGATAATAATATGTTTTAGTTTTAGCATTTAGATTACGATAGTCTATAACCATTCTACTTTTACCTCTTTTTTGTTCACTATGTTTTATGACTATGAATGCTGGACTTGTATCTTTGCTATTGTTTTCTTGTATATAATTATTTTCTAATAGTTCATCTATATGTATTTTGAATTCCTTTAAATCATCAAAGTTATATTTTAATGGTTTCTGTGTTATTTTACTATTTTCATCTATTAGTTCAATTTTTACTTTTGTCTTATGTTTTTCCCATCCTTGTAATGGATATTCATTGTAAAGTAATTCTAGTTGTTCATTAATTATTTTAACTTTGTCTATTGTGAATATGATAATTTCTAATTGTGATATTTGTTTCTTATTTATATTTTCCATTTCTTGATTTATTTTTTCACTTCCTTTTATCCATTCTATAGGTTTATGTTGTTTATTATTTACTCTTTTTGCTCCTATTTTGTTTCCGCATGGTGTAGTAAACCACCAATGTGTTTTTGTTATTATGTGTGCATAAAATCTATCTAAAAATGGCATTCCTAATAACATATCTTTTGTTGTAAATTCAAAATTGTACATTTCTTCTATTGTCAATATTTTATCCCATATTTGTATTTTTATATTTTTTTCTCTGTATTTAATCATACTTCCTTCATTATTAAATCCTGTTACTACCATTGGTGTTTTTAGTTTTTCCCATTTATCTTCGGGTAAGCAATTATATTTACATATATTCGCTTCTGCTCCTGTATCTATCGTAGGGGTATAATATCTGTTGTGATATCCTTCTACAATAATTTTTGCAAGTATAAATATTGTTAATTGTTCATTTTCTATATTATATGGCTTAACTTTTTGTAACCATTTTATTCCTAATGTAACATGTTGATCTCCTTGGTAAAATTTAAATGGTATAATTAAAGTTATTCCTCCTATAATTACTTCTTTCTCTGTAATTTCTTCATTTGTATTTACTATCTCACTAGGTAGTCCAGGGCATAAGTGTCAAGTTTTTATGATTTCTGTTTCAAACACTAATTATGTTGCTATGTAATTTTCTTCTTGTCTTGTATTGTCACGACCCAAAACGAGCCGCGAGTGGCACCCACACTTATCCTACTATGTGAGCGAACCAACCAATCTAAACCCCAACATTTCAACCATAATAAACAGAATATAATGCGGAAGACTTTAAACTCATCACCACAAGAACATTCTACCCTCAAATTACTAAATCTAAAAGTATCTAGGAAGTTAAAATAAGTAAACAGGTGGTCCATGTCCAAACTTGAAGGAGACATAAATGAGAGAGAATCTAGTCCGAGCTAGGAACAATTGCTCACCCTGAATTTTGATATGCTGAAGACTGGCTAGAGTTGCGGACGAGTCGAAGTTGATGGCACATTTGCTGCATTCCATAAATAACAAAGAAAAAGAATACAAGTAGGGGTCAGTACAAGGAACACGTACTGAGTAGGTATCATCGGCCAACTCAAAAATAGAAAGCAATATATATCAAATAATAATATAGAATCAACTACATACTCAACAGGTGATAACAACATATACCGTAACCATTGGCCACAACACCCAGCACATCTATGGGGACTCAAGCCTCCCCACCATACTCATTTGGGAAATAGTTCTTTAAATTTGAGTATAATAACATAATTCAAGATTCATTCTCTTTATTATCCTGGTATCGGGACGTGACACTCCATCTCCTCAATATTCATTCTCGTTATTATCCTGGTGTCAGAACGTGACACTCCGATCCTCTACTATCCTGGTGTCGGAACGTGACACTCCGATACTCTACTATCCTAGTGTCGTAACGTGACACTCCGATCCTCTACTATCATGGTGTCGGAACGTGACACTCCGATCCCCTAATACTACGTGTCGGTTCGTGACACCCGATCCCCTAATCTCATTATTTTCCAGTTCATCAACTTTCCTTTATGTCAAGACATCATCATTAATAGAGAGGTTTTAAGGTTTTAATATTCAACAGCCTCATCATGCTAATTCATCACAATTATATAATCACATCATGCAACCACACAATTAAGCATAAAGAAGACTTTACAATACTACCCAATACATATCAATCACTATTTAGAGTTTACTATGAGATAGCATAAACCATAACCTACCTCCACCGAAGAATTCGTGATCACGCAAGCTACTCCTCAAAGTCTTTGCTTTCCTCTTCATTCTCTATTCTCTCGCTCGTTCGTTCTCCCTTTCTCTCTCTGTTTTTTCTATTTTTCTTATTCAATCCCTTTTTCTTTTACACTAATTGTCATATAATTAAGTATAAAAGATGATAAAAATAACCCACTATTTATTTCAAGGTTATCTCCTTTAACCCCCAAGTAATTGAATTATTAACATTAACCCACTAACTTTATAATTATAAGCATGAATAGTCCAAAACGCCCCTTAAAAACTTTTAACAGAAATCCAACTTAGTCAGGGTTACGCAGCCTGTGACGGTCCCTCATGACTGTGACGGTCCGTCCTGCAGGTCCGTCATAAAGTTCAGAGAGTTAATTATGTGGAAAGATTTGTGACAGTCCGTCGTGCCAACGACGGTCCGTCCTGCCATTCGTTCGTGAAGTTCATAGAGTCGATCTCAGTACCCAAATTTTTAGAATCTAAGTGTTTTGGAACGAGACCCCCTCGACGGTCCGTCGTGCCCATGACGGTCCGTCGTGGGATCCGTCGACCCAGACAGTTATTAACATAAATAAACTCTACTGCTCAAAACGACTAAACAGGTCGTTACAATAGATACCAATTTACCTATCGTTCATCCTCGAACGATCACAAGAAGAAAAACAAGGGCGAAAAGGAGTACCTGAATCTGTAAACAGGTGTGGGTATCTTTCTTGCATATCAGCCTCCTTCTCCCAAGTGGACTCTTCAACTGGTCGATTCTTCCATTGAACTTTGATGGATGCAATCTCCCTTGATCTCAACTTGCGGATTTCTCTCTCTAGAATGGCAACAGGCTCCTCCTCATAAGACAAATTCTCATCAAGAAGAACTGAATCCCAACGAACAATGTAGTTTCCATCCCCATGGTATCTTTTCAGCATAGACAAATGAAATACCGGGTGCACTCCTGAGATTCCTGGAGGCAAGGCTAATTCATAAGCCACCTCCCCTACTCGCTTAAGTACTTCAAATGGTCCAGTATATCTTGGGATTAGCTTACCTCTTTTACCAAACCGCATCACCCCTTTCATGGGTGAAACCTTCAGCAAGACTTGTTCACCCTGCATGAACTCCAAGTCTCTAACCTTTCGATCCCCATATTCCTTTTGCCTACTTTGCACCGCTAAAAGCTTTTCTTGAATGAATTTCACTTTCTCTAATGATTCCTCAGAAGATCAGTACCCCAGGGCCTCACCTCGAATGCATCAAACCAACCAATGGGAGACCTACATCTCCTCCCATACAATGCTTCAATTGGGGCCATATCAATACTTGAGTGATAGCTATTATTGTATGAGAACTCTGCTAAGGGTAAGAAGTTATCCCAATGACCACCAAATTCTATCACACATGCACGAAGCATATCTTCCAACATCTGAATCGTTTGCTCAGACTGACCATCGGTCTGAGGGTGAAATGCAGTACTAAGGTCCAACCTAGTACCTAATTCAGCATGCAATGTTCTCCAAAACAGAGAAGTAAACTGCGTACCTCTATCTGATATGATGGAAAGTTGAACTGCGTGCAATCGAACAATTTCTGAGATATAGAGTTTGACTAACTTCTCTGCATTGTAAGTCACCTTGACCGGAATGAAGTGAGCAGACTTAGTTAATCTGTCCACAATTACCCAAATAGAATCAAACTTACCCAATGTCTTTGGAAAACCAACCACGAAGTCCATTGCAATTCTCTCCCACTTCCATTCAGGAATGGGCATTCTCTAAAGTGTTCCTCCAGGCCTCTGGTGTTCATACTTTACCTGCTGACAATTCGGGCATTGGGCGACAAAATCAACAATGTCACGCTTCATCCTACTCCACCAAAAATGTTGGTTTAGGTCACGATACATCTTGGTTGAACCAGGATGTATAGAATATCCTGAACTATGAGCCTCTGTAAGAATAGTGTGGATCAAATCATCAACACGAGGCACACATACCCTTCAATTAATCCTCAAAACACCTTCCTCATCGATTTTTGCTTCTTCAGCCTCTCCTCGCAACTCCTTATCTCGGATCCGAATCAGTTTCTCATCAGTAAACTGCTTTCCCTTAATCTTGTCAAGAAAGGAAGATCTTGCCTCCACACAGGCCAAAAATCCTCCCTTCTCTAGTACTTCCAGCCTCATAAAGTCATTAGCCATAGTCTGAACCTCTCTAGCCAATGGGCGTCTAGAAACCTGCAAGTGAGCTAGACTTCCCATGCTCCCTGCCTTTCTACTTAAGTCATCTGCCACAACATTAGCTTTTCCCGGGTGATACAAGATAGTGATATCATAGTCCTTCAGTAGTTCCATCCATCTCCTCTGTCTTAAATTTAAATCTTTCTATGTAAAGACATACTGTAAACTACGATGATCCGTATAGACTTCACACTTAACCCCATATAGATAATGTCTCCATTGCTTTAATGCAAACACTACCGCAGCCAACTCCAAATCGTGGGTCGGATAATTACGTTCATGCACCCTTAATTGCCTCGAAGCATAAGCAATTACATTCTTCTCTTGCATTAGCACTGCACCCAAACAAGAATAGGATGCATCACAATAAACAATGAAATTCTTGCCTTCCACTGGCAAGGTAAGAATTGGTGCAGTAGTCAACAAGGTCTTGAGATTCTGGAAGCTGTCTTCACATTCATCCGACCATACAAATGGAACATTCTGCTTAGTCAACTTTGTCAATTGGGAAGCAACCGAAGAAAATCCCTTGACAAATCGACGGTATTAGCTAGCTAAACCAACAAAGCTCCTTACTTCTGTAACATTAGTAGGTCTTACCCAACTCTTCACTTCTTCAATCTTAGAAGGATCCACCATCACTCCATCCCTAGAAACTACGTGCCCCAAGAAGGACACTGAATCTAGCCAAAACTCACACTTGGAGAATTTTGCATAAAGCCTTTTCTCCCTCAATACTTCCAACACAATTCTCAAGTGATCCTCATGTTCTTTCCTGCTCTTTGAGTATACTAGTATATCGTCAATAAACACAATGACAAAGAGATCCAGATATGGCTTAAAACTCCCGTTCATCAGGCTCATGAACACAGCAGGGGCATTCGTCAGTCCAAAAGACATTACCAAGAATTCATAATTCCCATACCTGGTCCGAAAAGCAGTCTTTGGCACATCCGTTGCCCGTATTTCAATTGATGATAACCAGACCTCAAATTGATTTTTGAGAAGGTACAAGCACCTTGTAACTGATCGAACAAATCATCAATGCGAGGAAGAGGATACTTGTTCTTAACAGTTACTTTATTTAGTTGCCTGTTGTCTATGCACATCCGAAAACTCCCATCCTTCTTATTCACAAATAAAACTGGAGCACCCCAAGGGGAAGTGCTTGGTCTAATGAAGCCTTTACCTAACAACTGTTGAAGTTGGTCCTTTAACTCCCTTAACTCAGCGGGAGCCATTCTATAAGGGGGTATGGAAATGGGGCGAGTACCCATCTCCAGATCAATGCAAAAGTCGATATCCCTATCCGGTGGCATACCAGGAAGGTCTGCAGGAAACACATCCAGAAACTCACAGACTATCAAAATCGACTCAATTGAAGGTACTTGGGTAGTATCATCCCTGAGGTGTGCCAAGAAATCTAAACACCCTTTACTAAACATTCTCTTAGCACGAAGAAAGGAGATGATACGAACTGGAGTGGAAGTGTAGTCACCCTCCCATACTAATAGATCTGTCCCAGGCTTGGCCAACGTTACAGTTTTAGCATTACAATCTAAGATTGCAAAATTTGGAGAAAGCCAAGTCATACCCAGAATTACATCAAAATCAACCATTTCTAAGATAACCAAGTCTACATGAGTATAGCTCCCCACAAAAGTTACAAGACAAGACCTATACACCTTTTCAACTATCACATACTCACCCACCAGAGTAGAAACACGAATAGGCATGTCAAGCAATTCACAATGTAAATTAAGACCAGTAGCAAATGAAGAAGATACATATGAAAATTTGGAGACAGGATCAAATAATACAGAAGCCATGCAATCACAAACCAAAATATTACCTGTGATAACAGCATCAGATGTCTCTGCTTAAGACCTCCCAGGGAAAGCATAACAATGGGCCCTATCACCTGTCTGCCCGTTGCCCATACCATGTTGTGCTGTAGTAGCTCCAGTTTTCCCATCACCCCAGCCGTTTTGGTGACCACCATTACCTCGGCCACCACGTCCTCTAGAATGACGGCCTCTTCCATGACCACCTCTACCTCTGACTATTGGGGGTCTGTAACTCTGGGTTCAAGCGTAGGTCTCAGTGAGAATGACGAAGTCTGGGGGTAACCTCCAAACTCAGAGGAATGTTGGCTGGTCAGTGAAGACTGAATAGGTCGGGCTAGGTAACCTCCTGAACACTGCCCTCTGGAGTAAGAACCATTAAACTCACCTCCCTTACGAAACTTCTTAGATGTCAATGCCATGGTGAAGTCGTCTGGCTTCACCCCCTCCACTTCTATCAAAAAATCTACCACCTCCTGAAAGGATTTTGCTGTAGCAGCTACCTGTAAGGCTGAAATCTGCAAATCTGACCTCAGCCCTTTCAGGAAACGGCGAATCCGCTCTTGTGGACCGAAGCAAAGTTGGGTGGCATACCTGGATAGCTCACGAAACATAGCCTCATAAGCAGTAATCGACATCCTGCCTTGCTCTAGGCTTAGGAACTCATCTCTCCTCCTATCCCTCAAAGTCCGGGGTATATACTTCTCCATAAATAAGCTAGAGAATGACGCCCAAGTCATAGGTGGTGCATGTGCTCGTTGACACTCAACATATGACCGCCACCAAATTTTGGCGTTCCCTTGAAACTGATAGGTCACAAACTCAACACCAAATCATTCTACTATGCCCATCTTATGTAGCAACTCATGACAATCAACCTGAAAATCATAGGCATCCTCAATTCAGCACCCTTGAAGACTGGAGGTTTCAACTTCAGAAATTTAGTGAAAAGCGCATGTTGATGTAACGACCTGTTTAGTCGTTTTGAGCAGTAGATTTTATTTCTGGAAAAATTGGCTGAGACGACGGATCCCACGACGGACCGTCATGGGCATGATGGACCGTCGAGGGGGTCTCGTTCCAAAACACTTAGAATTCTGAAATTTGAGTGCTGAAATCGACTCTCTGAGCTCTGTGACGGACCTGCTGGACGGAACGTCACTGACACGACGGACCATCGTGAGCCTCCATTTCAAAACACTTCAACTCTTGAAAATTGGGTACTGGGAGCAATTCTCTGAACTTCGTGACGGAAGTGCAGGACGGACCGTCGTAGGCACGACGGACCGTCACAGACCCTTAGTAAAAATTTAGTATCTGAACGCTGTGACGGAAGCAGCAGGATGGGCCGTCGCAGGCACGACGGGCCGTCACAGGCTGCGTAAACCCTGACTGGGTCGGATTTCAGTTAAATATTTTAAGGGGCATTTTGGAGTATTCCTGCTTATAATTATAAAGTTAGTGGTTTAATATTAATAACTCAATTACTTGGGAGTTAAAGGAGGTAACCTTGGAATAATTAGTGGGTTATTCTATCATCTTTTATACTTAATTATATGCTAATTAGGGTAAAAGAAAAAGGGTTTGAATAAGAAAAATAGAAAGAACAAGAGAGGGAGAAAACGAACGAACAAGGGAGAGAAGAAGAACGCTGCTTTGAGGATTAGCTTGCTTGATCACAATTCTTCGGTGGAGGTAGGTTATGGTTTTTATGCTATTCGTAGTAAACTCTTAATAGCGAATGATATGTGTTGGGTAGTATTATAAACTCTTCTATATGCTTAATTGTGTGCTTACATGATGTGATTATATAATTGTGATGAATAAGCATGATGAGGCTATTGAATCTCTAATCTTAATTTTACTTTGCTAATAATGATGCCTTGGTATAATGGAAGACTTGATGAACTAAAGTAATGAGATTGATGATGCCTTGGTATAAAAGAAGGCTGGATGAACTAAAGTAATGATATTGAGGATGCCTTGGTATAGAAGAAGGCTTGATGAATTAATAGAATGAGATTAGTGGAACGGGTGTCACGAACCAACACGTAGAATTAGGGGATCGGGTGTCACGAACCGACACGTAGAATTAGGGGATTGGGTGTCACGAACCGACACGTAGAATTAGGGGATCGGGTGTCACGAACCGACACGTAGAATTAGGGGTCGGGTGTCACGTACCGACACGTAGAATTAGGGGATCGGAGTGCCACGTTCCGGCCCCAGGATAGAATATGGATCGGAGTGTCACGTTACGACACCAGGATAGTATATGAGGATCGGAGTGTCACGTTCCGACACCAGGATAGTATATGGAGCTGAGTGTCACATTCCGACACGAGAGGAATAATGATAATAAATCTTGAAATATGTTAATATACTCAATCTAATGAACCTATATCCCAAATGAGTATGGTGTGGAGACGTGAGTTCTCATAGGTGTGTTTTCATGTTGTTACACATGATTTGTGAACTTGTTGTTTTCACCTGTTGAGTAATATGGTTGATTTTATGATATTATCTGATATATACTATTTTCTATTTTGAGTTGGCCGATGATACCTACTCAGTACTCGTGTTTTGTACTGACCCCTACTTGTATGTTTCTTTATTTGTTATTTCTGGAATGGAGCAAACGTACCGTCGTCTTCCACTCAACCACAACTATAGCCAGTCTTCATTACATCGTATTTCAGGGTGAGCTAATGCTTCCAGCTTGGACTGGATCTTCTTCTTCATGTCTTGATGCCTTGAACTTCCGACATGGACTAGCTTTTTATTTATTTTAGCTTCTTAGATACTCTTAGATTAGTAATTTGAGGATAGATGTTCTTGTGACGATGACTTCCAGATTTTTGGGAATAATAGATCTTTGAGTTTTTAGAAGTTTATTGAATTGATTTTTATTAATGACTTTAAGTCTTCCGCATGGTATCCTGTTATTATATTGAAATGTTGGGGGTTTGTATTGGTTTGTTCGCTCACATAGGAGGGTAAGTGTGGGTGCCACTCACGACACGTTTTGGGTCATGACAAACTTGGTATCATAGCATTAGGTTCGTTGGTCTCATCACACAAGAACGAGCCTTGTAGAGTCTTAAGGAACGGTAGGGGGACGCCTTTACTTTTCTTTGAGAGGCTATAGCACTTTAGGAAAATTCCATTCTTTCTTTCTTTCTTTCGTGCTATTACTTGGATCCAATTGGTATCTAGGTGATACAAATTGGTATCTGACCATCTTCACTCTATTTCGCAGATGGTTAGAACTAGAGCAACGACTGCGCCAACACCAACACTGGTAAGACAAGAAGCGTCTGAGCCAGCCACTGGGCTGTAGCTCGAAGAGGAGTAGTGGCAAGAGGCCGTGGAAGAGGTCGTGGGAGGACATCCTCTAGACAAAGAGGACAAGCACCTAGCCCATCTGGTACTAGGGCGGTGACTCCTCCACCAACTGAGGAAGTGATAAGAGAGGGTGAGGAAGGGGAGAATGAACAAGTGCAGAATGAGGAATTACCACCCCAACCTACCCCAGAAATGATTAATCAGGTTCTTGCTTATCTTAGCGGGTTATATTATCAAGGCCAGACACCTCCAGTGTTTTCTGCACCAGCACCTCAGGTTCTGGAGGTAAAACATGCAGCTACTGTGGCTCCCTGCATGGATGCCTCATTGGAAATAGGCACGTTTCCTCGTCTGACTACAGGGCCTATAATGACAAATGATCAGCATGAACTTTTCAGTAAGTTGTTGAAATTGAAACCTCCAATATTCAAGGTTGCTGAATCTTAGGATGCCTACGATTTTCTGGTTGACTGTCATGAGCTACTACACAAGAATGGGTATAGTAGAACGGTTTGGTGTTGAGTTTGTGATTTATCAGTTTCAAGGGAACGCCAAAATGTGGTGGCGGTCACATGTTGAGTGTCAACCAACAGAGGCACCACCTATGACTTGGGCATCATTCTCTAGCTTGTTTATGGAGAAGTATATCCCCCGGACTTTGAGGGATAGGAAAACAGATGAGTTCTTGAGCCTAGAGCAAGGTAGGATGTCGGTTACTGCATATGAGGCTAAGTTTCGTGCATTATCCAGGTATACCACCCAACTTTGTTTCAGTCCACAAGAGCGGATTCGCCGTTTTGTGAAGGGGTTGAGGTCAGAATTGTGGATTTCAGCCTTACATGTAGCGGCTACGGCAAAATCCTTTCAAGCAGTGGTAGACTTCGTGATAGAGGTGGAAGGAGTGAAGCCAGATGACTTCACCATGGCATCGACATCAAAAAGGTTTCAAAAGGGAGGTGAGTTTAATGGTTCTTACTCTAGAGGACAGGGTTCAGGAGGTTACTCAGTCCGACCAATTCAGTCTTCACTACAGACTGTAGTTGGGGGTCCACCTCAGACCGGTCAACACTTCTCTGAGAGACCTATGCTTGACTCCAGAGAGTGTTATGGATGTGGGGAGACTGGACATATTAGGAGGAATTGTCCAAAACAGAGTTATAGACCCCCAATAGCTAGAGGTAGAGGTGGTCATGGTAGAGTCCGTTATTCTGGAGGACGTGGTGGCCGAGGTAATGGTGGTCACCAAAATGGCCGGGGTGACGGGCAAACTGGAGCCACTACAGCACAACATGGTAGGGGCAACGGGCAGACAGGCGATAGGGCCCATTGTTACGCTTTCCCTGGGAGATCTGAAGCGGAGACATCTGATGCTGTTATCACAGGTAATCTTTTGGTTTGTGATTGCATGGCTTCTGTATTATTTGATCCTGGCTCCATATTTTCATATGTATCTTCCTCATTTGCTACTGGTCTTAATTTACATTGCGAATTGCTTGACATGCCTATTCGTGTTTCTACTCCGGTGGGTGAGTCTGTGATAGTTGAAAAAGTACATAGGTCTTGTCTGGTGACTTTTGTGGGAAGCAATACTTATGTAGACTTGGTAATCTTAGAAATGATTGATTTTGATGTAATTTTGGGTATGACTTGGCTTTCTCCGAATTTTGCGATCTTGGATTGTAATGCTAAAACTATGACGTTAGCCAAGCTTGGGACAGATCCGTTAGTGTGGGAGGGCGACTACACTTCTACTCCGGTTCGTATCATCTCCTTTCTTCGTGCTAAGAGATTGGTTAGTAAGGGGTGTTTAGCTTTCTTGGCACACCTCAGGGATGATACTACTCAAGTACCTTCAATTGAGTCGGTTTTGATAGTCCGTGAGTTTCTGGATGTGTTCCCTGCAGATCTTCCTGGTATGCCACCGGATAGGGATATTGATTTTTGCATTGATCTGGAACCGGGTACTCGCCCCATTTCTATACCCCCTTATAGAATGGCTCCCGCGGAGTTAAGAGAGTTAAAGGCCCAACTTCAAGAGTTGTTGAGAAAAGGCTTCATTAGACCAAGTGCATCTCCTTGGGGTGCTCCGGTGTTATTTGTGAAGAAGAAGGATGGGAGTTTTCGGATGTGCATAGACTACCGGCAGTTGAACAAGGTAACTATTAAGAACAAGTATCCCATTCCTCGCATTGATGACTTGTTCGATCAATTACAAGGTGCTTGTGTCTTCTCTAAGATTGACTTGAGATCCGGTTATCATTAATTGAAAATATGGGCAACGGATGTGCCAAAGACTGCTTTTCAAACCAGGTATGGGAATTACGAATTTGTAGTGATGTCTTTTGGTCTTACGAATGCCCCTGCTGCTTTCATGAGCTTGATGAATGGTAT
The DNA here is from genome assembly GCA_032847665.1 of Solanum chilense. NCBI lineage: Eukaryota > Viridiplantae > Streptophyta > Magnoliopsida > Solanales > Solanaceae > Solanum > Solanum chilense. The sequence goes on from CM064967.1 coordinate 39,480,370, forward strand.
TTTTAAGCCTTATCTGGATCTCTTTGTGATCGTATTTATTGATTATATACTGATATACTCAAAGAGCAAGAAAGAACATGAGGAGCAATTGAGAATTGTGTTGGAAGTATTAAGGGAGAAAAGGCTTTATGCCAAATTCTCCAAGTGTGAGTTTTGGCTAGATTCAGTGTCCTTCTTAGGGCACGTGGTTTCTAAGGATGGAGTGATGGTGGATCCATCTAAGATTGAGACAGTGAAGAATTGGTTAAGACCTACTAATGTGTCAGAAGTAAGGAGCTTTGTTGGTTTAGCTAGCTATTACCGTCGATTTGTCAAAGGATTCTCTTCTATTGCTTCCCAATTGATGAACTTGACTAAGCAGAATGTTCCATTTGTATGGTCGGATGAATGTGAGGAAATCTTTCAGAAACTTAAGACCTTGTTGACTACTGCACCAATCCTTACCCTGCCAGTGGAAGGTAAGAATTTCATTGTCTATTGTGATGCATCCTATTTGGGTTTTGGTGCAGTGCTAATGCAAGAGAAGAACATAATTGCTTATGCTTCAAGGCAATTAAAGGTGCACGAACGTAATTACCCGACCCATGATTTGGAGTTGGCCGCGGTAGTATTTGCATTGAAGCAATGGAGGCACTATCTGTATGGGGTTAAGTGTGAAGTCTATACGGATCATCGTAGCCTACAGTATGTCTTTACTCAGAAAGATTTGAATTTGAGACAGAGGAGATGGATGGAACTACTGAAGGACTACGATATCACTATCTTGTATCATCCGGGAAAAGCTAATGTTGTGGCAGATGCTTTAAGTAGAAAGGCAGGAAGCATGGGAAGTCTAGCTCACTTGCAAGTTTCTAGACGCCCATTGGCTAGAGAAGTTCAGACTCTGGCTAATGACCTTATGAGGTTAGAAGTAAATGAGAAGGGAGAATTTTTTGCTTGTGTGGAGGCGAGATCTTCTTTTCTTGACAAGATTAAGGGAAAGCAGTTTGATGATGAGAAACTAAGCCGAATTCAGGATATAGTGTTGCGAGGAGAGGCTAAAGAGGCAATAATTGATGAGGAAGGTGTTTTGAGGATTAAGGGAAGGGTATGTGTGCCCCGTGTTGATGACTTGATCCATACTATTCTTACAGAGGCTCATAGTTCTGGATATTCTATGCACCCCGGTGCAGCCAAGATGTACCGTGACCTAAAGCAACACTTTTGGTGGAGTAGAATGAAGCGAGACATTGTTGATTTTGTTGCCAAATGTCCAAATTGTCAACAAGTAAAGTATGAACACCAGAGGCCTGGAGGAACAGTTCAGAGAATGCCCATTCCTGAATGGAAGTGGGAGAGAATTGCAATGGACTTCGTGGTTGGTCATCCAAAGACATTGGGAAAGTTTGACTCTATTTGGGTAATTGTGGACAGATTAACTAAGTCTGCTCACTTCATTCCGGTCAAGGTGACCTACAATGCAGAGAAGTTAGCCAAAATCTATATCTCAGAAATCGTTCGATTGCATGGAGTTCCACTCTCCATCATATCAGATAGAGGTACGCAGTTTACTTCTAAGTTTTGGAGAACATTGCATGCGGAATTAGGTACTAGGTTGGACCTTAGTACTGCATTTCACCCTCAGACCGATGGTCAGTCTGAGCGAACGATTCAAGTGTTGGAGGATATGCTTCGTGCATGTGTGATAGAATTTAGTGGTCATTGGGACAACTTCTTACCCTTAGCGGAGTTTTCATACAATAATAGCTATCACTCAAGTATTAATATGGCTCCATTCGAAGCATTGTATGGGAGGAGATGTAGGTCTCCCATTGGTTGGTTTGATGCATATGAGGTTAGACCTTGGGGTACTGATCTTTTGAGGGATTCATTAGAGAAAGTGAAATCTATTCAAGAAAAGCTTTTAGCGGCGCAAAGTAGGAAAAAGTAATATGCAGATCGAAAGGTTAGAGACTTGGAGTTCATGGAGGGTGAACATGTCTTGTTGAAGGTTTCGCCCATGAAAGGGTTGCTGCGGTTTGGTAAGCGAGGTAAGCTTAGCCCAAGGTATATTGGTCCCTTTGAAGTACTTAAGCGAGTAGGGGAGGTGGCTTATGAATTAGCCTTGCCTCCAGGGCTGTCAGGAGTGCATCCGGTATTTCACGTGTCGATGTTGAAAAGATACCATGGGGATGGAAACTACATCATTCGTTGGGATTCGGTTCTGCTTGATGAGAATTTGACTTACGAGGAGGAGCCTGTTGCCATTCTAGATAGGGATATTCGCAAGTTGAGATCAAGGGAGATTGCATCCATCAAAGTTCAATGGAAGAATCGACCAATCGAAGAGCCCACTTGGGAGAAAGAGGCTGATATGCAAGAAAGATACCCACACCTGTTTACAGATTCAGGTACTCCTTTTCGCCCTTGTTTTTCTTCTTCTGATCGTTCGAGGACGAACGGTGGGTAAATTGGTATCTATTGTAACGACCTATTTAGTCGTTTTGAGCAGCAGATTTTATTTCAGGAAAAACTGGCTGAGATGACGGATTCCACGATGGACCGTCATGGGCACGACGGACCGTCGAGGGGGTCTCGTTCCAAAACACTTAGAATTCTGAAATTTGAGTGCTGAAATCGACTCTCTTAACGTTGCGACGGACCTGCAGGACGGACCATCACAGACACAAAGGACCGTCGTAAGCCTCCATTTCAAAACACTTCAACTCTTGAAAATTGGGTACTGGGAGCAATTCTCTGAACTTCGTGACGGAAGTGTAGGACAGACCGTCGTAGGCACGACGGACCGTCACAGACCCTTAGTAAAAAGTTAGTATCTGAACGCTGTGACGGAAGCAGCAGGACGGACCGTTGCAGGCACGACGGGCCGTCACAGGCTGCGTAAACCCTGACTGGGTCGGATTTCTGTTAAATATTTTAAGGGGCGTTTTGGACTATTCCTGCTTATAATTATAAAGTTACTTGTTTAATATTAATAACTCAATTACTTGGGAGTTAAAGGAGGTAAACTTGGAATAATTAGTGGGTTATTCTATCATCTTTTATACTTAATTATATGCTAATTAGGGTAAAAGAAAAAGGGTTTGAATAAGAAAAATAGAAAGAACAAGAGAGGGAGAAAACGAACGAACAAGGGAGAGAAGAAGAACGCTGCTTCGAGGATTAGCTTGCTTGATCACAATTCTTCGGTGGAGGTAGGTTATGGTTTTTATGCTATTCATAGTAAACTCTTAATAGCGAATGATATCTGTTGGGTAGTATTATAAAACCTTCTATATGCTTAATTGTTAGCTTACATGATGTGATTATATAATTGTGATGAATAAGCATGATGAGGCTATTGAATATTTAATCCTAATTTTACTTTGTTAATAATGATGCCTTGGTATAAAGGAAGGCTTGATGAACTAAAGTAATGAGATTGATGATGCCTTGGTATAAAAGAAGGCTGGATGAACTAAAGTAATGAGATTGAGGATGCCTTGGTATAGAAGAAGGCTTGATGAATTAATAGAATGTGATTAGTGGAACGGGTGTCACGAACAGACATGTAGAATTAGGGGATCGGGTGTCATGAACCGACACGTAGAATTAGGGGATCGAGTGTCATGAACTGACACGTAGAATTAGGGGATCGGGTGTCACGAACCGACACATAGAATTAGGGGATCGGGTGTCATGAACCGACACGTAGAATTAGGGGATCGGAGTTCCACATTCCGGCCCCAGGATAGAATATGGATCGGAGTGTCACGTTCCGACACCAAGATAGTATATGAGGATCGGAGTGTCACGTTCTGACACCAGGATAGTATATGGAGCAGAGTGTCACGTACCGACACGAGAGGAATAAAGATAATGAATCTTGAAAAATGTTAATATACTCAATCTAATGAACCTATATCCCAAATGAGTATGGTGTGGATACGTGAGTTCTCATAGGTGTGTTTTGATGTTGTTACACATGATTTGTGAACTTGTTGTTTTAACCTGTTGAGTTATATGGTTGATTTTATGATATTATCTGATATATACTGTTTTCTATTTTGAGTTGGCCGATGATACCTACTTAGTACTCGTGTTTTATACTGACCGCTACTTGTATGTTTCTTTCTTTGTTATTTATGGAATGCAGCAAACGTACCGTCGTCTTTAACTCAACCGCAACTCTAGACAGTCTTCATTACATCGGATTTCAGGGTGAGCTAATGCTTCTAGCTTGGACTGGATCTTCTTCTTTATGTCTTGATGCCTTGAACTTTCGGCATGGACTAGCTTTTTATTTATTTTAGCTTCTTAGATACTCTTAGATTAGTAATTTGAGGATAGATGTTCTTGTGATGATGACTTCCAGATTTTGGGGAATATTAGATGTTTGAGTTTTTAGAAGTTTATTGAATTGATTTTTATTAATGAGTTTAAGTCTTCCGCATGGTATCCTGTTATTATATTGATATGTTGGGGGTTTGTATTGGTTGGTTCGCTCACATAGGAGGGTAAGTGTTTGTGCCACTCACGACACGTTTTGGGTCGTGACAGTTGATCACTTGCCATTATAGGTCCTGTAGTCAATCGACGGAACGTGCCTATTTCCAATGAGGCATCCATGCGGGGAGCCACAGCAGCTGCATGTTGTACTCCCGGAACCTGAGGTGCTGGTGAAGAAAACACTGGAGGTGTCTTTCCTTGATCAGATAACCTGCTAAGATAAGCAAGAACCAGATTAATCATCTCTGGGGTAAGCTGGGGTGGTAATTCCTCATTTTGAACCTGCTCATTTTCCCCTTCCTCACCCTCTCTTACTACCTAATCAGTCGGTGGAGGAGTCACTGCCCTAGTACTAGTTGGACCAGGTGTTTGTCCTCTACCTCTAGAGGACGTCCTCCCGCGACCTCTACCACGGCCTCTTGCCACTGTTCCTCTTCAAGTTACAGCCCCAGTGTCTGGCTCAGACGAATTCTGTCTTGCCGGTGTTGGTGTTGGCGCAGTTGTTGATCTAGTTCTAACCATCTGCGAAACAGAGTGAAGATGGTCAGATACCAATTTGTATCACCTAGATACCAATTGGATCCAAGTAATAGCACGAAAGAATGAAAGAATGGAATTTTCCTAAAGTCCTATAGCCTCTCAAAGAAAAGTAAAGGCGTCCCCCTACCGTTCCTTAAGACTCTACTAGACTCGTTCTTGTGTGATGAGACCAACGAACCTAAGGCTCTGATACCAAGTTTGTCACGACTCAAAACGAGCCGCGAGTGGCACCCACACTTATCCTACTATGTGAGCGAACCAACCAATCTAAACCCCAACATTTCAAACATAATAAACAGAATATAATGCGGAAGACTTTAAACTCATTAATATAACCAATAAATAACTTCTAAAATTTAATACTTATTATTCCCAATATTTGGAAGTCATCTCCACAAGAACATTCTACCCTCATATTACTAAATCTAAAATTATCTAGGAAGTTAAAATAAGTAAACAGGTGGTCCATGTCCGAACTTCAAGGACATCAAGACATGAATGAGAGAGAATCTAGTCCGAGCTAGGAACAATAGCTCACCCTGAATTCTGATATGCTGAAGACTGGCTAGAGTTGCAGACGAGTCGAAGTTGATGGCACGTTTGCTGCATTCCATAAATAACTAAAGAAAAAGAATACAAGTAGGGGTCAGTACAAGGAACACGTACTAAGTAGGTATCATCGGCCAAATCAAAATAGAAAGCAACATATATCAAATAATAATATAAAATCAACTACATACTCAACAGGTGATAACAACAAATACCGTAACCATTGGCCACAACACCCAGCACATCTGTAAGGACTCAAGCCTCCCCACCATTCTCATTTGGGAAATAGTTCTTTATATTTGAGTATAATAACATAATTCAAGATTCATTCTCATTATTATCCTGGTGTCGGAACGTGACACTCCGATCCCCTCAATATTCATTCTCGTTATTATCCTGATGTCGGAACGTGACACTCCGATCCTCTACTATCCTGGTATCGGAACGTGACACTCCGATCCTCTATTATCCTAGTGTCGGAACGTGACACTCTGATCCTCTTCTATTCGGGTGTCAGAACGTGACACCCGATCCCCTACTATCCTGGTGTCAGAACGTGACACTCCGATCCCCTAATACTACGTGTCGGTTCGTGACACCCGATCCCCTAATCTCATATTTTCCAGTTCATCAACTTTCCTTTATGTCAAGACATCATCATTAATAGAGAGGTTTTAAGGTTTTAAGATTCAACAGCCTTATTATGCTAATTCATCACAATTATATAATCACATCATGCAACCACACAATTAATCATATAGAAGGCTTTACAATACTACCCAATATATATCAATCGCTATTTAGAGTTTACTATGAGATAGCATAAACCATAACCTACCTCCACCGAAGAATTCGTGATCACGCAAGCTACTCCTCAAAGTCTTTGATTTCCTCTTCGTTCTCTCTTCTCTCGCTCGTTCGTTCTCCCTTTCTCTCTCTGTTCTTTCTATTTTTCTTATTCAAACCCTTTTTCTTTTACCCTAATTGTCATATAATTAAGTATAAAAGATGATAAAAATAACCCACTATATATTTCAAGGTTATCTCCTTTAACCCCCAAGTAATTGAATTATTAACATTAACCCACTAACTTTATAATTATAAGCATGAATAGTCCAAAACGCCCCTTAAAAACTTTTAAAAGAAATCCGACTCAGTCAGGGTTACGCAGCCTGTGACGGTCCATCATGACTGTGACGGTCCGTCCTGCAGGTCCGTCATAAAGTTCAGAGAGTTAATTCTGTGGAAAGATTTGTGACGGTCCGTCGTTCCAACGACGGTCCGTCCTGCCATTCCGTTGTGAAGTCAGAGAGTCGATCTCAGTACCCAAATTTTCAGAATCTAAGTGTTTTGGAACGAGACCCCCTCAACGGTCCGTCGTGCCCATGACGGTCCGTCGTGGGATCCGTCGACCCAGACAGTTATTACCACAAATAAACTCTACTACTCAAAACGACTAAACAGGTCGTTACATGTATTTATTATAATTTTATATCTTCTTTGATCTATTATTCCTGTTATAAAATAATGGTATGGCGTTATATCTTCTATTAAATTTTTTGGAATTTCATAGTTTCTTCTAGATGTACTCATTCTTGATGAGGTAGCTCGTGTTAAAGTATTTTGTACGCTTGAAGTACTTACTCTTTCTTTTACAATTTCTAAATCTTCTTCTATGTCAATTTCTTTATAGCTATAGTCATTATTGTCTATTACAGTAATTATTTTTTCGAAAGGATTTTCTATCTTTATTTTATCAATTTTATTTCTAGCCGTTACTTTATGTTTTGTTGTTAATATATATAGGTTTTTACATCTTGCTGTAAATATTTTACTTCCTGGTGCTAGCTCTATTCCAGACATTTTCCAATATAATACTAATGATTTATCTATATTTTTATGTGTTAATGCTACTGTGTAGTTTACACTTATTATAAATTTAAATTTCTGGTATATTAAGTTTCCTCTAACTGCACTAATTACGCTTTTTTCTATAGGGTGTATGATTCTATCATTTGCTAAATATAATTCAATAGGTGTATCTATTCCTTCTCTAAAGCAATCTTTTATCAATATTTCTGTTCCTCCTAAGTGTACATATTTTATGGGTGTTTTAGCTTTTATAGCTTGTATTTCTTTATTTATTATTCTATTATTTAGTATAGGTATTTGTGCTTTTCCTCTTGCATACTTAGAATCTATAATATGTTCTTTCTGAATATCTACGTAATATTCTTCTTTTTGTCTTTTAAACCAATTTCTTAAAGTAGGTATTTCAAGTACTTTTTCAACACTTAATTCTAATTCTTTTCCTTTTATTTGTTCAAATATTGTATTATCAAATATAATTTTTTGTTCTGATAATTCTTCATTTTGATAATCTTCTTTAGATATTATTTTTATATCGTCTTCAGACATTAGTTTTCTTCATCTATTTCATCATTATCTTGATTAATATCTCCTTCTTCATTTTCAGTCTCTATATCTGATACTTCGTATATACTATCGTTTTCACTTAATTCATAGTCTATATATTCTATTTGCATATATTCATCATTATCTATAATTATTTCTGCAATTTGCTTTCTTTTTGGATCTTTAGGTAATTTGCAATCTCTACCTATGTGTCCTATCTTTCTGCAATTGTAACAAGTACATTGTGATGGTTTTATTTTTGGTCTATATGGTCTTTTTATTTTATAGTTTTTTACATAATAGTTTTTTATATTTATACCTAGTTTTGGTTTTTCTATAATTTTTATACCTTTTAGTTTTTTGCTTTTTATTTATACATCCAAACTGTGGTGCCATTTTATTTTTACAACAGGTTAAATTTTTGTTTAGCACTTTTTCCTTTTTTAATTTTTCTTTTTGGTTTTCACATAGTTGTATAAACCATTGATGTAAAAATTTTATCCTAACTCCTAAGGTATCTACTAATCCTTCATCATTCCAATCATTAATTACTTTTGTGCTAAATGGTTCTGGTAATTTTGTAAAATATTGTTGTCTTATTTCTTTTGCTTCATTTATATTGTATTTTGCTTTGTAATAATATTCTTTAAATGGACATGTATATTCTTCTATATAACACATTTTACATATAGCTAATTTTGTCATAAGTTGTCTATTTATTATTTTCTCTCTATTTTGTTCTCTTATATCCGTGGTCATACCTCCAAATTCATTTCTTATTGCTGATTCATATTTATCTAGTATATCTATGTTTGTTGCTGATGGAGATCCATCCATTTTCTTATCACTTCTAAGTACTTCTAAACTTTCTGAGGGTAGATTTTCTATCCATAGTCTTGTTGTTCCTACAAATGTTCTTTCTATATATCTTGGTGTTTCTGTTGTTTTTATTTTGTTGTCTATTAGTTGTTTAGATATATTTCCTATCCATGGTAATATTGCTTTATTTATGTCTGTAACGCAATCTAGATCTAAGAAATTATATTGATCGGTTATTGGTTTTGGTGTCCAATTTTTATTTAATCTACTATTCCATATTGCGTCTGTTCTATCTGATTGTTCATAATTTCTTGTATAATAAGTTGGTGGTGTCCATTTAGGACTATTTCTAGGACTATTATCTTGAGTTTTAACTCTTGACGTACTAGGTCGATTCATATCTCCTGTGTTTATTTCTAATTTTTTGGGTTTATTACTTGTTGTAGGATTTCTGTGTATGTTTCACTTATATCACTAATTTCTGAATTTTAATCATTTACCATATTTGATTCATTTATTTCATTTACTTCAAGATTTTCTTTTACTTCAAGATTTTCATTTACTTCAAGATTTTCATTTAATTTTTGTTTTATCTCATTTATTTCATTGGTTAATTCAAATTCTTTGTATTTTTCTTTTTGTTTTTCTTTTTGTTTAATTTCATATAATAATTTTAACTTAGCCAATTCTTTTTCTAATTCACTTATTTTTGTATTTTTTATTTCTTCTAAATGTTGTACTTCTTTTTTTTTCTTGTATTTTTTTTTTCAATTTCTTTTGATTTATCTATTTCTTTATTTTCTTTTGTTATTCTTATCATGGCTGTTAAGCTATCTTCTAATTTTGCTGTTTCTTTTTCTAACATCAAATATAAATTATTTCCTATTTTCTTATATCTTCTTCCTAAATTTGAAAATATTATTTTAATTATCATTCCATCTTGATTTTCATATGTCTTTTCGTCTACTGCAAATTCTTCTTTATTCATTATAATTTATGTATTATATTATGTTGTAATCTATATTCAAGGAAATTTATTTCTAGTTCTAACATAAATATAACTTTTCGTTCTGTTAATATTGACTTATTACATACTCCCGCTAAAATAGTTTCTTTTAATCTTCTTTTTCTATGTTGTAATTCTTGTCTGTTTTCAGTTATTTTTTCTATCAATTGTTGTCTATATTTTTCTTTGTTCATACTGCTTTTTCAAATAACAAATATATTTGTATTCTGTTTTTGAAATTATATTTATCAAATATTTTGTCTTATCATTACTTGTTTTAGTAAGTTGTGATAGTTCATATTCTATGTATAAGGGTTTTAATTTTTTCCACATTTTTCGTACTTTTTTATCTATCTTGGTTTTTGTGATTTTAGTTTCTTTACTTGTTGTATTATTCATTTATATTTTCTGTACAAAATTTTAAAAATTTTACCTAATTTACTTGGGTCTTAAATAAATTTTATCTTATGAATATTATTACTTCGTTTTTTCCAAACTTCAAACCTTTTTGGTTCAATCATTTTATTCTATTTTATCATATTGTTTTATGTTTTCTTTAGCTTTTACCCAATATTGTAAAACTATATATTTTATCATTGATCTCTGAATATATCTATATCATCATATAAATCATTTATGTCAAAATAAAATTCATCATAAAAATTATGTTGTATATCTAATTTAGCCCAACCTTGAGTTGTAACTTCTATTACCTCATAAGTTACCCCTATGATAGATACAGGAGCAGAAGCGAATATATGTAAATATAATTGCTTACCAGAAGATAACTGGGAAAAATTAAAAACACCAATGGTAGTAACAGGATTTAATAATGAAGGAAGTATGATCAAATACAGAGCAAAAAAATATAAAAATACAAATATGGGATATGTCACGACCCAAAATCACGAGTCGTGATGGCACCTATGTTCCCAACCAATAGGTAAGCCAACCAACATATTTTAACAAACTTAACTAACTAATAAGTGAAAAGACAACAAATTGCCAAATCTCCAACACTGAGGTCTTTATAAGTACGAATGCGGAAAACTGAAAAAAAATACTACCCAAGTGTTGGTGTCATAAGTACAAGAACTTCTAAAATACGATGCAAGTCTGAAACTAAAAAGACAAATCTAACATAAGGGATATCCTGTCTGAATACTGAATAACAGAATAAGTAAAAGATAGAGGGAGGTGCGGGCCACGGAACAGCCAAGCAGCTCACCACAACTCCAAGACACTCCAAACTCGTACTCAAACTGCTCCTCGAGATGTGCTCCTACTCAGAATCGAATCTGCACCACAAGGAGTCCAACAAATGTAGTATGTGTACGAAACCACATGTACTCAGTATGTCTCATTGACCGACAATGAAGAAGTACTGATGGGTGTTTATATTAAAAAAAAATTCATAAATTATATAAGTATATATATATATATATATATATTACACTCACTATTTAGGTTTATCAATAAAGGTAATCAAACATCAAGTACTTTCCAAGCACCAAACAAAACACATAATCATCAAAATAAATGATGTGATGAAATGCAATGCAATATAACACCATGTAATGAATTGTCTCAGAATACTCAGTACACACTCAACTGTATATACATGAAACTCCTCGGAAATACATCGAGAGTTCATGACCCATGGGGGACTCGCGAGGTCCTTATACCGACACGGACGATCTCCACGTCTCTGTGCGGATGATCTCAATGCACCATCATAATATCAAACAATTTCCGCACGGACGGTCTCCACGTGCCCAAATTACAGTCTTAGCATTCTTACCATCCCCAGCACGGACGATCTCCACGTGCCCATCTTATACTCAATCTCATGTCAATGCATGTATACAAAATTATTCAAAATAAAGGGATGATGATGCATCTCACTAAATAAATATCGACATAATACACAACCACCTCCATTATCACAACTATATGGGTGTAAAAAATAAATAAATAATAAAACGCAATCACACAAAAATTTCAAGTCAATACTATGTCATCCAATGCCCATATGCTTTGGCAAATTCTCAATTACAATCCACATTCTATAGTAGTAACTTTCCGTATTATAACACCGGTACTCGTACCAATGCCCGTCACACCATTGATACGAGACCCCCATCTTTCGCCCTTACCCCTTTGTCTATTTTCATTTTTAATCTTTAATTAGGAAAACGTCCTTCAACAAGTCTAAAAGCCTTAACATACCTTAAATGTCGAACCTCCTTCCACGAATCTTCAAGATTTTTTCTCCTTTTTGCAAAGGTTTGGAACGTTCTCAATCTATCAAATGTGTAATATCCGCAAACAAGTGAGTTCATAGATACACGTATTACTATAGGTCTAGCCTAAATTCAAACGCAAGCCAATCTATAATCAAACTCCTAACTCTAATGTTAAGTTAAAAATTATAAAATTTCAAACTTAAATTTAAGCCTTAATTCCCCTCATATCATGAATCCAATAACATTCATGTTCTATAATACGATACACATAAAACACTTTGCTAACTATACCCATATATTAACTTTATGAGTAATACTATAAGAAAACTCTCAAGTTTTAAGCGAATACTTAATTATTATATGCAACTTTACTCACAAAAATAATAAAATAATACTTAAATGGAACTATGCAGATTCACTCACGCAGACATTTGCTGCCAATGATCACTCAATTCCCTATACTACACTTTATCATTATTTAATGATTTTCCTTAGTTAACATAGATATTTTTTTTCCTACTTTAACCCAACAATATTATAACTTGTTGTATTTCACTTTTTTTTTATCCCAAGAATCACCACGTTTCACTGTGACTCACCAAAAATTTGTCACATTAAATAAACCTCAAAAGAAATCAGTCACTCATCTAGCATCACTACTTAATTCAACAAATTTCTTCAAACCTATTCTAACCGACCCTTCGTGATAGCAGTTTCATAATAAAACAAAAACTTGAATCACCTTCTAATAAACTAAAATAAAATATTATTATACCCCTACAGATGCATTGCACAAATAATATATACAAGTGATGAAATTGAAGTGCTTACCAGGAAATCACCGTAACCCCACAGCAATTCGTACTTCTCGACCTAATATCACATCTTGGTTTTATTTTATATTATCATTATTATTATTCTTTTACTTATTTAATTTCATACATGGGTTAAGTGGTAACTATTAATTAGGAATGTGACCCATTAACTATTCAATTCTAATACTCATAGTTATTAAATAGTTTAAATTGCCCCTCTATTTATTTATTTTATTTTTTGGAGAAAAAGTCAAAATAGTCCTAGTTCTCAAAACGACCTAGCTGGTCGTTACATCACCTACCACTTAAACAAACGTTCACCCTCGAACGGGGAAAGAAAAGAGCTAACCTGAACGCTCAAAAAGATGAGGATATTTACTCCTCATGTCTTACTCTGTCTGCCATGTAGCCTCCTCCGCTGGACGATGCTTCAACTGAACCATTACTGAAGTAATCTCCTTGGACCTTAGCTTTTGAATTTGCCTATCCAAGATGGTCATCGGCTCTTTCTCAAAAGTTAAATTCTGATCAAGTAACACTGAATCCCATTGAATCACATGATCACCACCCTGATGATACATCTTAAGCATTGAAATATGAAATACAGGATGGACACCTGACAACCCAGGTGGCAAAGCCAATTGATATGCCACCTCACCAATACGCTCCACAATCTCGAAAGGGCTAATATACCTTGGACTCAACTTGCCCTTCTTTCAAAATGTCATCACACCCTTCATGGGTGAAACCTTCAATAAAATCCTTTCTCAAACCATAAACTCTAAATCACGAATCTTTCGATCTGCATATCTCTTTTGCCTACTCTGAGCTATGAGAAGTCTATCTTGGATCAACTTGACCTTGTCCAAGGACTCCCTCAACGAATCTGTACCCCATGGTCTAACCTCAAATGCATCAAACTAGCCAATTGGAGATCGACATCTCCTACCATACAGAGCCTCAAATGGTTCCATCTCAATGCTCGAATGATAACTATTATTGTAAGCAAACTCCGCTAAAGGCAAGAACTGATCCCACTGACCACCAAAGTCAATCACACACGCCCGCAACATGTCGTCAAGAACCTGAATAGTATGCTCAGAATGACCATCAGTCTGAGGGTGAAAGGCTGTACTAAGATCCACCCGAGTGCCCAACTCTTTCTGCATAGACCGCCAGAAATGAGATGTAAATTGGGTTCCATGATCTGAAATAATAGATATAGGAACCCCATGCAACCGAACTACCTCCCGAATATAAATCTTGGCTAACCTTTCTGAGTTATAGGTCCTCTGAACTGGTACAAAGTGTGCAGACTTAGTCTGTCGATCCACAATGACCCATATAGCATCGAACTTACCCAAGGTGCGCGACAAACCTACCACAAAGTCCATAGCAATACTCTCCCACTTCTACTCAGGTATAGGCATCCTTTGTGTCACACCTCCAGGCTTTTGGTGTTCATACTTCACTTGCTTACAATTCAGACACTGGGATACAAAATCTACTACATCCCTCTTCATACGACACCACCAATAATGTTGCTTCAAGTCACGATACATCTTAGTAGGCCCCGGATGAATAGAGTACCTCAAACTATGAGCCTCCTCCATGATCAATCTAGTCAAATCACCTGTAAGAGGAACAGATACACGACCCTTAATCCTCAAAACTCCCTCACTATCAAGAATTGCAGCCTTGCCTTCTCCTTTAAACACCTTGTCCCTAATCTTACATAAATCACCATCATCAAATTGTTGAGCTCGAATATGCTCCAACAAGGATGACCAAGCCTCCATATAACCCAACACCTTACCAGATTCTGAAATATCAAGTCTCATAAAGCTATTGGCCAAGAATTGGACATCCCTAGCTAAAGGACGCTCGTCGACCTGTAACGTGGCTAGACTACCCATACTTACCGCCTTTCGACTCAAGGCATCGGCTACAACATTTGCCTTGCCCGGATGATAAAGAATAGTCATGTCGTAGTCCTTGAGAAACTCCAACCATCTCCGCTGCCTCAAATTAAGATCTCTATGATTGAATATATATTTGGAGGCTACGATGATCTGTGAACACCTCACAATGCACACCATAAAGATAATGCCTCCAAATTTTCAATGCAAACACAACAGCCGCCAACTCTAAATCATGAATAGGATAATTCTTCTCATGAACCTTCAACTGTCTAGAAGCATAAGCTATCACTTTTCCCTTCTGCATTAATACACAACCAAGACCAATCCGAGAAGCATCACAATATACAACAAAACCCTCTCTCTCCACGGGTAGGGTCAAAATCAGAGAAGTAGTCAATAAAGTCTTGAACTTTTGGAAACTAACCATACATTCGTCAGAACACTGAAATGTCACCTCCTTCTGTGTCAATCTATTTAATGGAGATGCAATAGATGAGAAACCCTCAACAAACCATCGATAATAACCTGCAAGGCCAAAGAAACTCCGAATCTCAATAACTGAAGCAGGTCTGACCCAATATCTAACAGCCTCAATCTTCTTAGGATCCACCATGATACCCTCTTTGGACAGTACATATCCCAAAAATGCTACCGAACTAAGCCAAAACTCACACTTTGAAAAATTTGCATAAAGCTTCTTCTCCTTTAGAATCCCAAGCACGATCCTCAAATGATGTTCATGTTCCTCCTTAGTGCGTGAGTATATCAATATATCATCTATGAAGACAATAACAAATGAATCCAAATACGGTCTGAAAACTCCGTTCATCAAGTCCATAAAAGTTGCAGGGGCATTAGTCAATCCAAAAGACATCACCAAAAACTCGTAATGGCCATAACGTGTTCGAAAAGCTGTCTTAGGGATATCCTCCACCCTAACATTCAGCTGATGATAGCCAGATCTCAAATCAATCTTGGAGAAAACTGAAGCACCCTGCAACTGATCAAATAAGTCATCAATACGAGGTATCGGGTACTTATTTCTGATGGTTACCTTGTTCAACTGTCGATAGTCAATACACATACGCATAGATCAATATTTCTTCTTCACAAATAACACAAGAGCACCCCAACGATATACACTCGGTCTAATAAAACCTTTGCTTAACAAATCCTGTAACTTCTCCTTCAACTCTTTCAATTTAGTCGGTGCCATACGATAAGGAGGAATGAAAATAGGCCGAGTGCCTGGCTCCACATCAATACAAAAATCAATATCACGATCTGGTGGAAGACCTAGCAAATCGGTCGGAAATACTTCTAAAAATTCACTCACTACTGGAATAGACTCAAGCTTGGGAGTCTCAATACTAGTAACTCGAATGTGGGCCAAGTAAGCCAAACATCCTCTCTGTACCAACTGACGAGCCTTATGAACTGATATCACGCTATTAGAAGGGTGACGAACAGAACCTCTCCATTCTACTATAGGAATTCCAGGCATAACTAAAGTGATTGTCTTGGCATGAAAATTTAAAATTACGTGGTAAGAAGATAACCAATCCATACTAAGAATCACATCAAAATCTATCATATCTAAGACCTTTAAATCTGCATGAGTGTCACACCCCATCAAAGTAACAGTACATAAACGATACACGCAATCTACAACTACAGAATCCCCGACAGGAGTAGAAACACGTATTGGCAAATCAAGAGACTCACACAATATATCCAGACTAGGAGCAAAATATGTGGACACATAAGAATAAGTAGATCCTGGATCAAATAATATATTAGCTGGTCGATGATAAACCGGAATAATACCTGTGATAACAGCATCTAAGGCTTCAGCCTCTAGCCTACCTGGAAAAGCATAACAGTGAGAACAACCTCCATCAGATTGTGAACCTCCACGACCACCACCTCGACACGAAGGAGAACGACCTCTACCTGAATGAGAACCACCTCTACCATTCGGTGCACCACCCCTAGCTGGAGGTTGTGCAGCCCTGGAAGTCGAAGCCTGAGAACTCTGATGTAAGCCAGCACGTTTGGTCCTAGGGTAGTCTATCACAAAGTGTCCCATATCACCACACTCAAAGCAGCCCCTACGAGACGCAGGCTGATGAGAGGAACCTGAATGACCAGAATGCCCTCCACGAACTACAGGTCTAGAAGATGAACCCTGCGAAGTATGCACTGAGCTCGAAGAGTTATGCCCAGCGTAACCAGCCTCAGACGCTGGTATAGCAGCATGAATGGGTCTGCTTGACTGAGGGTGTCACGACCCAAAACGAGCCGCGAGTGGCACCCACACTTATCGTACTATGTGAACGAACCAACCAATCTAAACCCCAACATTTTAACCATAATGAACAAATACAATGCGGAAGAATTAAAAATCATTAACGAAATCAATTAAATAACTTCTAAAATTTATCAATCATTATCCCCAAAATCTGGAAGTCATCACCACAAGAACATCTATCCTCAAATTACTAAGCTAAGAGTATCTAAGAAACTAAAATAAGTAAAAAGCTAGTCCATGCCGGAATTTCAAGGCATCAAGACATGAAGAGGAAGATCCAGTCCAAGCTAGAAGCATTAGCTCACCCTGATATCTGGCTTGATGAAGACTGGCTAGAGTTGCGGTGGAGTTGAAGACGACGGTACATTTGCTGCACTCCACAATTAACAAAGAAAAACAAATACAAGTAGGGGTCAGTACAAGGCACAAGTACTGAGTAGGTATCATCGGCCAACTCAAAATAGAAAATAGTATATATCAGATAATAACATAAAATCAACTAATATTCTTAACAGGCGACATTAACAATTACCACACCCTTGGTCACAACACCAAGCACATCAATGAGGACTCAAGCCACTCCATCATAATCATTTGGGAATTAGTTCTTTACAATTTAGTATATTATCATAATTCAAGATTCATTATCTTTATTCCTCTTGTGTCGGTACGTGACACTCCGCTCCACTACTACTATCCTGATGTCGGAACGTGACACTCTGATCCATATACTATCCTGGTGTCGGAACGTGACATTTCGATCCATATACTATCCTGGTGCCGGAACGTGACACCCGATCCATATACTATCCTGGTGCCGGAACGTGACACTCCGATCCATATACTATCTTGGTGTCGGAACGTGACACTCCGATCCATATACTATCCTGGTGTCGAAATGTGACACTCCGATCCATATACTATCCTGGTGCCGGAACGTAACACCCGATCCATATACTATCCTGGTGTGTGAACGTGACACTCCGATCCATATACTATCTTGGTGTCGGAATGTGACACTCCGATCCATATACTATCCTTGTGTCGGAACGTGACACCCAATCCTCTATTACTATCCTGGTGTCGGAACGTGACACCCGATCCTCTAATCTCATTACTTTAGTTCATCAAGCCTTCTTTTATACCAAGGCATCATCAATCTCATTACTTTAGTTCATCAAGCCTTCTTTTATACCAAGGCATCATCATTAACAAAGTAAATTTAGGATTCAAGATTCAATAGCTTCATCATACTAATTCATCACAATTATATAATCACATCATGTAAGCACACAATTAAGCATATAGAAGGTTTTATAATACTAACCAACACATATCATTCGCTATTAAGAGTTTACTACGGATAGCATAAACCATAACCTACCTCCACCGAAGAATTGTGATGAAGCATGCTAATCCTCAAAATCTTTGCTTTCCTCTTCGTTCCTCTCTCTCTCGAGATCGTTCTCCCTCTCTTTCTGTCTCTTTTCTTCTTTTTCCTTATTCAAACTCTTTTTCTTTTACCCTAATTAGCATATAATTAAGTATAAAAGATGATAAAAATAACCCACTAATTATTCCAAGGTTACCTCCTTTAACCCTCAAGTAATTGAATTATTAACATTAATCAACTAACTTTATAATTATAACCATGAATAGTCCAAAACGCCCCTTAAAACTTTTAAATAGAAATCCGACCCAGTCAGGGTTACGCTGCCAATGACGGTCCGTCATGACTGTGACAGTCCGTCCTGCAGGTCCGTCACAAAGTTCAGAGAGTTAATTATGTGGAAAGACTTGTGACGGTCCGTCGTGCCTGCGATGGTCCGTCCTACCATTCCGTCATGAAGTTCAGAGAGTCGATTTCAGTACCCAAATTTCAGAATTTTAAGTGTTTTGGAACGAAACCCCTCGACAGTCGGTCGTGCCCATGACGGTACGTCGTGGGATCCGTCGACCAAGACAGTTTTTCCTTGAAATAAAATTTGTTGCTCAAAACGACTAAACAGGTCGTTACAATAGATACCAATTTACCCATCGTTCGTCCTCGAACGATCCCAAGAAGAAAAACAAGGGCGAAAAGGAATACCTTAATCTGTAAACAAGTGTGGGTATCTTTCTTGCATATCAGCCTCCTTCTCCCAAGTGGACTCTTCAACTGGTCGATTCTTCCATTGAACTTTGATGGATGCAATCTCCCTTGATCTCAACTTGCGGATTTCTCTATCTAGAATGGCAACAGGCTCCTCCTCATAAGTCAAATTCTCATCAAGCAGAACTGAATCCCAACGAATGATGTAGTTTCCATCCCCATGGTATCTTTTCAACATAGACACATGAAATACCGGATGCACTCCTGACAGCCCTGGAGGCAAGGCTAATTCATAAGCCACCTCCCTTACTCGTTTATGTACTTCAAATGGTCCAATATACCTTGGGCTTAGCTTACCTCTTTTACCAAACCGCATCACCCCTTTCACGGGTGAAACCCTCAACAAAACTTGTTCACCCTCCATGAACTCCGAGTCTCTAACCTTTCGATCTGCATATTCCTTTTGCCTACTTTGCGCCGCAAAAAACTTTTTTTGAATAGATTTCACTTTCTCTAATCAATCCCTCAAAAGGTCAGTACCCCAAGGTCTAACCTCAAATGCATCAAACCAACCAATGGGAGACCTACATCTCCTCCCATACAATGCTTCAAATGGGGCCATGTCAATACTTGAGTGATAGCTATTATTGTATAAAAACTCCGCTAAGGGTAAGAAGTTATCCCAATGACCACCAAATTCTATCACACATGCACGAAGCATATCTTCCAATACCTGAATCGTTCGCTCAGACTGACCATCGGTCTGAGGGTGAAATGCAGTACTAAGGTCCAACCTAGTACCTAATTCCGCATGCAATGTTTTCCAAAACATAGAAGTAAACTGCGTACCTCTATCTGATATGATGGAAAGTGGAACTCCATGCAATCGAACAATTTCTGAGATATAGAGTTTGGCTAACTTCTCTGCATTGTAGGTCACCTTGACCAGAATGAAGTGAGAAGACTTAGTTAATCTTTCCACAATTACCCAAATAGAATCAAACTTACCCAATGTCTTTGGAAGACCAACCACGAAGTCCATTGCAATTCTCTCCCACTTCCATTCAGGAATGGGCATTCTCTGAAGTGTTCCTCCGGGCCTCTGGTGTTCATACTTTACTTGCTGACAATTTGGACATTTGGCAACAAAATCAACAACGTCGCGCTTCATTCTACTCCACCAAAAGTGTTGCTTTAGGTCACGGTACATCTTGGTTGCACCAGGATGTATAGAATATCCGGAACTATGAGCCTCTGTAAGAATAGTGTGGATCAAATCATCAACACAGGGCACAGATACCCTTCCCTTAATCCTCAAAACACCTTCCTCATCAATTATTTCCTCTTTAGCCTCTCCTCGCAACACCATATCCCGAATTCGGCTTAGTTTCTCATCATCAAACTGTTTTCCCTTGATCTTGTCAAGAAAAGAAGATCTTGCCTCCACACAGGCCAAAAATCCTCCCTTCTCATTTACTTCTAGCATCATAAAGTCATTAGCCAAGTTTTGGATTTCTCTAGCCAACGGGCCTCTTGAAACCTGTAAGTGAGCTAGGCTTCCCATGCTCCCTGCTTTTCTACTTAAGGCGTCTGCCACAACATTAGCCTTTCCTGGGTGATACAAGATGGTAACATCATAGTCCTTCAGTAGTTCCATCCACCTCCTCTGTCTCAAATTCAAATCCCTCTGAGTAAAGACATACTGTAGGCTACGATGATCCGTATCGACTTCACACTTGACCCCGTATAGATAGTGCCTCCATTGCTTTAATGCAAACACTACCGCAGCCAACTCCAAATCATGGGTCGGATAATTACGTTCGTGCACCTTTAATTGCCTCGAAGCATAAGCAATTACATTCTTCTCTTGCATTAGCACCACACCCAACCCAGCATAAGATGCATCACAATAAACAATGAAATTCTTACCCTCTACTGGCAAGGTAAGGATAGGTGTCGTAGTCAGCAAGGTCTTGAGTTTCTGAAAGCTTTCCTCACATTCATCCGACCATACAAATGGAACATTCTGCTTAGTCAAATTCGTCAATTGGGAAGCAATAGAAGAGAATCCCTTGACAAATCGACGGTAGTAGCTAGCTAAACCAACAAAGCTCCTTTCTTCTAACACATTAGTAGGTCTTACCCAATTCTTCACTGTTTCAATCTTAGAAGGATCCACCATCACTCCATCCTTAGAAACCACGTGCCCCAAGAAGGTCACTAAATCTAGCCAAAACTCACACTTGGAGAATTTGGCATAAAGTTTCTTCTCCCTCAATACTTCCAACACAATTCTCAAATGTTCCTCATGTTCCTTCTTACTCTTGGAGTATATCAGTATATCATCAATAAATACGATCACAAAGAGATTCAGATATGGCTTAAAAATCCCGTTCATCAAGCTCATGAAAGCAGCAGGGGCATTCGTAAGACCAAAAGACATTACTACGAATTCGTAATGCCCATACCTGGTTCGAAAAGCAGTCTTTGGCACATCTGTTGACCGTATTTTCAATTGATGATAACCGGATCTCAAGTCAATCTTAGAGAAGACACAAGCACCTTATAACTGATCGAACAAGTCATCAATGCGAGGAATGGGGTACTTGTTCTTAATAATTACCTTGTTCAACTGCCGGTAGTCTATGCACATCCGAAAACTCCCATCCTTCTTCTTCACAAATAACACTGGAGCACCCCAAGGGGATGCACTTGGTCTAATGAAGCCTTTACTTAACAACTCTTGAAGTTGGGCCTTTAACTCCCTTAACTCTGCTGGAGCCATTCTATAAGGGGGTATAGAAATGGGGCGAGTACCCGGCTCCAGATCAATGCAAAAGTCGATATCCCTATCCGGTGGCATACCAGGAAGGTTTGCAGGGAACACATCTAGAAACTCACGGACTACCGAAACCAACTCAATTGAAGGTACTTGGGTAGTGTCATCCCTGAGGTGTGCCAAGAACGCTAAACACCCTTTACTAACCATTCTCTTAGCATGAAGAAAGGAGATGATACGAACTGGAGTGGAAGTGTAGTCACCCTCCCACACTAACGGATCTGTCCCAGGCTTGGCCAACGTTACAGTTTTAGCATTACAATCTAAGATTGCAAAATTTGGAGAAAGCCAAGTCTTACCTAGAATTACATCGAAATCAACCATCTCTAAGATAACCAGTCTACATGAGTGTTGCTCCCCACAAAAGTCACAGACAAGATGTATATACCTTTTCAACTATCACAGACTCACCCACCGGAGTAGAAACACGAATAGACATGTCAAGCAATTCACAATGTATATTAAGACCAGTAGCAAATGAAGAAGATACATATGAAAATGTGGAGCCAGGTTCAAATAATACAGAAGCCATGCAATCACAAACTAAAAGATTACCTGTGATAACAACATCAGATGTCTCTGCTTCAGACCGCCCGGGGAAAGCGTAACAATAGGCCCTATCACCTGTCTGCCCGTTGCCCCTACCATGTTGTGCTGTGGTGGCTCAAGTTTGCCCGTCACCCCGACCGTTTTGGTGACCACCATTACCTCGTCCACCACGTCCTCCAGAATGACGGCCTCTTCCATGACCACCTCTACCTCTGACTATTTGAGGTCTGTAACTCTGTTTTGGACAATACCTCTTAATGTGTTCAGTCTCCCCACATCCATAACACTCTCTGGATTCAAGCATAGGTCTCTGTGAGAATGACGAAGTCTGGGAATAACCTTCAAACTCAGAGAAGTGTTGACCGGTCTGTGGTGGACCCCCAACTACAGTCTGCAGTGAAGACTAAATAGGTCGGGCTGGATAACCTCCTGAACCTTGCCCTCTGGAGTAAGAACCATTAAAATCACCTCCCTTACGAACCCTTTTAGATGTCGATGCCATGGTGAAGTCATCTAGCTTCACTCCCTCCACCTTTATCACGAAATCTACCACTTCCTGAAAGGATTTTGTTGTAGCCGCTACCTGTAAGGCTGAAATCCGCAAATCAGACCTCAACCCCTTCACAAAATGGCGAATCCGCTCTTGTGGACTGAAACAAAGCTTTGTGGCATACCAGGATAATGCACGAAACTTAGCCTCATACGCAGTCACCGACATCTTGCCTTGCTCTAGGCTCATGAACTTATCTCTCCTCCTATCCCTCAAGGTCCAGGGGATATACTTCTCCATAAATAACCTAGAGAATGATGCCCAAGTCATAGGTGGTGCATGTGCGGGTTGACACTCAACATGTGACCGCCACCACATTTTGGCATTTCCCTGAAACTGATAGGTTACAAACTCAACGCCAAATCGTTCCACTATGCCCATTTTATGTAGTAACTCATGACAGTCAACCAGAAAATCGTAGGCATCCTCAGATTCAACACCCTTTAAGACTGGAGGTTTCAATTTCAAGAACTGAAAAGTTCGTGCTGATCACTTGTCATTATAGGACCTGTAGTCAACCGAGGAAACATGCCTATTTCCAATGAGGCATCTATGCGGGGAGCCACAACAGCTGCCTGTTGTACTTCTAGAACCTGAGGTGCTGGTGCAGAAAACACTGGAGGTGTCTGGCCTTGATCAGATAACCCGCTAAGATAAGCAAGAACCTGATTAATCTTCTCTGGGGTAGGTTGGGGTGGTAATTCCTCATTCTGCACTTGCTCACTTTCCCCTTCCTCACCCTCTCTTACTACTTCCTCAGTCGGTGGAGGAGTCACCGCCCTAGTACTAGATGGGCCAGGTGCTTGTCATCTTCCTCTAGAGGACGTCCTCCCGCGACCTCTACCACGGCCTCTCGCCACTACTCCTCTTCGAGCTACAGCCCCAGTGGCTGGCTCAGTTACATCTTGTCTTGCCGGTGTTGGTGTTTGCGCCGCTGTTGCCCTAGTTCTAACCATCTTCGAAATAGAGTGAAGATGGTCAGATACCAATTTGTATCACCTAGATACCAATTGGATCCAAGTAATAGCACGAAAGAAAGAAAGAATGGAATTTTCCTAAAGTCTTATAGCCTCTCAAAGAAAAGTAAAGGCGTCCCCTTACCGTTCCTTAAGACTCTACTAGACTCGTTCTTGTGTGATTAGACCAACGAACCTAATGCTCTGATACCAAGTTTGTCACGACCCAAAACGAGCCGCGAGTTGCACCCACACTTATCCTTGTATGTGAGCGAACCAACCAATCTAAACCCCAACATTTTAACCATAATGAACAAAATACAATGCGGAAGACTTAAAACTCATTAACGAAATCAATTAAATAACTTCTAAAATTTATCAATCATTATCCCCAAAATCTGGAAGTCATCACAACAAGAACATCTATCCTCAAATTACTAAGCTAAGAGTATCTAAGAAACTAAAATAAGTAAAAAGCTAGTCCATGCCGGAATTTCAAGGCATCAAGACATGAAGAGGAAGATCCAGTCCAAGCTAGAAGCATTAGCTCACCCTGATATCTGGCTTGATGAAGACTGGCTAGAGTTGCGGTTGAGTTGAAGACGACGGTACGTTTGCTGCAATCCACAATTAACAAAGAAAAACAAATAGAAGTAGGGGTCAGTAAAAGGAACAAGTACTGAGCAGGTATCATCGGCCAACTCAAAATAGAAAACAGTATATATCAGATAATAACATAAAATCAACTAATATTCTTAACAGGCGACATTAACAATTACCACAACCCTTGGTCACAACACCAAGCACATCAATGAGGACTCAAGCCTCTCCATCATACTCATTTGGGAATAAGTTCTTTACAATTTAGTATATTATCATAATTCAAGATTCATTATCTTTATTCCTATTGTGTCGGTACGTGACACTCCGCTCCATTACTACTATCCTGGTGTCGGAACGTGACACTCAAATCCATATACTATCCTGGTGTCGAAACGTGACACTCCGATCTATATACTATCCTGGTGCCGGAACGTGACACACGATCCATAAACTATCCTGGTGCCGGAACGTGACACTCCGATCCATATACTATCCTGGTGTCGGAACGTGACACTCCTATCCATATACTATCCTGGTGTCGGAACGTGACACTCTGATCCTTATACTATCTTGGTGCCGGAACGTGACACCCGATCCATATACTATCCTCGTGTCGGAACGTGACACTCCGATCCATATATTATCCTGGTGTCGGAACGTGACACTCCGATCCATATACTATCCTGGTGCCCGAACGTGACACCCGATCCTCTATTACTATCCTAGTGTCGGAACGTGACACCCGATCCTCTAATGTCATTACATTAGTTCATCAAGCCTTTTTTTATACCAAGGCATCATCAATCTCATTACTTTAGTTCATCAACCCTTCTTTTATACCAAGGCATCATCATTAAGAAAGTAAATTTAGGATTCAAGATTCAATAGCTTCATCATACTAATTCATCACAATTATATAATCACATCATGTAAGCACACAATTAAGCATATAGAAGGTTTTATAATACTAACCAAAACATATCATTTTCTATTAAGAGTTTACTACGGATAGCATAAACCATGACCTACCTCCACCGAAGAATTGTGATCAAGCAAGCTAATCCTCAAAATCTTTGCTTTCCTCTTCGTTCCTCTCTCTCTCGATCGTTCTCACTCTCTTTCTGTCTCTTTTATTCTTTTTCCTTATTCAAACTCTTTTTCTTTTACCCTAATTAGCATATAATTAAGTATAAAAATGATAAAAATAACCCACTAATTATTCCAAGGTTACCTCCTTTAACCCTCAAGTAATTGAATTATTAACATTAATCCACTAACTTTATAATTATAAGTATGAATAGTCCAAAATGCCCCTTAAAACTTTTAAATAGAAATTCGACCCAGTCAGGGTTACGCAGCCTGTGACGGTCCGTCATGACTGTGACGGTCCGTCACAAAGTTCAGAGAGTTAATTCTGTGGAAAGACATGTAACGGTCCATCGTGCCTGCGACGGTCCGTCCTGCCATTCCGTCACGAAGTTCAGAGAGTCGATTTCAGTACCCAAATTTCAGAATTCTAAGTGTTTTGGAATGAAACCCCTTAGACGGTCCGTCGTGCCCATGATGTTCCGTTGTGGGATCCATCGACCAAGACAGTTTTTCCCAGAAATAAAATCTGTTGCTGAAAATGACTTAACAGGTTGTTACAGAGGGTGATAACCTCTGCCCAAGTAACCCCGACTCCTAGGCGGAGCACCACCATAATCACCTGAATAACGAGTTCTCTTGCCCTCTCGCTACTCAAATCTCTCACGCCGAATCATCTCCAACTCTTTAGCAGCATCTACCACTTTCTGGAATGGAACACCAGAAGCAGCAACCTAAGAAACTCATAGATGAATTGGAATAATCAGCCCCTTAACAAACCTCCTCACTCTCTCAGCCTCTATGGGAAGTATCATCGAAGCATGCCTAGCCAAGGCATGAAATTTACCCTCATACTCTGCAACTGACATACCATTTTGCTGCAAACCCTCAAACTCGCCCCTCTTGCGCTCCCTCTCACTGCGTGGAACAAATTTGGATAGAAATACCTGAGTAAACTGAGTCCAGGATAGTGGATGGGATCCAGCTGACCAACTACTAATATAATCCCTCCACCATTGCTTAGCAAAGCCAGTCATCTGAAACGCTGTGTAGTCAACTCCATGAGACTCCACTAATCCAAGATTATGCAACCTCTCATGAAAACTAAATATAAACTCATATGCATCGTCAGCTAAGTCACCAGTATAAGTAGGAGGATTCATTAGTATGAACCTCCCAAATATCTTTTGTTCATCAATAGTCATACAAGGTCTTTCACCAAATGTGATGTCATATCTGGAAACTCCATACTATCCAAACGAAGAGCTACAGCGGCAGATGGCTGAGTCCTGGGAGTCTAAGAATCTGGAGCAACTATCGGATCTGGAGTTTGACCTCCAACAAGGGTCTGTGAGCCATCAGAAGTGACAGGCAAAACTCCTGCCTGGGCCATCCCCTCTAGGATTCCTAATATACGAGCCAAGGTATCTTGAATCACTTGGGGGGAAAATAGTAGTGGGTGGAGCCTGAGCTGGCCCATCCCCCTCGACACGATCTTGCACATACTTATGAATAACCTCTGCTTCAGGAGGTACAGTCCTATCACGACCCTGGGTAGTTATTGGTACTTGACCATCCACAGGTGCTGCAATACGACCCCTACCCCGACCTCGAGCTCGTCCCGTACCTCTACCTCAGATAGTGTTCCTAGAAGCAGGCGCAGGAATAGGATTCTGACCACCACTTGCCGATGTACGATTCCTCGCCATCTGAGAGAGAATGAGATATCAAGATTAGAATTTCTATAAGGTCAAGTGTGCACGATAATGAATAAAAGAACAGAATATTTCCTAAATGTCCTATAGCCTCTCAAAGATAGGTATGGACGTCTTCATAACGATCCACAAGACTCTACTAGACATTGCTCTTCTACCCTTGAGACCGATGAACCTAGGGCTCTGATACCAAATTTATCACGACCCAAAATCACGAGTCGTGATGGCACCTATGTTCCCAACCAATAGGTAAGCCAACCAACATATTTTAACAAACTAAACTAACTAATAAGTGAAAAGACAACAAATTGCCAAATCTCCAACACTGAGTTCTTTATAAGTACGGATGTGGAAAACTGAAAAAAAATACTACCCAAGAATTGGTGTCATAAGTACAAGAGCTTCTAAAATACGATGCAAGTCTGAAACTAAAAAGACAAATCTAGCATAAGGGATATCCTTTCTGAATACTGAATAACAGAATAAGTAAAAGATAGAGGGAGGTGTGGGCCACGAAACAGCCAAGCAGCTCACCACAACTCCAAGACACTCCAAACTCGGACTCAAACTGCTCCTCGAGATGTGTTCCTACTCGGAATCGAATCAGCACCACAAGGAGTGCAACAAGTGTAGTATGTGTACGAAACCACATGTACTCAGTATGTCTCATTGACCGACAACGAAGAAGTAGTGATGGGAGTTTATATAAAAAAAAAATTCGTAAATTATATAAGTATATATATATATATATATTACACTCACTATTTAGGTTTATCAATAAAGGTAATCAAACATCAAGTACTTTCCAAACACCAACGAAAACACATAATCATCAAAATAAATGATGTGATAAAATGCAATGCAATATAACACAATTTAATGAATTGTCTCAGAATACACAGTACACACTCAACTGTATATACATGATACTCCTCGGAAATACATCGAGAGTACATGACCCATGGGGGACTCGCGAGGTCCATATACCGACACGGACGATCTCCACGTGTCTGTGTGGACGATCTCAACTCACCATCATAATATCAAACAATTTTTGCATGGACGATCTTCACGTTCCCAAATTACAATCTTAACATTCTTACCATCCCCAGCACGGACGATCTCCACGTGCCCATCTTATACTCAATCTAATGTCAATGCGTGTATACAAAATTATTCAAAATAAGGGGATGATGATGCATCTCACTAAATAAATATCGACATAATACACAACCATCTCCATTATCACAACTATACGGGTGTAAAAAATAAATAAATAATAAAACACAATCACACAAAAATTTCAAGTCAATACTATATCATCCACTGCCCATATGCTTTGGTAAATTCTCAATTACAATCAACATTCTATAGTAGTAACTTTCCATTTTATAACACCGGTACTCGTACCAATGCCCGTCACACCATTGATACGAGACCCCCATCTTTTGCCCTTACCCCTTTGTTTATTTTTATTTTTAATCTTTAATTAGGAAAACGTCCTTCAACAAGTCTAAAAGCCTTAACATACCTTAAATGTCGAACCTCCTTCCACGAATCTTCAAGATTTTTTCTCATTTTTGCAAAGGTTTGGAACGTTCTCAATCTATCAAATGTGTAATATCCGCAAACAAGTGATTTCATAGATACACGTATTACTATAGGTCTAGCCTAAATTCAAACTCACGCTAATATATAATCAAACTCCTAACTCTAATGTTAAGCGAAAAATTATAAAATTTCAAACTTAAATTTAAGCCTTAATTCCTCTCATATCATGAATCCAATAACATTCATGTTCTATAATACGATACCCATAAAACACTTTGCTAACTATACACATATATTAACTTTATGAGTAATACTATAAGAAAACTCTCAAGTTTTAAGCGAATACTTAATTATTATATGCAACTTTACCCACAAAAATAATAAAATCATACATAAATGGAACTATGCAGATTCACTCACGCAGACATTTGCTGCCAATGATCACTCAATTCCCTATACTACACTTTATCATTATTTAGTGATTTTCCTTAGTTAATATAGACATTTTTTCCTACTTTAACCCAACAATATTATAACTTGTTGTATTTCACCTTTTGTTTTTCAATCCCAAGAATCACCACGTTTCACTGTGACTCACCGAAAATTTGTCACATTAAATAAACCTCAAAAGAAATCAGTCACTCATCTAGCATCACTACTTAATTCAACAACTTTCTTCAAACCTATTCTAACCGACCCTTCGTGATAGCAGTTTCATAATAAAACAAAAACTTGAATCACCTTCTAATAAACTAAAATAAAATATTATTATACCCCTTCAGGTGCATTGCACAAATTACATATACAAGTGATGAAATTGGAGTGCTTACCAGGAAATCACCGTAACCCCACAGCAGTTCGTTGTAGCAACCTGTTTAGTCGTTTTGAGCAGATGATTTTATTTCGGGAAAAACTGTCTGAGTCGACGGAACCCACGACGGACCGTCATGGGCACGACGGACCGTCGAGGGTGTCTCGTTCCAAAACACTTAAGAATTCTGAAATTTGAGTGCTGAAATCGACTCTCTGTACTCTGTGACGGACCTGCAGGACAGACCGTCACAGATACGACGAGCCATTGTGAGGTTCCGTTTCAAAACACTTCAACTCTTGGGAATTGGGTACTGGGAGCAATTCTCTGAACGTCGTGACGGAAGTGCAGGACGGACCGTCGTAGGCACGACGGACCGTCACAGGCTCTTTCAGGAAATTGAGTCTCTGAACTTTACGACGGACCTGCAGGACGGACCGTCACAGCCATGACGGACCGTCACAGGTTGCGTAATCCTAGGCTGGGTCGGATTTTTGTTTAAGTTTTAAAGGGGCATTTTGGACTATTCCTGCTATAATTATAAATTTCGTGGGTTAATATTAATAACTCAATTTCTTGGGGGTTAAAAGAGGTAACCTTGAGTTAATTAGTGGGTTATTTTCATCATCTTTTATACTTAATTATATGCTAATTAGGGTAAAATAAAGAGGGTTTGAATACGAAAAATAGAAAGAACAAAGAGAGAGAGAGAGAGGATCGAATGAAAAGAGGAGAAACGAAGAAGAAACAAAGCTTGGGAATTTGCTTGCTTGATCACTAATCTTCGGTGGAGGTAGGTTATGGTTTCTATGCTATTCGTAGTAAACTCTTAATAGCGAATGATATGTATTGGTAGTATTGTAAACTCTTCTATATGCTTAATTGTATGTTTGCATGAATGTGATTATGTGATTGTGATAAAATAAGCATAATGAAGCTATTGAATCCTAAATCTTGAAGAAACCCTAATTCACTTTGATAATGCCTTGGTATAAATGAAGGCTTGATTAATTACATAATGAGATTGATGATGCCTTGGTATAAAAGAAGGCTTGATGAATTAGGGGATCGGGTGCCACGTTCCTGTACCAGGATAGAAATGGAGGATCGGGTGCCACGTTCTGGTACCAGGCTAGAAAAAGAGGATCGGGTGCCACGTTCCGGTACAAGGATAGAATGAGGATCGTAGTGTCACGTTCCGACACCAGGATAGTATATGGATCGGGTGCCACGTTCCCGTACCAGGATAGAATGAGGATTAGAGTGTCACGGTCCGACACCAGGATAGAATATGGATCAGGTGCCACGTTCCGGTACCAGGATAGTATATGAGGATCGGAGTGTCACGTTCCGACAACAGGATAGTATATGAGGATCGGAGTGTCACGTTCCGACACCAGGATAGTATATGAGGAGCGAAGTGTCACGTACCGACACAAGAGGAAGAAAGATAATGAATCTTGAAAGATGTTAATATACTCAATGTAATGAACCTAATTTCCAAATGAGTATGGTATTGAGGCTTGAGTCCTCATGGATGAACTTGGTGATACTTGTTGATGATTATAGTACTTGTTGGTTCTACATGTTGAGTATTGTAGTTGATTTATGATATTATTTAATATATATTGTTTTCTATTTTGAGTTGGCCGATGATACTTACTTAGTACTTGTGTTTTGTATTGACCCCTACTTGTATGTTTCCTTCTTTGTTTTATGTGGAGTGCAGCAAACGTACCGTCATCTTCAACTCAACCGCAACTCTAGCCAGTCTTCATTACACCGGACTTCAGGGTGAGCTAATGCTTCTAGCTTGGACTGGATCTTCTTCTTCAATTCTTGATGCCTTGAATTTCCAGCATGGACTAGCTTTTTATGTATTTTAGTGTCTTAGATACTCTTAGATTAGTAATTTGAGGATAGATGTTCTTGTGATGATGACTTCCAGATTTTGGGGATAATGAGTTATAAATTTTGGAAGTTATTTAATTGATTTTGTTAATGAGTTTAAGTCTTCCGCATTGTATTTTGTTCAATATGTTTGGGTTTAGATTGGTTGGTTCGCTCACATAGTAGGTTAAGTTTGAGTGCCACTCGCTGCTCGGTTTTGGGTCGTGACAAACTTGGTATCAGAGCATTAGGTTCGTTGGTCTCATCACACAAGAACGAGTCTAGTAGAGTCTTAAGGAACGGTAGGGGGACGCCTTTACTTTTCTTTGAGAGGCTATAAGACTTTAGGAACATTCCATTCTTTTTCTTTCTTTCGTGCTATTACTTGGATCCAATTGGTATCTAGGTGATACAAATTGGTATCTTACCATCTTCACTCTATTTTGCAGATGGTTAGAACTCGAGCAACGACTGCACCAACACCAACACCGGCAAGACAGGATGCATCTGAGCCAGCCACTTGGGCTGTAGCTCAAGGGGAACAGTGGCAAGAGGCCGTGGAAGAGGTCGTGGGAGGACGTCCTCTAGAGGAAGAGGACAACAACCTAGCCCACCTGGTACTAGGGCGGTGACTCCTCCACCGACTGAGGAAGTGGTAAGAGAGGGTGAGGAAGGGAAGAATGAGCAAGTACAGAATGAGGGATTGCCACCCCAACCCACCCAGAGATGATCAATCAGGTTCTTGCTTATCTTAGCGGGTTATCTGATCAGGGCCAGACACCTCCAGTGTTTTCTGCACCAGCACCTCAGGTTCCGGAGGTACAACATGCGGCTACTGTGGCTCCCCGCATGGATGCTTCATTGGAAATAGGCACGTTTCCACGTCTGACCATAGGGCCTATAATGACAAATGATCAGCATGAACTTTTCAGTAAGTTCTTGAAATTGAAACCCCCAGTCTTCAAGGGTGCTGAATCTGAGGATGCCTACGATTTTCAGGTTGACTGTCATGAGCTACTACACAAGATGGGTATAGTAGAACGGTTTGGTATTGAGTTTGTGAGTTATCAGTTTCAAGGGAACGCCAAAATGTGGTGGCGGTCACATGTTGAGTGTCAACCAACAGAGGCACCACCTATGACTTAGGCATCATTCTCTAGCTTGTTTATGGAGAAATATATCCCCCGGACTTTGAGGGATAGGAAAAGGGATGGTTCTTGAGCCTAGAGCAAGGTAGGATGTCGGTTACTACATATGAGGCTAAGTTTCGTGAATTATCCAGGTATGCCACCCAACTTTGTTTCAGTCCACAAGAGCGTATTCACCGTTTTGTGAAGGGGTTGAGGGCAGAATTGCGGATTTCAGCCTTACAGGTAGCGGCTACGGCAAAATCCTTCGAAGAAGTGGTAGACTTCGTGATAGAGGTGGAAGGAGTGAAGCCAGATGACTTCACCACGACATCGACATCAAAAAGGTTTCGAAAGGGAGGTGAGTTTAATGGTTCTTACTCTAGAGGACAGGGTTCAGGAGGTTACTCTGTCCGACCAATTCAGTCTTCACTACAGACTGTAGTTGGGGGTCCACCTCAGACCGGTCAACACTTCTCCGAGATACCGATGCTTGAATCCAGAGAGTGTTATGGATGTGGAGAGACTGGACACATTAAGAGGTATTGTCCAAAATAGAGTTACGCACCTCCCATAGCCAGAGGTAGAGGTGGTCATGGTAGAGGCCGTTATTCCGGAGGGCGCGGTGGCCGAGGTAATGCTGGTCACCAAAACGGATGAGGTGATGGACAAACTGGAGCTTCTACAACACCACATGGTAGGGGCAACGGGCAGACTAGTGATAGGGCCCATTGTTACGCTTTCCTTGGGAGATCTAAAGCGGAGGCATCTGATGCTGTTATCACAGGTAATCTTTTGGTTTGTGATTACATGGCTTCTGTATTATTTGATCCTGGCTCCACGTTTTCATATGTATCTTCCTCATTTGCTACTGGTCTTAATATACCTTGTGAATTGCTTGACATACCTATTCATGTGTCTACTCCGGTGGGTGAGTCTGTGATAGTTGAAAAAGTATATAGGTCATGCTTGGTGACTTTTGTGGGGAGCAATACTTATGTAGACTTGGTCATCTTAGAAATGGTTGATTTTGATGTAATTCTGGGTATGACTTGGCTTTCTCCGAATTTTTCGATCTTGGATTGTAATGCTAAAACTGTGACGTTAGCCAAGCCTGGGACAGATCCGTCAGTGTGGGAGGGCGACTACACTTCCACTCCGGTTCGTATCATCTCCTTTCTTCGTGCTAAGAGAATGGTTATAAAAGGGTGTTTAGCCTTCCTGGCACATCTCAGGGATGACACTACCCAAGTACCTTCAATTGAGTCGGTTTCGGTAGTCCGTGAGTTTCTGGATGTGTTCCCTGCAGATCTTCCTGGTATGCCACCGGATAGAGATATTGATTTTTGCATTGATCTTGAACCGGGAACTCGCCCCATTTCTATACCCCCTTATAGAATGGCTCCCGCGGAGTTCAGAGAGTTAAAGGCCCAACTTCAAGAGTTGTTGAGCAAAGGCTTCATTAGACCAAGTGCATCTCCTTGGGGTGCTCCGGTGTTATTTGTGAAGAAGAAGGATGGGAGTTTCCGGATGTGCATAGACTACAGACAATTGAACAAGGTAACTATTAAGAATAAGTATCCCATTCCTCATATTGATGACTTGTTCGATCAGTTACAAGGTGCTTGTGTCTTTTCTAAGATTGACTTGAGATCCGGTTATCATCAATTGAAAATACGGGTAGCGGATGTGCCAAAGACTGCTTTTCGAACCAGGTATGGGCATTACGAATTTGTAGTGATGTCTTTTGGTCTTACGAATGCCCCTGCTGCGTTCATGAGCTTGATGAACGGGATTTTTAAGCCATATCTGGATCTCTTTGTGAATGTATTTATTGATGATATACTGATATACTCAAAGAGTAAGAAGGAACATGAGGAGCATTTGAGAATGGTGTTCGAGTTGTTGAGGAAGAAAAAGCATTATGCCAAATTCTCCAAGTGTGAGTTTTAGCTAGATTCAGTGTCCTTTTTGGGGCACATGGTTTCTAAGGATGGAGTGATGGTGGATCCTTCTAAGATTGAGACAGTGAAGAATTGGGTAAGACCTACTAATGTGTCAGAAATAAGGAGCTTTGTTGGGTTAGCTAGCTACTACCATCGATTTGTCAAGGGATTCTCTTCTATTGCTTCCCAATTAACGAATTTGACTAAGCAGAATGTTCCATTTGTATGGTCGGATGAATGTGAGGAAAGCTTTCAGAAACTCAAGACCTTGTTGACTACTGCGCCAATTCTTATCTTACCAGTAGAGGGTAAGAACTTCATCGTTTATTGTGATGCATCCTATTCTGGATTTGGGTGCAGTGCTAATGCAAGAGAAGAATGTGATTGCTTATGCTTCGAGGCAATTAAAGGTGCATGAACGTAACTATCCGACCCATGATTTGGAGTTGGCCGCGGTAGTATTTGCACTAAAGCAATGGAGGCACTATCTGTATGGGGTCAAGTGTGAAGTCTACACAGATCATCGTAGCCTACAGTATGTCTTTACTCAGAGGGATTTGAACTTGAGACAGAGGAGATAGATGGAAATACTAAAGGACTATGATGTTACCATCTTGTATCACCCAGGAAAGGCTAATGTTGTGGCAGACGCCTTAAGTATTAAGGCAGGAAGCATGGGAAGTCTAGCTCATTTGCAAGTCTCTAGACGCCCGTTGGCTAGAGAAATCCAAAGCTTGGCTAATGACTTTATGAGACTAGAAGTAAATGAGAAGGGAGAATTTTTGGCTTGTGTGGAGGCGAGATATTCTTTTCTTGACAAGATCAAGGGAAAACAGTTTGATGACGAGAAACTAAGTCGAATTCGAGATATGGTGTAGCGAGGAGAGGCTAAAGAAGCAATAATTGATGAGGAAGGTGTTTTGAGAATTAAGGGAAGGGTATGTGTGCCCCGTGTTGATGATTTGATCCACACTATTCTTATAGAGGCCCATAGTTCCAGATATTCTATACACCCTGGTGCAACCAAGATGTACCGTGACCTAAAGCAACACTTTTGGTGGAGTAGAATGAAGTGAGACATTGTTGATTTTGTTGCCAAATGTCCAAATTGTCAACAAGTAAAGTATGAACACCAGAGGCCCGGAGGAACACTTCAGAGAATGCCCATTCCTGAATAGAAGTGGGAGAGAATCGCAATGGACTTCGTGGTTGGTCTTCCAAAGACATTGGGTAAGTTTGATTCTATTTGGGTAATTGTGGACAGATTAACTAAGTCTGCTCACTTCATTCCGGTCAAGGAGACCTACAATGCAGAAAAGTTAGCCAAAATCTACATTTCAGAAATCGTTCGATTGCATGGAGTTCCACTTTCCATCATA
The DNA here is from genome assembly GCA_032847665.1 of Solanum chilense. NCBI lineage: Eukaryota > Viridiplantae > Streptophyta > Magnoliopsida > Solanales > Solanaceae > Solanum > Solanum chilense. The sequence goes on from CM064967.1 coordinate 39,516,575, forward strand.
TCAGATAGAGGTACGCAGTTTACTTCTAAGTTTTGGAGAACATTGCATGCGGAATTAGGTACTAGGTTGGACCTTAGTACTGCATTTCGCCCTCAGACCGATGGTCAGTAGGAGCGAACGATTCAGGTATTAGAGGATATGCTTCGTGCATGTGTGATAGAATTTGGTGGTCATTGGGATAACTTCTTACCCTTGGCAGAGTTTTCATACAATAATAGCTATCACTCCAGTATCGACATGGCTCCATTTGAAGCATTGTATGGGAGGAGATATGGGTCTCCCATTGGTTGGTTTGATGCATTTGAGGTTAGACCTTGGGGTACGGATCTGTTGAGGGATTCATTGGAAAAGGTGAAAGCTATTCAAGAAAAGCTTTTAGCGGCTCAAAGTAGGCAAAAGGAATATGCGGATCGAAAGGTTAGAGACTTGGAGTTCATGGAGGGTGAACAAGTCTTGCTGAAAGTTTCACTCATGAAAGGGGTGATGCGGTTTGGAAAAAGGGGTAAGCTAAGTCCAAGGTATATTGGACCATTTGAAGTACTTAAGATAGTAGGGGAGGTGGCTTATGAATTACCCTTGCCTCCAGGGCTGTCAGGAGTGCATCCGGTATTTCACGTGTCTATGTTGAAAAGATACCATGGGGATGGAAATTACATCATTCATTGGTATTCGGTTCTGCTGTATGAGAATTTGTCTTATGAGGAGGAACCTGTTGCTATTTTAGATAGAGAAGTTCGCAAGTTGAGGTCGAGGGAGATTGCATCCATCAAAGTTCAATGGAAGAATCGACCAGTTCAAGAGGCCACTTGGGAGAAGGAGGCTGATATGCAAGAAAGATACCCACACCTGTTTACAAATTCAGGTACTCCTTCTCGTCCTTGTTTTTCTTCTTTTGATCATTCGAGGATGAACGATGGGTAAATTGGTATCTATTGTAACGACCTGTTTAGTCGTTTTGAGCAGCAAATTTTATTTCAGGAAAAAGTGTCTGAGTCGACGGAACCTACGACGGACCGTCGAGGGTGTCTCGTTCCAAAACACTTAAGAATTCTGAAATTTGAGTGCTGAAATCGACTCTCTGAACTCTGTGATGGACCTGCAGGATGGACCGTCACAGATACGAAGAACCATTGTGAGGTTCCGTTTCAAAACACTTCAACTCTTGAGAATTGGGTACTGGGAGCAATTCTCTGAACGTCGTGACGGAACTGCAGGACGGGCCATCGTAGGCACGGCGGACCGTCACAGACTCTTTCAAGAAATTGAGTCTCTGAACTATACGACGGACCTGCAGGACGGACCGTCATAGCTATGACGGACCGTCAGAGGTTGCATAATCCAAGGCTGGGTCGGATTTCTGTTTAAGTTTTAAAGGGGCGTTTTGGACTATTCCTGCTATAATTATAAATTTCGTGGGTTAATATTAATAACTCAATTTCTTGGGGGATAAAAGAGGTAACCTTGAGTTAATTAGTGGGTTATTTTCATCATCTTTTATACTTAATTATATGCTAATTAGGGTAAAAGAAAGAGGGTTTGAATAAGAAAAATAGAAAGAACAAAGAGAGAGAGAGAGGATCGAACGAGAAGAGGAGAAACGAAGAGGAAACAAAGCTTGGGAATTTGCTTGCTTGATCACTAATCTTCGGTGGATGTAGGTTATGGTTTCTATGCTATTCGTAGTAAACTCTTAATAGCGAATGATATGTATTGGTAGTATTGTAAACTCTTCTATATGCTTAATTGTATGTTTGCATGAATGTGATTATGTGATTGTGATAAAATAAGCATAATGAAGCTATTGAATCCTAAATCTTGAAGAAACCCTAATTCACTTTGATAATGCCTTGTTATAAAAGAAGGCTTGATGAATTAGGGGATCGGGTGTCACGTTCCGGTACCAGGATAGAAATAGAGGATCGGGTGCCACGTTTCGGTACCAGGATAGAAATAGAGGATCGGGTGCCACGTTCCGGTACCAGGATAGAATGAGGATATGAGTGTCACATTCCGACACTAGGATAGTATATGGATCGGGTTCCACGTTCCGGTACCAGGATAGAATGAGGATCGGAGTGTCACGTTCCGACACCAGGATAGAATATGGATCTGGTGCCACGTTCCGGTACTAGGATAATATATGAGGATCGGAGTGTCACGTTCCGACACCAGGATAGTATATGAGGATCGGAGTGTCACGTTCCGAAACCAGGATAGTATATGAGGAGCGGAGTGTCACGTACTGTCACGACCCAAAACCGAGCCGCGACTGGCACCCACATTTACCCTCCTATGTGAGCGAACCAACCAATCTAACCTTAACATTTCAATGTATAACAACAGAAAATAATGCGGAAGACTTAACTCATTAATAAAAACCAATTCAATAACTACTAAAATTCAACATCTATTATTCCCCAAAATCTGGAAGTCATCATCACAAGAACATCTATGATCTAATTACTAAACCAAAAATGTCTAAGAAGCTAAAACAAATAAAGCTAGTCCATGCCGGAAGTTCAAGGCATCAAGACTTGAAGGAGAAGATCCAGTCCAAGCTAGACGCATTAGCTCACCCTGAATTTCCGATGTAGTGAAGACTGGCTAGATTTACTGTTGAGTTGAAGACGACGGCCCGTTTGCTGCACTCCACAATTAACAAAGAAGAAAACATAAAAGTAGGGGTCAGTACAAACCACGGGTACTGAGTAGATATCATCGGCCAACTCAAAATAGAAAACAGTATAGATCAGTTAATATCATAAATCAACTATAACTCAACATTTAGCAACAACAAGTGCTATAATCATCAATAAGTACCATCAAGTTCATCCATGAGGGCTCAAGCCTCAATACCATACTCCTTTTGGGAATTAAGTTCATTATGTTGAGTATATTAACATCATCTTTCAAGATTCATTATCTTTCTTCCTCTTGTGTCGGTACGTGACACTCCGATCCCCTACCACTATGTGTCGGTACGTGACACTCCGATCCCCTAATTCTACATGTCGGTTTGTGACACCCGATCCCCTAATAATATGTGTCGGTACGTGACACTCCGATCCCCTAATTCTATGTGTCGGTTCGTGACACCCGATCCCCTAATAATATGTGTCGGTACGTGACACTCCGATCCCCTAATTCTACGTGTCGGTTCGTGACACCCGACCCACTAATACTATGTGTCGGAACGTGACACTCCGATCCACTAATACTATGTGTCGGAACGTGACACTCTGATCCACTAATCTCATTCTATCAATTTGTCAAGCCTTCTCTATACCAAGGCATCATCAATCCCATTACTTTAATTCATCAAGCCTTCTTTTATACCAAGGCATCATCATTAATAATGTAGATTAAAGTTTCTTTCAAGATTTGGGATTAAATAGTTTCATCATGCTTGGTTTATCACAATCACATAATCATATTCATGCAAGCATACAATTAAGCATGTAGAAGACTTTATAATACTACCAACACATATCATTCGCTATTAAGAGTTTACTAAGAGATAGTATAAAAACCATAACCTACCTCCACCGAAGATTAGTGATCAACAAGCAATTTCCCAAGCTTTGTGTTTTTTCCTCTTCGATCGATTCTACTCTCTCTCTCTTTGTTCTTTCTCTTTTTCTTATTCCAAACCCTCTCTCTTTTACCCTAATTAGCATATAATTAAGAATAAAAGATGGCAATAATACCCCACTAATAAACTTAAGGTTACCTCTTTTAACCCCCAAGTAATTAGACTTATCAACATTAACCCTCTAACTTTATAATTAAAGCAGGAATAGTCCAAAATGTCCCTTAAAACGTGTAAAGAAATCCGACTCCGACTGGGATTACGCAACCTGTGACGGCCCGTCGTGACTGCGACGGTCCGTCATGCAGGTCGTTGCAAGGATCAGAAACTCCATTTTTCACTAAAGAGTCTGTGACGGTCCGTCACGCCTGTGACGGTCCGTCCTGCACTTCCGTCACGACGTTCAGAGAATCGTTCCCTGTACCAAATTCTCAAGAGTTGAAGTTTTTTGAAACGGGGCTTCACGACGGTTCGTCGTAGCTGTGACGGTCCGTCCTGCAGGTCCGTCACAGATTACAGAGAGTCGATTTTAGTACTCAAATTTCAGAATTCTAAGTGTTCTGGGACGAGACACCCTCGACGGTCCGTCGTGCCCATGACGGTCCGTCGTGGTATCCGTCGTCTCAGCTAGTTTTTTTTCCAGAAATAAAATCTGCTGCTCAAAACGACTAAACAGGTCGTTACAACCACTTTGTTGGGAAAGGCAAGGCACTAACAAAGAATGTCTGACAGGATAACAGCGGAAGAATACCCAAGTCTATACTTTCCCTTCTCGATTTGAACCAAGAGAAGACAAACAACACAAGCAATATGATAGTAAGGCAGCAAGTAATTCAACCAAACAAATATAACAAGGCAATAATAAACCAATCACACAAGACACCAAGATTTACGTGGAAAACCCTTCGATGTGAAGAGTAAAAAACCATGGGACCAAAAGATCCACTATAATTACCAAGAGTTACAATATTGTTCTCCAAAATTGGCCACAAAACAAGTGCCAAACGACGAGCAACAACAAAATAAGATTGCACCAAATCTAGAGAATTAAAGGAGCAAAATCACCAATTTCGCAGCTACTGTTCACGACAGCAAAACTGAAGCTGCAGGCCACCAAATCCAACTCTGTCAGTTCCTAATCAAAGATTGAGATGAAGATAATATGCTTTCCAAAAATCAGCTCAATCGGACAAGAAAACGAAGCGGGAATCGCAATTTGAAGTTGACTGTTAGGGCTGAATTTTGACTGCGAAAACTGCTCTCTTTATCTCTTTTTGGCTGCTGAAAAAACTCTCTGTGTCTATGAAAATAAGACCTAAATAGGCTTATATTTGCCTCATAAGAATGGGCCTATGGGAAAAAATGGGTTGGTCCAAATTGGGCTTTTATTTATCCACATAGGAAGGGAAAAAGGCCCATAACCCAACAATTTTCTGTATTGTTAATACTAACGTACTGTATACACTATCAAAATAACTAATTGGTTTGATGTTATAGCATTGACACTTGATTATACACAAATTACAGGACATGTAATGTCATTTATGTTAATGAAATACTTGATAAGAGCCAAAATGTCTACACCTAATTACTATAGAAACTTTTCCATATCTATTGCAGTAATGTATTAGAACCATGAATTGCACAATACAAATGTACATCTGCTGCATGGCAAAAAAAAAATATGTGCTACAAAACATACTATTACTAAGAAATAAATTTACAATACAATAACAATTGATATATATTGATTCCGACAGAAATTATATTTAATACAACCAAGTAATCTCACAACTTATAATGCATTCATAATTGGGTACACATCATCCCGCACGAAGCGCGAGTTGTTTCCCTAGTTTAAAGATAAATGAAAAAGAGCACTTCGTTGATTACTTGACAAATATAATGTTTTTGAAATTGGTAACTTTGTAATTTATCAAAAATCAGTCACGGGTTGTACTTACACCATATATACAAACGTCTCCCCCTTTCTACTCTTTTTTTCCCAGTCTATATTGAGTCTAAATATCAATTCTAGATGTAGTGTCGTTAGAGAATAGTTGATAACACCAATAATATAAAAAACGAATGCAGTTTAAATCTATATTTATTAAGATATAGAAGGTACTCACAGCAAACATCTCATTTATTTACCATCTGGTACAATATGCAATTAGCCATTTGAAGTATATAATTACTCATTCGGTATACAAATACAAATATAGTGAGAGAAAACGGTATAAACAAATACAAATAAACATATTTTCGTCGTATACAATTGCAATTATAAAAATAAATATCTTATTATAGAAATTACAATGTATAAATGAATTTATATAAAACTGAAAAATTTGTATAAAAATAGATGTATCTGGCGAATTATAAAAATTAAAAGTTCCATAGCAAATTTTATACCACAATTATGCAAACTATAATTATAATATACAAATATAATTTTTATGTTTGATACATTTGAAAGTTGCTCAAGAAAAAAAGACATTTTTAATACGCCCATTATTTGACTTAAAAAAACAATGTAAATGAGCCATTAAAATAAAAATAATACATGTTTATATTGTAATCCAAAGTAATTCAAGAAATACTCATTCACTTTTAAAAAATACATCCCTACATACATTCATTAAGGCTGATAACTTTTATCGCTCATGCCCGTAATAATTAAGGCTGATTATTTTAGCTTAACTTATGTGAAATCAGTATCATATATTGTATTGGTATCATTAACACTGATAATTTCAGTTAACTGATTTTAAATCAATATATAAATTCACTTTTGAATAGTAAAGGAGTGTAATTTCGCCACGTCAATTTTAAAGTGTAAATAAATTCACTTTTCAATAGTAAAGGAGTGTAATAGGTCATCATGATACTTTAAGCGTGTAAGTGACCTTTAGATATAAGTTCAAGGTGGAATTTGTCTTTTCTCAAAAAAATACTCATTACTCAATGATACTATTAGAATATATGTATTGTTGTAGTATCAATAAGGTTTAATTTTCAAAAAGTACTCATAAGTCAATCAATGATATTATAAGAGTGTATATATATTTATGGTATCATTAAGGTTTCTTGTTCAAAAATTACTCATTAGTGAATGATACTATAAGAGTATATATTAAACTCTTATAGTATCATTGACTAATGAGTAATTCTCGTTGTGATATCAATATATATTATATATATATATATATATATATATATATATATATATATATATATATATATATATATATATATATATATATATATTAATTTAGTATCAATTAGATGAAATTATTAATCTTAATGATACTAATATAATATAATATCGATTTAGTAGCACTTAAGCAAATTTGTAGGGTGTATGTAGTATGATTATTTCATGTGTTATGAATGTAAAAGTGTATATATATATATAATTATTTTTCTTTTAATGGTTATTTGCTTAGTTTCCCCTTAAGAATGTCACAT
>CM064967.1:39523734-39555734 GCA_032847665.1 Solanum chilense
CAGAACTCTGTCCTCTAGTATAAGAACCATTAAACTCACCTCCCTTTCGAAACCTTTTTGATGTCGATGTCGTGGTGAAGTCATCTGGCTTCACTCCTTCCACCTCTATCACAAAGTCTACCACCTCTTGGAAGGATTTTACCGTGGCTGCTACCTGTAAGGCTGAAATCCGCAATTCTGACCTCAACCCCTTCACAAAACGGCGAATCCGTTCTTGTGGACTGAAACAAAGTTAGGTGGCATACCTGGATAATGCACGGAACTTAGCCTCATATGCATTAACCGTTATCCTACCTTGCTCTAGACTCAAGAACTCATCCCTTTTTCTATCCCTCAAAGTCCTTGGGATATACTTCTCCATAAAAAAGCTAGAGAATGATGCCCAAGTCATAGGCGGTGCCTCTATTGGTTGACACTCAACATGTGACCGCCACCACATTTTGGCGTTCCCTTGAAACTGATAACTCACGAACTCAACACCAAACCGTTCTACTATACCCATCTTGTGTAGTAGCTCATGACAATCAACCAGAAAATCGTAAGCATCCTCAGATTCTGCACCCTTGAAGACTGGAGGTTTCAATTTCAAGAACATATTGAAAAGTTCATGCTGATCATTTGTCATTATAGGCCCTGTAGTGAGACGAGGGAATGTGCCTATTTCCAATGAGGCATCCATACGGGGAGCCATAGTGGCTGCATGTTGTACCACTGAAATCGGAGGTGTTGGTGCAGAAAACACTGGAGGTGCCTGACCCTGATCAGATAACCCGCTAAGATAAGCAAGAACCTGATTGATCATCTCTGGGGTAGGTTGGGGTGGCAATTCCTCATTCTGTACTTGTTCAGTCTCCCCTTCCTCACCCTCTCTTATCACTTCCTCAGTCGGTGGGGGTGTCACCGCCCTAGTACCAGATGGTCTAGGTGCTCGTCCTCTTCCTCTAGAGGACGTCCTCCCACGACCTCTACCACGGCCTCTTGCCACTGATCCTCCTCGAGCTACAGCCCCAGTGGCTGGCTCAGACGCATCTTGTCTTGCCGGTGTCGCTGCTGGTGCGGTCGTTGCTCTAGTTCTAACCATTTGCGAAATGAGTGAAGATGGTCAGATACCAATTTGTATCATGTAGATACCAATTAGACTCAAGTAGTACCACGAAAGAAAGAATGAAAGAATGGAATTTTCCTAAAGTCTTATAGCCTCTCAAAGAAAAGTAAAGGCGTCCCCCTACCGTTCCTTAAGACTCTACTAGACTCGTTCTTGTGTGATGAGACCAACGAATCTAATGCTCTGATACCAAGTTTGTCACTACCCAAAACCGGGGCCGCGACTGGCACCCACATTTACCCTCATATGTGAGCGAACCAACCAATCTAAACCTTAACATTTCAATGTATAACAACAGAAAATAATGCGGAAGACATAACTCATTAATAAAAACCAATTCAATAACTACTAAAATTAAACAACTATTATTCCCCAAAATCTGGAAGTCATCATCACAAGAACATCTATGATCAAATTACTAAACTAAAAATGTCTAAGAAGCTAAAACAAATAAAAGCTAGTCCATGCCGGAAGTTCAAGGCATCAAGACTTGAAGAAGAAGATCCAGTCCAAGCTAGACGCATTAGCTCACCCTGAATTTCCGATGTAGTGAAGACTGGCTACATTTACTGTTGAGTTGAAGACGACGGCCCGTTTGCTGCACTCCACAAATAACAAAGAAGAAAACATAAAAGTAGGGGTCAGTACAAACCACGGGTACTGAGTAGATATCATCGGCCAACTATAAATAGAAAACAGTATATATCAGTTAATATCATAAATCAACTATAACTCAACACGTAGCAACAACAAGTATTACCAAGTTCATCCATGAGGACTCAAGCCTCAATACCATACTCGTTTGGGAATTAAGTTCATTATGTTGAGTATATTAACATCTTTCAAGATTCATTATCTTTCTTCCTCTTTTGTCGGTACGTGACACTCCGATCCCCTACTACTATGTGTCGGTACGTGACACTCCGATCCCCTAATTCTACGTGTCGGTTCGTGACACCCGATCCCCTAATAATATGTGTCGGTACGTGACACTCCGATCCCCTAATTCTACGTGTCGGTTCGTGACACCTGATCCCCTAATAATATGTGTCGGTACGTGACACTCCGATCCCCTAATTCTACGTGTCGGTTCGTGACACCCGATCCCCTAATAATATGTGTCGGTACGTGACACTCCGATCCCCTAATTCTACGTGTCGGTTCGTGACACCCGTCCCACTAATACTATGTGTCGGAACGTAACACTCCGATCCACTAATACTATGTGTCGGAACGTGACACTCCGATCCACTAATACTATGTGTCGGAACGTGACACTCCGATCCACTAATCTCATTCTGTCAATTCATCAAGCCTTGTCTACACCAAGGCATCATCAATCCCATTACTTTAATTCATCAAGCCTTCTTTTATATCAAGGCATCATCATTAATAACGTAGATTAGAGTTTCTTTCAAGATTTGAGATTCAATAGTTTTCATCATGCTTGTTTTATCACAATCACATACTCATATTCATGCAAGCATACAATTAAGCATATAGAAGACGTTATAATACTACTAACACATATCATTCGCTATTAAGAGTTTACTATCAGATAGCATGAAAACCATAACCTACCTCCACCGAAGAATTGAATTCAAACAAGCAAATTCCCAAGCTTTGATATCCCCTTCGTTCGATCCTCTCTCTCTGTTGTTTCTCTTTTTCTTATTCAAACCCTCTTTCTTTTACCCTAATTAGCATATAATTAAGAATAAATGATGGCAATAATAACCCACTAATTAACTTAAGGTTACCTCTTTTAACCCCCATGTAATTAGACTTATTAACATTAACCCTCTAACTTTATAAATAAAGCAGGAATAGTCCAAAACGTCCCTTAAAACGTGTAAAGAAATCCGACTCCAACTGGGATTACGCAACCTGTGACGGCCCGTCGTGCCTGCGTCGGTCCGTCATGCAGGTCGTCGCAACGATCAGAACTCCATTTTTCACTAAGGAGTCTGTGACGGTTCGTCACCCCTGTGACGGTCCGTCCTGCACTTCCGTCACGACGTTCAGAGAATCGTTCCCTGCACCAAATTCTCAAGAGTTGAAGTGTTTTGAAACGGGGCCTCACGACGGTTCGTCGTACCTGTGACGGCCTGTCCTGCAGGTCCCTCACAGATTACAGAGAGTCGATTTTAGTACTCAAATTTCAGAATCCTAAGTGTTCTTGAACGAGACACCCTCGACGGTCCGTCGTGGTATCCGTCGTCTCAGCCAGTTTTCCAGAAATAAAATCTGCTGCTCAAAACGACTAAACAGGTCGTTACATAAACACAGGAGATCAATGTGGGGGTGAAAGCGATATTAGAGAGAGATATAGTAGATAGGAAAGAGGATTGATTTTATTATGAGGGAAATCCCTCTATTTATACTACCAAACTTACATATCTGGCCAATATAAGTGGCCGACACTTATTTTACACATGGCCAAATTATATTTGGCCGACACTAAAAAAAATACATACTATTACTACTTTATATAATGGCCCTTCCTTTTTATTGTTGGCCGACACACACAATTTTTTTTTTACGACTTTTAATGAAAACTTTAAAAATAGCTGTTATACATTGGCTAATAAAAAGTAAATCTTACCTCAAAAGAATCTTATGCTTATCTCTTCCATTTTTACTCCAAACCAACATCTTGTATAACATTATCTTCTCTGTTACATTTGGAACATCTGTGATCTGGATATTTGTTTCCAATAAGCTTACAATATCTCACTAATAACTCCTCTGAAATAAATTCCTTTTTTAATGCTCTTGTTGTAGGTTGTTCTTCTGGTTTTAATAACGATAAAATCCATCGCTGGACTTCTTCCATATCTGTTCTTCTTAATTCCTTGGAGTTTGAATATATCATATTTTGGTCTCTTGCATAATAACTCAAAATAGCATTGCCGTTTAAATAATTGTTAGCTAGTTCTTGTATAATTGTTGTTATACCAATTATCCTTTTATTTGCATAAAAGTTTGGTATCTCTATCTTCGGTATTTCAGCCTGTTTTTCTATCTCTTCTGGTATTATCATATCTCTGGTCAAACCTATCTTTATAACTTGAATAGGTAATTTGATTTCTTCATGTAATATCTCAGCTGGAACTGTATAAAACTTAATATAAAATAGATTTCCTTTGGTAACTCTTTTGTATGTGACGAATGCTTTGTATAATTATGGTATTCCACTTATCTCTTCGCCAACATATGTGTATACTGTACCAAGTAACCCATAATTATAACATGTTTTAACTAAATTTGGACTAGTTTTGGGTTGTGCGATTAATCTATTATATCCTTGTAATTTTATGGTTATATTGTCTTCTTCTGGGTTTTTGGTTTGTGTAGATCTGGGGTTTAAGTTTAAATATGTTTGCATCTTGTATATGTTTTCGATATACGATTGTGCAATGTAATTGTATCTCTTTTTATCACTTTGTATGCTAGCTGCATATGTGGAAGTTTGTGGTTTTGTGCGTATTTGTATTTGTGTATTTTGGATAAATGATTTTATGAATAACTGGTTTAGGTTTGTGTTTCGTGGTTTTTCACTAGCTTTCCTGCTTGTACCTGCAACTGTATTTAAATAAACTTTGTCATGGGTTTTATGGAGTTTCCCACCATCTCCTTTAAGCTCTGGCTATTTTCCATCTGCCGAACGACGTAGCTCCGCATCTTTATAGTTATGTTGCTGACTTATGTTAGCTCTAGACTTTAGATTATCTTCATTAGTCTGTAGCCTTTGTATCTCATTATCCATTCTATCCACTTTAGTACAAAGTGTAGAAATAGCTTTGAATAGCTCTTCAATTGTATGTTAATTTTTGTCCTCAGTTTGAGTAGCTTTGTCTTGATAGGTAGTCTACAACCATATTTTTATCAGCTTTGACTACTTCAATTGTAAATGTAAAATTTAATATGTTTAATACTAGTATCCTTATTTCCTTTGTCGTAACTGAATCTTCTACCTTTTTAGTTATCCACCATTTTACTTGTGTATTATCTGTTCTTACAATAAATTTATTGTAAACAATATATGGTTCAAATACTAATAAACATTTATATAATGCAAATAATTCTTTTATATTTATTTCCCATTTTATTTGTGCTTCTGCATAGGAACCTGAATAACATCTACAATGATGTTCTATTTTTTCTCTTTCATATTTGTATTTTAAAACTCCTCCATAACTATGATTACTTGAATCTGTTTCAACAATATAAGTAAATGAATTTTCATCAGGAAAGTAAAGTTTTGGTAATTTTGTACATAATGTCTTAATATTTTTTATATGTTCTTTATCTTTATTGTCGAAATAATATTAAACATCTTTTTTAAGTTTTTTATGTAATGGTTTTAAATTGTCACGACCCAAAACTAGCCGCTAGTGGCACCCACACTTATCCTTCTATGTGAGTGAACCAACAATTCTAAACCCCAACGTTTACCAATATTGCAACCATAGTGAACAAAATATAATGCGGAATACTCAAAACTTATTAACGAAATCAATTAAATCAACTTCTAAAGTTTAATACTCATTATTCCCAAAATCTGGAAGTCATCACACCAAGAACATCTATCCTCAAATTTCTAATCTAAGAGTATTTAAGAAGCTAAAATAAGTAAAAGAAATGGTCCATGTCCGAACTTCAAGACATCAAGACGTGAAGGAGAAAATCCAGTCCGAGCTAGGAACAATAGCTCACCCTGAAATCTGACGTGATAAAGACTGACTAGAGTTGAGGGAGAGTCGATGTCGATGGCACGTTTGCTGCACTCCACAAATAATAAAGAGAAAAATACAAGTAGGGGTCAGTACAAGGAACACGTACTGAGTAGGTATCATCGCCCAACTCAAAATAGAAAGCAATATATATCAAATAATAATATAAAATCAACTACCATACTCAACAGGTGACAACAACAAGTACAAGAACCATTGGCCACAACACCAAGCACAATTGTGAAGACTCAAGCCTCCACACCATACTCATTTGGGAAATAGGTTCTTTAAATTTGAGTATATTAACATAATTCAAGATTCATTCTCTTTATTCTTCTTCTGTTGGAACGTGACACTCTGATCCCCAACTACTACGTGTCGGAACATGACACTATGATCCCCTAATACTACGTCTCGGTACGTGACACTCGATCCCCTAATACTATGTGTCGGTACGTGACACTCCGATCCCCTAATACTACGTGTCGGTACGTGACACCCGATCCCCTAATACTACGTGTCGGTACGTGACACTCTGATCCCCTAATACTACGTGTCGGTACGTGACACCCGATCCACTAGTCTCATTATTTTAGTTCATCAAGCCTTCTTCTATGTCAAGGCATCATCATTAATAGAGAGAATTTATGGTTTAAGATTCAACAGCCTCATCATTCTAATCCATCACAATTACATAAAACACATCATGCAACCACACAATTAAGCTTATAGAAGACTTTACAATACCACCCAATACATATCAATCGCTATTTAGAGTTTACTATGAAATAGAATAAACCATAACCTACCTCCACTGAAGAATCGTGATCAAGCAAGCTACTTCCCAATGCCTTTGCTTTCCTCTTCGTTCTCTCCCTCTTGCTCGTTCTCCCCTCTTCTGTTCTTTTTATTTTTCCTTCTTCAGACTCTTTTTCTTTTACCCTAATTACCAAATAATTAAGTACGAAAGATGATAAAAGTAACCCACTATTTATTTCAAGGTTATCTCCTTTAACCCTATAGTAATTAAATTATTAAACTTACCCCACTAATTTCATACAGTTTGTCATGAATAGTCCAAAACACCCCTTAAAACTTTTAGCAGAAATCCGACGCAGTCGAGGTTACGCAACTCGTGACGGCCCATCGTACCTGCGACGGTCCGTCGTGCAGGTGCGTCACAAAGTTCAGAGACTCAATTTTAGTTAAGACGTTTGTGACGGTCCGTCGTATATACGACGGTCCATGCTGCAATTCCGTGGTGAAGTTCAGAGAGTTGATCCCCGTACCCAGATTTCAGAGTTTAAGTGTTTTGGCACGAAGACGTTCGACGGACCGTCGGGCCTATGACGGTTCGTCCTACCTGTCGTCGAGGGTAATGAGGAGAGCAGTAGAAGAATTATACAAGTGTGGGACGACGGAGTCCATCACGGTCCGTCGAGACCATGACGGTCCGTCGCGTGATCCGTCGGCCCAGTCAGTTTTAATCACAATTGATTCTACTGCTCGAAACGACTAAACAGGTCGTTACATAAATATTATGCTAATTTTGGTATATATTCTCTTACTTGATTTACTAATCCTAGAAAGGATTGTAATTTCTTTTTTGTATCTATATTTTCATCAATAGTAATTATTTTTTGTACTATATGAGTTTGCATTTTTATTTCATTTTTGTCTATTTGTATTCCTAAAAATTCTATTTGTGGTTTCATAATTTCTGCTTTCTTTTTACTTAAGCTTATACCTGAGTGTTTAATTATATGTATAATTTTTTCTAACTATCTTATATGTTCATCTTTTGTTTTAGAATATAGTAATATATCATCTATGTATACAATACAATTTTCTAACTGGTTAAAATAGTTATCCATAAAATGTTGATATCTACCTGGTGCATTTTTGTATCCAAACGGTAAAACGTTCCATTCATAGAAACCTTGCGGTACTGTGAATGCTGTTAGCTGTTTAGATTCTTCTTCTAGTTTTAGGTGATAGAATCCTGATTTACAGTCAAATTTACTAAAATAGTTGTATCCTTGTATTTGTCTTATTTTTAGTATCTTATTCGGTATTGGTTAATTATTTGATTTAGTTTTAGCATTCAGATTACGATAGTCTATAACCATTCTACTTTTACCTCTTTTTTGTTCACTATGTTTTATGACTATGAATGCTGGACTTGTATGTTTTCTATTGCTTTCTTGTATAATTATTTTCTAATAGTTCATCTATATGTATTTTGAATTCCTTTAAATCATCAAAGTTTTATTTTAATGGTTTCTGTATTATTATACTATTTTCATCTATTAGTTCAATTTTTACTTTTGTCTTATGTTTTTCCCATCCTTGTAATGAATTTTCATTGTAAAGTAGTTCTAGTTGTTCATTAATTATTTTAACTTTGTCTATTGTGAATATGATAATTTCTAATTGTGATATTTGTTTCTTATTTATATTTTCCATTTCTTGATTTATTTTTTTCACTTCCTTTTATCCATTCTATAGGTTTACGTTGTTTATTATTTACTCTTTTTGCTCCTATTTTGTTTCCGCATGCTGTAGTAAACCACCAATGTGTTTTTGTTATTATGTGTGGATAAAATCTATCTAAAAATGGCATTCCTAATAACATATCTTTTGTTGTAAATTCAAAATTGTACATTTCTTCTATTGTCAATATTTTATCCCATATTTGTATTTTTATATTTTTTGCTCTGTATTTAATCATACTTCCTTCATTATTAAATCCTGTTACTACCATTGGTGTTTTTAATTTTTCCCATTTATCTTCTGGTAAGTAATTATATTTACATATATTCGCTTCTGCTCCTGTATGTATCATAGGGGTATAATATCTGTTGTGATATCCTTCTACAATAATTTTTGCAATATAAATATTTTCATTATTCATTTCGTTCTTTTTATAATTATTTTCTTATTTTAGCAAGTTATTGTTAATTGTTCATTTTCTATATTATATGGTTTAACTTTTTCTAACCATTTTATTCCTAATGTAACATTTTGATCTCCTTGGTAAATTTTAAATGGTATAATTAAAGGTATTCCTCCTATAATTACTTCTTTCTCTATTATTTCTTCATTTGTATTTACTATCTCACTAGGTAGTCCATGGCATAAGTGTCCTTTTTTATGAATTCTGTTTACAACACTAATTTTCTTGCTATGTAATTTTCTTCTTGTCCTGTATTTATTAAAATTTTATATCTTCTTTGATCTATTATTCCTGTTATAAAATAATGGTATGGGGTTATATCTTCTATTAATTTTTTTTAAATTTCATAGTTTCTTCTAGATGTACTCATTCTTGATGAGGTAGCTCTTGTTAAAGTATTTGGTACGCTTGAAGTACTTAATCTTTCTTTTACAATTACTAAATCTTCTTCTATGTCAATTTCTTTATAGCTATAGTCATTATTGTCTATTACAGTAATTATTTTTTCGAAAGGATTTTCTATCTTCATTTTATCAATTTTATTTCTTGCCGTTACTTTATAATTTGTTGTTAATATCTATAGGTTTTTACATTTTGCTGTAAATATTTTACTTCCTGGCGCTAGCTCTATTCCAGACATTTTCCAATATAATACTAATGATTTATCTATATTTCTATCTGTTAATGCTACTGAGTAGTTGACACTTATTATAAATTTAAATTTCTGGGATATTAAGTTTCCTCTAATTGCACTAAATACGCTTTTTTCTATAGGGTGTACGATTCTGTAATTACCCAAAAGCTTCTCCTTAGAGTTTTGAATATTTGTTTAACTTAAGTTAATTAATCGATAGTTTATGGGCTAAAGTGATAATTTATTTAGACCCTATACTATTTAGCCTTTATTTAATAAAATATGTGGGTAAAACCTATCACAATTAGTACTTAATTAATTCACGATAGAAAAAAAAAGGAGAAAGACGGAACGGACGAAGGGTTCGACTGCTTCAAGTAAACTACATCTGCATTAATTTCTTTAATTGTTGCACACATATGTTTATATATAAGATTGAATGGTAGGAAGAAAGATAATTAGGATCCCTTTAAAATTTTAATTATAATATAATATTTTTGATGGTTGTAAACAAAAAAAAATTAAAATAATAATAATAACCTAATCATTGGCAATGATTGCCAAGATATGATCTAATATTTGTGTTTGGCAAAATTTGGATGCAGATTATTAAATCTGCAATTTTTTTTTATTCTTTTTTTTCCATTTCGTAAAATCATCAACTTTAATATTTTCTTTTCTTTTATTTATTTTTCTTTTCTTATTGTTCACATTATAAAAATAAAATATTATTAAATTGGGTTGTTGGAAGTGATTGGAAAGGAAAATATATATAAAAATTTGTATTTTGTGAAGTTGAGAATGTATCGGATAGTGACCTCTACTGATTAAGCGTTTTACTAGATGGTAGTATTGGAGAGTAAATTCATAGAAATATCCTTACTATTGTTAGCATATTATAATTTAAGTTTGTTATACTAAGATAGATAATTAATTGTTGGTTGATTATTAGAGCTGGTATTGAAAAAAAAAAGGAGGGACTTAACCTTAGACTTGGAACTTGAAAAATATAATAGTTGAAATGTTAGTTGGCTTCAAGAGTTACGAACTTGATTATAAATTTGAGGTGAAATTTTAGGTCAAGATTAAACACACAAAAGTGTGAGTGTTGTTAGTTCTGAAAACTTATTGTGAATATATATACTTGCATAGATTGCATCGATTTGGAAGCTCAATGAAAAGGGAAGGCTCAAGTCCCAGAGTGATTATTCGAGTGGTTAAGGCAAGTCGATTTTTAAACTCTTGATAAGCGTATGAAATTCGTGTATCTTCTTGTTTGATGTTGAGAATGATTTGGAGACTTGTTGCTTATTTGTTGGTGTTGTATTCCTTGTTGTAAATTGCGCTTTGGTATCAAAATGGTTATCTCCTGATTTTCATTTGAGCATGTCAATTGCATTGTATCTGAGACATGATTGTGGTATAACGATGTATCATTTCGAGGGTCGTATCGCGCGCCACGATGAATATTATATTTCGAGGGATGTATCGCGCGCCGCGATGGTTACTATTATCGAGGGTCGTGTCGTGCGTCGCGACAGATGCATGGACAGATATGTCCCCTATGGGTCCCGAACTGAGAGACAGCGGGTGTGTATCGTTAAGAAAGACATGCATCACTATATTTGACATTACATCTCATGGCATTGCAGATTTATTATTGATGAACTTAAACACGTGTTTTGCTGATCTTGTAAGTGTTTTTTTGTGAAGCTTGTGACTGTTGAATATTGAGTTGTTATTGAGAATGTGTAAACTGATAGAGTGTTGTTATTGAGTTGTGTGTTTGGTAAACTGTAAACTGTTAGGCTGTAGCGTGGAGGTCTAGATAGGGCGTAAGAAGTACCCGTATTTCGTTCACCTAACTTGTGTTTAGAGGTTTGCTTGTTGGGTACCACGTGCTTTGGTACTCACCCCTTGCTTCTACAAATTTTTGTAGGTTACGAGCCCGAATTTTTGTGATACCTTCCATTCTCTTCGTTTCCGAGGCATCTTGTAGAGGATTGTGAGGTAGCTTCTTGTCATCTCAGCGAACTTTCCTACTCCAGTTTATGACTTTGTTTTTACTTGAAAGACAACTTCATTTTAGACTTCTATTTTGTTTCAATTCTAATATTTACATTAGAGGCTTGTGCACGTGACAACCTGGTTTTGGGGATTGAATTAATATGACTTGTTTTTTTTATAGAAATTGTTATTGGATTGTCATTTACTTCCGCACTTTGTTAGATATGGGGTTTTAGGCTGACTTGTCTTGGTGGGATAAGACGAGTGCCATCACACCCATTTCGGGTCGCGACAAAATGGTATCAGAGCCCCAGGTTCATAGGTCTAACGTGTATACAAGCCGAGTCTACGTAGAGTCTCAAGGATCAGTACGGAGACGTCTGTACTTTTCTTTGAGAGGCTACGAGGATTACTAGGAAACTTCTTTTTTTTGTTCATTCTTTCTCATCGTGCGTAGTCAACTTCTTTAGTACTGAGTTGTTGTATACTCTTTTGACAGATGACGAGGACTAGAACTAATGTTACTGGTGGTAGAGGGGAGGCACTTCCCGAGGTAGTTGTTGAGGCCCCAGCTAGAGGTAGGGGTAGATCTCGAGCTAGAGGTCGTGCTAGTAGTACGACAGTAGCCACAGGTCGTGGACGTTGAGTAGCACTAGTGAGAGGTCGTGCTAGAGAGGTCTCTATAGAACCTCAGAATGATGGCAGAGAGGACCAGGTTCCTCAAGATCCTGTAGTCACACCTTTGCTTCAGGATACACTATTGAGGGTGTTAAGTGTGCTAGAGGGATTTTCTCAGGGTGGTGGTGCAACTACCACACCACATGACTCTCGTACTAGAGATGGGGCTCAGACTCAAGAGCAGCAACAAGCTCCAGTTTTTCAGGATGCGGTGGGGCAACTACCAGTAGATCCCGCGATTCAGAATGATGTTGCACCAGCAGTTGGGGGTCAAGTTGCATCGATGGTTGTTCTGAGAGAGGATGAGCAACGTAGGTATGAGAGATTTCGAAAGATGGACCCACCTCAGTTTCAGGGTGGGAAGAGTAAGGACGCTCATGAGTTTCTAACTACCTGCTGAGAGTTACTAGAGGTGGTTGGATTAGCTTAGTCACATGGGGTTCAATATGCTACACTCCAGCTTCGTGGACCAGCGAGAGACTGGTGAAGGACTTATTCAGGGGGTCTGCCAGTTGGATCTCCTCCAGTGACTTGGGAGTTGTTTGCTAGTGCATTCCAAGATCGTTTTATCCGATGGAACGTGAGAGAGGAGAGTCGCTTGAGGTTTGAGAGTCTGAGACAGGATGGTTTATCGGTTGCAGAGTATGCGGCGCGTTTTTGCCAGTTGTCTAGGCATGCGTTGTCCATTATTCCAAATGAGACATAGAGGATCCGCAGATTTGTTAGGGGATTGACTTTCTCTATAAGGTCAGCTGTGTTTCAGGCATCTAGGGAGGGGTCTTCTTTCCAGTCCATTGTGAGCGCCTCCAAAGAGGCGGAATTGTTGGAGAGAGAGGAGTTTGGGGACCATAAAAGGGCCCGTATATCAGGTAAGTTTCATGGTGCCTCATCTGGAGGTAGGGGATCACAGAGAGTGAGTGGTTCTTTTCAGCAGCGGGGACCTATTCATGCATCTATGCCGACATTTGAGGGTGTCCAGACATCGAGGGGTTTTTATAGCCCGGGTCAGGGCTCGTACGGTTCACAACAGCGACCTAAGGGCGAGGATATTATGGTGGGTTTCCAGGGTCCACACGGCAGTTCCCAGGTCAGAGATTTTGTTTTAGTTGTGGAGATCCCGATCATCTAATACGGTAGTGTACTTCTCAAAGAGGTCGTAGTGGGCCTCAACCTTATTCTTTATTCCAGACTAGACCACCAGCATCACAGGGTAGAGGTCGTAGCAGAGTTCAGTCAGGTAGAGGTGATAGAGTTTCTAGTAATGGTGTTGCAGCTCAGCAGAGTGGGGGTAGAGGTACCACCCAGGATGGAGGTGGACGAGGACGCCACTGCTATGCTTTCCCGGGGAGACCTGAGGCGGAGACCTCTGATGCTGTTATTACAGGTATCATCCCAGTATGTCATCGACCTGCGTCTGTGTTGTTTGATCCAGGTTCTACATTCTCTTATGTGTCTACGTATTTTGCTGCTAAATTTGATATGATATGTGATAGCATGATTGTACCTATTCATGTTTGTACACCCATAGGTAAGCCCTTTGTGGTGGATCGAGTGTATCGATCCTGTCTTGTTTCTTTGAATGGGTATGACACTTGGGTAGACTTAATCATTCTAGGGATGGTGGACTTTGATGTTATCTTGGGTATGGATTGGCTTTCTCCTTATCATGCTGTCCTTGATTGTAATGCTAAGACTGTGACTTTAGCAATGCCGGGTGTTCCGAGGGTTGAGTGGAAGAGTGTTAGTGGTTCTTATCCTAGAAAGGTCATCTCTTTTATCCGTGCTCAGAGATTGGTGGAGAGGGGGTGTTTGTCTAACTTAGCTTTTAGGCGGGATACTAGTGTTGAACCACCTCCCATGGACTCTGTTCCCGTGGTTCAGGAGTTTCCCGATGTTTTTCCTTCTGATCTTCCAGGTGTTCATCCCGATAGGGATGTCGATTTTGCTATTGATTTGGAGCCGGGAACTAAGCTTGTTTCCATCCCTCCATACCGTATGGCTACATCAGAGTTGAAAGAATTGAAGGAGCAATTGCAGGATTTATTGAGTAAGGGTTCTATTCGCCCTAGTGTATCACCTTGGGGTGCCCCTGTATTGTTTGTGAAGAAGAAGGATGGGACTATGAGAATGTGTATTGATTACAGACAGTTGAACAAGGTAATAGTGAAGAATAAGTATCCTCTTCCGCGTATTGATGACTTTTTTGATCAGTTACAGGGAGCATCATTGTTCTCCAAGATTGATTTGAGGTCTGGGTATCATTAGTTGAAGATTAGGGCATCAGATATCCCTAAGACAGCTTTTCGGACCCGGTATGGGCATTATGAGTTTCTAGTGATGTCCTTCGGATTGACTAATGCCCCTGCAACATTGATGGAGTTGATGAATGGGGTGTTTCGACCATACCTTAATTCTTTTTTGATTGTTTTCATTGATGACATCTTGGTTTACTCTAAGACTGAGGAGGACCATGTCCGACACCTAAGGATTGTACTTCAGAGGTTGAGAGAAGAGTAGTTGTATGCCAAGTTCTCAAAGTGTGAGTTCTGGCTTACTTCTGTGACATTCTTTGGACACGTGGTGTCCAAGGAGGGTATTAGAGTAGATCCGGCCAAGATTGAGGCAGTTAGAGGCTGGACACGACCTACTTCACCTACTGAGATTAGGAGTTTTGTGGGATTGGTAGGCTATTATCGATGATTTGTTCAGAGTTTCTCTACTATTGCAGCTCCATTAACTAGATTGACACGACAAGATGTGCGTTTTCAGTGGTCTGATGAGTGTGAGCAGAGCTTTCAAAAACATAAGACTTTATTGAGTTCAGCTCCTATGTTGACTCTACCTAAGGAGGGTGTAGACTTTACAGTGTATTGTGATGCTTCAGGAGTTGGAGTGGGTGGTGTGTTGATGCAGAAGGGGAAAGTGATTGCTTATGCTTCTAGGCAATTGAAGTCCCATGAGAAGAACTACTCTACTCATGATCTAGAGTTGGCGGCTGTGGTATTTGTACTTAAGTTATGGCGTCATTATTTGTATGGAGTGCATTGTGAGATCTTCACTGATCATTGGAGTCTTCAGTATATCTTTAGCCAGAGGGATTTGAACTTGAGGCAATGAAGATGGCTTGAGTTGCTGAAGGACTATGATGTGACCATTCTGTATCATCCGGGGAAGGCCAATGTTGTGGCCGATGATTTGAGTAGGAATACTCATAGCATGGGGAGTCTTGCATCTCTTAGTGTTGAGGAGAGACCATTGGCTAGAGATGTTCAATTGTTAGCTAACAGTCTTGTCCGATTACAGATCTCAGAGGAGAGTGATGGGATGATTGCTTTTATTGAGGCTCGATCTTCTTTAGTCAAGCAGATTCGTGCACACCAGTTTGATGATGAAAAAATATGTCTCATTCGAGACAAAGTATTGAGAGGGGAAGCTAAGGAGGCTGTCCTTGATTCTGATGGTGTCTTGAGGATCGAAGGTAGGATTTGTGTTCCCAAGACAGGCGATTTGATTAGATTGATACTTGAGGAGGCCCATTGTTCTCGATACTCTATCCATCCGGGAGCGGCGAAGATGTATCATGATCTGAGTCAGCATTACTGGTGTTGTGGGATGAAGAGAGATATTACAGACTTTGTTTTGAGGTGTTTGACTTGCCACCAGGTCAAGTGTGAGCACCAGTGGCCCGGCGGTGTATCTCAAAGGATGCCTATTCCTACTTGGAAGTGGGAGCGGATTACTATGGACTTTGTTGTGGGTTTGTGTCACGACCCAAAACGAGTCGTGAGTGGCACCCACACTTACCTCCTTAGGTGGGCGAACCAACACATCTAAACCCCAACATATACCAATAGTTCAACTATAAATAATATAAATAATGCAGAAGCTCCAAAAGATACTAAGCAACCAATTTAAATAAGTTTCTAAAGTTTAGTACTTATAATCCCAAAATCTGATAGTCATCACATCAAGGACATCTAATCTTCAATACTAAGTCTAAGAATATCGAATAAACTAAAATAAAGAATAAAATGGTATGTGTCCGAAAGTATAGGACATCATGTCGTGAAGGAGAGAATCCAGTCCGAGCTAGGAACAATAGCTCACCCTGAAATCTGACGTGATGAAGACTAGCTCGAGTTGAGGGCAAGTAGAGGTCGATGGCACGTTTGCTGCACTCCACAAATAACAAAGAGAAAAATACAAGTAGGGGTCAGTACAAGGAACACGTACTGAGTAGGTATCATCGGCCAACTCAAAATAGAAAGCAATATATATCAAATAGTCATATAAAACCAACTACAATACTCAACAGATGACAACAACAGGTACAAAAACCATTGGCCACAACACCAAGCACACCTATGAGGACTCAAGCCTCCACACCATACTCATTTGGAAAATAGGTTCTTTAAATTTGAGTATATTAACATAATTCAAGATTCATTCCCTTTATCCTTCTTGTGTCGGAACGTGACACTCCGATCCCCTACTACTACATGTCGGAACGTGACACTCCGATCCCCTAATACTACATGTCGGTTCGTGACACCCGATCCCGTAATTCTACGTGTCGGTTCGTGACACCCAATCCCGTAATTCTACGTGGCAGTTCGTGACACCTGATCCCCTAATTCTACGTGTCGGTTCGTGACACCCGATCCCCTAATTCTACGTGTCGGTTCGTGACACCCGATCCCCTAATACTACGTGTCGGTTCGTGACACCCGATCCATTAATCTCATTATTTTCTAGTTCATCAAGCCTTCCTTTATGTCAAGGCATCATCATTAATAGAGAGATTTTAAG
Organism: Solanum chilense; assembly: GCA_032847665.1. Taxonomy (NCBI): domain Eukaryota; kingdom Viridiplantae; phylum Streptophyta; class Magnoliopsida; order Solanales; family Solanaceae; genus Solanum; species Solanum chilense. The sequence goes on from CM064967.1 coordinate 39,540,660, forward strand.
GTTTAAGATTTACCAGCCTCATCATTCTAATCCATCACAATTACATAATCACATCATACAACCACACAATTAAGCATATAGAAGACTTTACAATACTACCCAATATATATCAATCGCTATTTAGAGTTTACTATGAAATAGCATAAACCATAACCTACCTCCACCGTAGATCCGAAATCAAGCAAGCTACCTCTCCAATGCCTTTGCTTTCCTCAATGCCTATGAACATTGTACTCGCGTGAGTAGAGGAAATCAAATTTGATTAAACCACGATAATGACTGCAAAATACCAACACATTACCATAAGTACGGATCCTGTTATACACCATGTTGCTCATTCTTCTTCAACTATAGCTAAAATTGTTCATATTCGGATTAATGTCATCATGGAAAGCTTACACCTTTGGACAAATTCATTCCATGTGGGCAGACATTGTGTCAGCCCTATTTACCAATTTGGTTCATTTCTATAGGAGCTGTTTTTTTATTTTTTTTGACACCATTATTACCCAAGTCAGCAGCAACTTACTTAGTTGATATCCCTTCACTATCATGGTTTCAACTACCTGTCCACCACTGCCTCTTAGCACTTCCAGGCATTCGAAAAGAGTATCTCAACAGAGTCATAAGTCATCCACAAGACTTAGCACAATGCGAGCTCACATTAACAAAACTAAGTTTAAACGTAACTCGTGAACCTGTTGACGATACCGCCGGCGCTGCTGAATACATAGCTTCCCACAACCTCCGTGACACAGCTGTAATCGCCTCCGCACGCGCTGCCAATCTATACGGTCTCCAGATCTCAACTGATGGAATCCAGGACGATTCAAGCAACGTATCTCGTTTCGTTATGCTAGCTCGTGAACCAATAATTCCTCGAACCGATCGTCCATTCAAAACAAGCATCGTCTTCACACATGATAAAGGAACAAGAAACCTGTTCAAAGTTTATCATCTTCCGCATTCAGAAACATCAGTTTAACGAAAATCGAGTCATGGCCTCAACGGAATCTTCCGATCTGGCTAGTGGACGACGCTAACGTCGGAACGGCGAAGCATTTCAAGTACATGTTCTATGTAGATTTCGAAGCTTCCATGGCGGACGTTAGAGCTCAAAATGCATTGGCTGAAGTTCAGGAGTTCACGTCGTTTTTGAGGGTTTTGGGAAGTTATCCAATGGATATGACTCCATGGTGTCCTTCTCGTTTAATTTTCTTCTTTTCCATAAATTGTGTACTACCCTAATTATTAAAATACTAATTATAAAAATAGCAAAAGTGCTCCACCATAAATTCTAATGTTATTTTTCTTAACCATGAACTAAATAAATTATTAAAAGTGCCCGATTAATTTTATCATTGTAGTTATGAATAGTTAAAAAAATATCTATTTAGAATCTATCAAAAGTATTTTATCAAATAAAAGCTCCAGTACTTTAAACGATCATAAGGGTCGTTACAATAGATACCAATTTACCCATCGTTCGTCCTCGAACGATCAAAGTAAGGTGATGGTAAGATAGGAGAGTTGTCTCAAGAATTCATTCAAAATATTAGTACCCAAGGTCTTATATCAAAATCATCAAACCCACCAATTTAAGATTTGCACCTCTTCACATACAATGCCTCAAATGGATCTATCTCACTACTCTAGTGATAATTGTTGTCGTATATAAACTCACTAACAACAAAACTATTTCAACCAATGGACTCTTCAACTGATCAATTCTCCAACTAGACCTTGACACAACCACAAGGACAGCACTAAATATGTCATATCGAAAATAACCAAGGTGGAATAACTCTAAATACTCCTTCCATAGTGTCCATATCAAACATTTTTATTCAACTAACTCTGCCTTTTTGATTTTCTAAATACCCACAATCACCAATTTAGTCCCTTTTATAATTGTGCACGCACTTGATTTATCGAACCGCACATCCACTAAAGTCATCACTTTAACACTCACAGAACATCATAACCACATCAATCATCCAAACCCATCATCTGTATCAAAGTATTCTTATAAAATACATGTTCAAACTATGTCTATCTCTCTTTCTATTTAAGCATTTAATGAAAAATATGTGGCTCAACAAGGTAAAATAACACTAATTTTAAATTTGGTGGTACATTTTCATCGATATAAAACCATTAAATCACTCTCAAAGTCAACTTCCCACCAGCTTCACATACCATGCTTAAGGTACCAATTCAAACCATTATTTATATCATGCCAACACTTAGGGAAATTCTTTGTCACTCAAACTATTCTGTATACTATAAGCTCATAACCTCTATTAACCATCAAATGTCCATGTAACACACCTTAACATTCTATGAAGTCCCATCAATAGAGCAGTATTAACCCAACTTTATTCTTGATAACCATGTAGAATTATATCTCACCTTTTACATCATTCTTAAGTCATCTATCCAAATTTGAGCAATCTAACCCCATGTAAAATACTAAATTCTTCATGCCTCATTGTTTGCAATCCAAATCAAAACTCAATCTTTATAAAAGTTGATGATAAATTCTAGTAAATCTATGTCGAACTACTTCACATTTCACAGTCATATCTAAACTCATAGGAAAAAATAAATACAACCATCAACTACAACCCATGGGTTTATACGAGAGGTCTTATTCCTTCACTTTTCTCAAATTCTTTTCATGGTGCAAAATTCTATTTGACCCTTAAATATGTCAATATTCTTGTTTCTTTACATCACTCATCGATGTCATCCTTTTACCAACAACCCATGACATTTTACTTCACATTCTAAATCAAAACTTAGAAAGAAACTCTTCTTAGATCCTTTAACAATTAAAAGTAATAAACTTTATGATCCAAAACATGCATAAGTTCTTTCACATGCTTAATACCGATGCAATCAATCATTTATTACCTTACAAATTCATACCTTGACTAATACTACCATGAATGTCGACTTAAAATAAGGACTTGGACGATGATTTCCACCATATAACCAAATTTGCTTACCTATCAACATTAGCTCATACCTTGAAGGTTTTTAGAAATTCATGTATATTAACTTATCATTGATCGCCAATTCATAGATTTTACCATCCTTTGCTAAAAACTCAATAGCACTCATTACTAAACTCAAAATCACAAAAGAACTTATTGTCACATTCAAGTTGAATGTATGTACACTCTTTTCTCAAGTCCTATTCAATAGCTTTTAACCAAGCTGATTAACCTGTTATGCTAACACCATACAAAAACAAAATAGATAAATTATGCATTTCCGAACCCAATTTTCAACCCCTTCGAAGATACGTTTTTAGTTCTTACAATTAGAGAAAATATTCTTTCTCTCACTTATTTTCTTAAGGCTACACATCCCACAAGTTTTATCTTATTTTAATTATGATTCCAGCTCCTTTAAATTCTATTCGAGCGTTGACCCAACATCTCTTAAAACTTGTCATACACCCACATTACTCACAAAATAGTAGGAAATCACAACCTTAGAAACTCACAAGTCTTTATTACATACAAAATTTATTTAACCAACAAATCCTAATCGTATGATTTCATCCCAATTACAATTACTCACGAACTTTTATTTTCCATCATGCTCAGTTAACCCTTTTATCACCATGAAGTGAACCTTTTCCTCGATCTAACACCTTAAAATTAGGTATACCAATCAAATTCAAGGGACTAACCCAATTTATATGCACTTTCTTGCTAAATCTTCAATTTACTTCACCCAAGTATATCCACTAGGACTTTCTTTTCCTATAAGTTTGTCATTTTAGTATTAATCTACCTTTTGAAGCTTAAGATAAAATCGTCCGTACTCATTCAGAACCCTTAAGATACATTTCACAACCTAAATGTATTAATATTGTACCAAAGATCCACCACTAGAATTTTCCTTTTAAAATAATGCTCAACCACTAAAATTTTCCTTCAAAATAATGTTCAACCACTAAAATTTTCCTTCAAAATAATGCTCAATCTAAGTTCCAGTAGTAATAAACTAGTTGGTTTCTCAAATGTGAACGCAACACTAAATCTTATTATCTGTCTATGTCATACAACTGGTAACTCCTTTAGTAATTAGTATTCATACTTGAAAATCGACGTACATGTTTCCACATAACCCTAGTACTGCCACAACGTGAAAGTCCGTTAGATACCTCACTAGAACACATCATACATATCCATAATATTGTACCCAAATAGCCCACATATTCCTACCCATTGAATATTTGCAAAACATTATTAAATTTGTTCTCTCTCTAGACCAAAAAAAATTGTTTTACTTCTTAGATCAATTCAATAACAAAAATAACATACTTCCTAACTATAATCAAGTAACCATCGATGAGTTTCTTGAATATACCCTCACTCTATGAAGTCATAGCAGTGTCTTTATTAACCGACACTCGACATGAGACTACCACCACATTTTGCGATCGAGAAAATATATCTATTTCTAAGGACATATTTTTTTTCTTTCTGTTGTTGCTATTTCAACTTCAAATACTCTAGTAGTACCCATATTTGAAATAGAGTGAAGAAGTTCAGATACCAATTTGTATCACCTAGATACCAATTGGATTAAACTAGTAGCACGAAAGAAAGAAAGAAATGAGCTTTCCTAAAGTCCTATAGCTTCTCGAAGAAAAGTAAAGGCGTCCCCTTACTGTTTCGCAAGACTCTACTAGACTTGTCCTTGTGTAATGAGATCAACGAACCTAACGCTCTGATACCAAGTTTGTCACAACCCAAAACGAGTCGTGAGTGGCACCCACACTTACCTCCTTAGGTGGGCGAACCAACACATCTAAACCCCATCATATACCAATAGTTCAACTATAAATAATATAAATAATGCAGAAGCTCCAAAACATACTAAGCAACCAATTTAAATAAGTTTCTATTGTTTAATACTTATAATCCCAAAATCTGATAGTCATCACATCAAGGGCATCTAATCTTCAATACTAAGTCTAAGAATATCGAATAAACTAAAATAATGAATAAAATGGTATGTGTCCGAAAGTATAGGACATCATGTCGTGAAGGAGAGAATCCAGTCCGAGCTAGGAACAATAGCTCACCCTGAAATCTGACGTGATGAAGACTGACTCGAGTTGAGGGCGAGTCGAGGTCGATGGCACGTTTGCTGCACTCCACAAATAACAAAGAGAAAAATACAAGTAGGGGTCAGTACAAGGAACACGTATTGAGTAGGTATCATCGGCCAACTCAAAATAGAAAGCAATATATATCAAATAGTAATATAAAACCAACTACAATACTCAACAGATGACAACAACAGGTACAAAAACCATTGGCCACAACACCAAGCACACCTATGAGGACTCAAGCCTCCACACCATACTCATTTGGAAAATAGGTTCTTTAAATTTGAGTATTTTAACATAATTCAAGATTCATTCCCTTTATCCTTCTTGTGTCGGAACGTGACACTCTGATCCCCTACTACTACGTGTCAGAACGTGACACTCCGATCCCCTAATACTACGTGTCGGTTCGTGACACCCGATCCCCTAATTCTACGTGTCGGTTCATGACACCCAATCCCCTAATTCTACGTGTCGGTTCGTGACACCCTATCCCCTAATTCTACATATCGGTTCGTGACACCCGATCCCCTAATACTACGTGTCGGTTCGTGACACCCGATCCATTAATCTCATTATTTTCTAGTTCATCAAGCCTTCCTTTATGTCAAGGCATAATCATTAATAGAGAGATTTTAAGGTTTAAGATTTAATAGCCTCATCATTCTAATCCATCACAATTACATAATCACATCATACAATGAAGACTTTACAATACTACCCAGTACATATCATCGCTATTTAGAGTTTACTATGAAATAGCATAAACCATAACCTACCTCCACCGAAGAAGCGAAATCAAGCAAGCTACCTCTCAAATGCATTTGCTTTCCTCAATGCCTATGAACATTGTAATCGCATGAGTAGAGGAAATCAAATTTGATTAAACCACGGTAATGACTGCAAAATACCAACACATTACCATAAGTATGGATCCTGTTATACACCATGTTTCTCATTCTACTTCAACTATAGCTAAAATTGTTCATATTAACATTCATGTCATCATGGAAAGCTTACACCTTTGGACAAATTCATTCCACGTGGGCAGACATTGTGTCAGCCCTATTTACCAATTTTGTTCATTTCTATAGGAGCTGTTTTTTTTTTTTGACACCATTATTACCCAAGTCAGCAGCAACTTTACTTAGTTGATATCCCTTCACTATCATGGTTTCAACTACCTGTCCACCACTGCCTCTTAGCACTTCCAGGCGTTCAAAAAGAGTATCTCAACAGAATCATAAGTCATCCACAAGCCTTAGCACAATGCGAGCTCACATTAACAAAACTCGGTTTAAACGTAACTCATGAAGTTGTTGACGATACCGCCGGCGCTGCTGAATACATAGCTTCCCACAACCTCCGTGACACAGCTGCAATCGCCTCCGCACGCGCTGCCGATCTATACGGTCTCCAGATCTCAGCTGAAGGAATCAAGGATGATTCAAGCAACGTAACTCGTTTCGTTATGCTAGCTCGTGAACCAATAATTCCTCGAACCGATCGTCCATTCAAAACAAGCATTGTCTTCGCACATGATAAAGGAACAAGCGTCCTGTTCAAAGTTTTATCAGCTTCCGCATTCAGAAACATCAGTTTAACAAAAATCAAGTCACGGCCTCACCGGAATCTTCTGATCCGGCTAGTCGACGACGCTAATGTCGGAACGGCGAAGCATTTCGAGTACATGTTCTATGTAGATTTCGAAGCTTCCATGGCGGACGTTAGAGCTCAAAATGCATTGGCTGAAGTTCAGGAGTTCACGTCGTTTTTGAGTGTTTTAGGAAGTTATCCAATGGATATGACTCCATGGTGTCCTTCTCGTTTAATTTTCTTCTTTTCCACAAATTGTGTACTACCCTAATTATTAAAATACTAATTATAAAAATAGCAAAAGTGGTCCACCATAAATTCTAATGTTTTTTTTCTTAACCATCAACAAAATAAATTATTAAAAGTGCCCGATTAATTTTATCATTGTAGTTATGAATAGTTAAAAAAATATCTATTTAGAATCTATCAAAAGTATTTTATCAAATAAAAGCTCTAGTACTTTAAACGATCATAACGGTCGTTACAGTTTGCCTACCACAGTGGGTGGTTATGACTCTATTTGGGTTGTTGTTGATAGGCTGACCAAGTCTGCCCACTTCATCCCGGTTCGGGTGAAGTATACGGTAGAAAAGTTAGCCGAGCTATATATCAGTCAGATTGTGCGACTACATGGAGTTCCAATTTCTATCTTATCAGATCGGGGTTCATTATTTACTTCATATTTCTGGAAGACATTACAAAATGGTCTGGGTACTCAGTTAGATATGAGTACGGCATTTCACCCTCAAAAAGATAGTCAATCTGAGCGGACCATTCAGGTATTGGAAGATATACTCGAGCGTGTGTGATCAATTTTTGTGCTAGATGGGATCAACATTTACCATTAGCGGAGTTTGCTTATAATAACAGTTGCCACTTTAGTATCCAGATGGCCCCATTTGAGGCGTTGTATGGAAGGCGGTGTAGGTATCCGATTGGTTGGTTTGATTCGACGGAGATGGACTCTTTGGATACAGACTTGCTAAGAGATGATATGGAGCAAGTCCGTATGATTCAGTATAGATTATTGACAGCTCAGAGTCGACAGAAGAGTTATGCAGACCGGAGAGTTGGAGCTTTAGTGTTTATGAAGGGTGATCATGTTTGGCTCCGAGTATCACCCATGAAGGGTGTGATGAGGTTTGGAAAGAAGGGCAAGCTTAGACCTAGGTTCATTCGACCTTTTGAAATTTTGAGCCGAGTGGGAGAGGTGGCCTATAAGTTGGCCTTGCCACCTAGTTTGTCGGCAGTTCATCCTGTTTTCCATGTCTCTATGCTTCGTAAGTATATTCCAGATGAATCTCATGTGCTTTCACTTGAATCCGTGGGTTGGGTCCAGACCTGACATTTGAGGAGGAGCCTATAGCTGCTTTTGATAGGCAGGTTCGAAAGCTTAGGACCAAGGAGGTTGCTTCAGTGAAGGTGCATTGGAAGCACCGAACAGTGGGAGAGGCAACTTGGGAGACTGAGTCTGACATGCGTTCCAGATATCCTCAACTTTTTGAAGTTTTAGGTACTTTCTTTTACTCTATGTTCGAGGACGAACATGATTTTTAGTGGTGGATAATGTAATGACCCAAAAGCTCCTCTTTAAAGTTTTGAATATTTGTTTAACTTAAGTTAAACGATAGTTTATGGGCTAAAGTGATAATTAATTTAAGACCCTATACTATTTAGCCTTTATTTAATAAAGTATGTGGGTAAAACCTATCACAATTAGTACTTAACTAATTCACAAAACAAAAAAAAAGAAAGGAGAAAGACGGAACGAACGAAGGGTTCGACTGCTTCAGGTAAACTACATCTGCATTAATTTCTTTAATTGTTGCACACATATGTTTATATATAAGATTGAATGGTAGGAAGAAAGAGAATTAGGATCCCTTTAAAATTTTAATTATAATATAATATTTTTGATGGTTGTAAACAAAAAAATAATAAAAAATAATAATAACCTAATCATTGGCAATGATTGCCAAGATATGATCTAATATTTGTGTTTGGCAAAATTTGTATGCAGATTATTAAATCTGCAATTTTTTTTTATTGTTTTTTTTTCATTTCGTAAAATCATCAACTTTAATATTTTCTTTTCTTTTAATTATTTTTCTTTTCTTATTGTTCACATTATAAAAATAAAATATTATTAAATTGGGTTGTTGGAAGTGATTGGAAAGGAAAATATATATAAAAATTTGTATTTTGTGAAGTTGAGAATGTATCGGATAGTGACCTCTACTGATTAAGCCTTTGACTAGATGGAAGTATTGGAGAGTAAATTTATAGAAATATCCTTACTATTGTTAGCATATTATAATTTAGGTTTGTTATACTAAGATAGATAATTAATTTTTGGTGGATTATTAGAGTTGGTATTGAAGAAAAAAAAAGGAGGGACTTAACCTTAGACTTGTAACATGAAAAATATAATAGTTGAAATGTTGTTTGGCATCAAGAGTTACGAACTTGATTATAAATTTGAGGTGAAATTTTAGGTCAAGATTAAACACACAAAAGTGTGAGTGTTGTTAGTTCTGAAAACTTATTGTGAATATATATACTTGCATAGATTGCATCAATTTGGAAGCTCAACGGAAAGGGAAGGCTCAAGTCCCAGAGTGATTATTCGAGTGGTTAAGGCAAGTGGATTTCTAAACTCTTGTTAAGCGTATGAAATTCGTGTATCTTCTTGTGTGATGTTGAGAATGATTTGGAGACTTGTCTCTTATTTGTTGGTGTTGTATTCCTTGTTGTAAATTGCGCTTTGGTATCAAAATGGTTATCTCCTCATTTTCATTTGAGCATGTCAATTGCATTGTATCTGAGACATGATTGTGGTATAAGGATGTATCATTTCGAGGGTCGTATCACGCACCGCGATAGATATTATATTTGGAGGGATGTATCGCGCGTTGCGATGGTTACTATTATCGAGAGTCGTGTCGTGCGTGGCGACATATGCATGGACAGATATGTCCCCCATGGGTCCCGAACTGAGCGATAGAGGGTGTGTATCGTTAAGAAAGACATGCATCACTATATTTGACATTGCATCTCATGGCATTGCACATTTATTATTGATGAACTTGAACACGTGTTTTGCTGATCTTGTGAGTGTTTTTCTGTGAAGTTTGTGACTGTTGAATATTGAGTTGTGATTGAGAATGTGTAAACTGAGAGAGTGTGGTTATTGAGTTGTGTGTTTGGTAAACTGTAAACTGTTAGGCTATAGCGTGGAGGTCTAGATAGGGTGTAAGAAGTACCTGTATTTCGTTCACTTAACTTGTGTTTAGAGGTTTGCTTGTTGGGTACCACGTGGTTTGGTACTCACCCCTTGCTTCTACAAATTTTTGTAGGTTATGAGCCCGAATTTTTGTGATACCTTCCATTCTCTTCGTTTTCGAGACACCTTGTGGAGGATTGTGAGGTAGCTGCTTGTCATCTCAGCGAACTTTCCTACTCCTGTTTATGACTTTGTTTTTACTTGAAAGACAACTTCATTTTAGACTTCTATTTTGTTTCAATTCTAATATTTACATTAGAGGCTTGTTCACGTGACAACCTGGTTTTGGGATTGAATTAATATGACTTGGTTTTTTTTTTTATAGAAATTGTTGTTGGATTGTCATTTACTTCCGCACTTTGTTAGATATTGGGTTTTAGGCTGACTTGTCTTGGTGGGATAAGACGAGTGCCATCACACCCATTTCGGGTCGTGACAGATTCTATCATCTGCTAAATATAATTCAATAGGTGTATCTATTCCTTCTCTAAAGCAAGCTTTTATCAATATTTATGTTTCTACTAAGTGTACATATTTTATGGGTGTTTTAGCTTTTATATCTTGTATTTCTTTATTTATTATTCTCTTATTTAGTATAGGTATCTGTGCTTTTCCTCTTGCATACTTACAATCTATAATATGTTCTTTCTGACTAACTACGTAATATTCTTCTTTTTGTCTTTTAAACCAATTTCTTAAAGTAGGTATTTCAAGTACTTTTTCAACACTTAATTCTAATTATTTTCCTTTTATTTGTTTAAATATTGTATTATCAAATATAATTTTTTGTTCTGATAATTCTTCATTTTGATAATCTTCTTTTGATATTATTTTTATATCGTCTTCAGACATTAGTTTTCTTCATCTATTTCATCATTATCTAGATTAATAATCTCGTTCTTCATTTTCAGTTTCTATATCTGATACTTTGTATATACTATCGTTTTCACTTAATTCATAGTCTATATATTCTATTTGCATATATTCATCATTATCTATAATTATTTCTGCAATTTGCTTTCTTTTTGGATCTTTAGGTAATTTGCAATTTCTAGCTATGTGTCCTATCTTTCCGCAATTGTAACAAGTACATTGTGATGGCTTTCTTTTTGGTCTATATGGTCTTTTTATTTTATAGTTTTTTACATAATATCTCTGCCTTGGTTTTTTATATTTATACCTAGTTTTGGTTTTTCTATAATTTTTATACCTTTTAGGTTTTTTCTTTTTATTTATACATCCAAACTGTGGTGCCATTTTTTTTTACAACAGGTTAAATTGTTTAGCACTTTTTCCTGTATTAATTTTTCTTTTTGGTTTTCAAATAGTTGTATAAACCATTGATGTAAAATTTTTATCCTAGCTCCTAAAGTATCTACTAATCCTTCATCATTCCAATCTTTAATTACTTTTGTGCTAAATGGTTCTGGTAATTTTGTAAAATATTGCTGTCTTCTTTCTTTTGCTTTATTTGTAGTTTACTTTGTAATAATATTCTTTAAATGCACATGTATATTCTTCTATATAACACATTTTACATATAGCTAATTTTGTCATAAGTTGTCTATTTATTATTTCTCTCTATTTTGTTCTCTTATATCCGTAGTCATACCTCCAAATTCATTTCTTATTGCTGATTGATATTTATCTAGTATATCTATGTTTGTTGCTGATGGAGATCCATCGATTTTCTTATCACTTCTAAGTACTTCTAAACTTTCTGAGGGTAGATTTTCTATCCATAATCTTGTTGTTCCTACAAATGTTCTTTCTATATATCTTGGTGCAACTGTTGTTTTTATTTTGTTGTCTATTACTTATTTAGATATATTTCCTCTACATAGTAATATTGCTTTATTTATGTCTTTAACACAATCTAGATCTAAGAAATTATATTGTTCGGTTATTGGTTTTGGTGTCTAATTTTTATTTGATCTACTATTCCATATTGCGTATGTTTTATCTGATTGTTCATAATTTCTTGTATAATAAGTTGGTGGTGTCCATCTAGGACTAGTTCTAGGACTATAGCTAGGACTATTATCTGGAGTTTTAACTCTTGAAGTACTAGGTCGATTCATATCTCCTGTGTTTATTTCTAAATTTTTGGGTTTATTTACTTGTTCTAGGATTTCTGTGTATGTTTCACTTATATCACTTATTTATGAATTTTGATCATTTACCATATCTGACTATTTCATTTACTTCAAGATTTTCTTTTACTTCACGATTTTCATTTACTTCAAGATTTTCATTTAATTTTTGTTTTATCTCATTTATTTCATTGGTTAATTCAAATTCATTGTCTTTTTCTTTTTGTTTTTCTTTTTGTTTAATTTCATATAATAATTTTAACTTAGCCAATTCTTTTTCTAATTCACTTATTTTTTTATTTTTTATTTCTTCTAAATGTTGTACTTCTTGTTTTGCTTGTATTTTTATTTTTTCAATTTCTTTTGATTTATCTATTTCTTCATTTTCTTTTCTTATTCTTATCATTGCTGTTAAGCTATATTCTAATTTTGTTGTTTCTTTTTCTAACATCAAATATAAATTATTTCCTATTTTCTTATATCTTCTTCCTAAATTTGAAAATTTTATTTTTATTATCATTCTGTCTTGATTTTCATATGTCTTTTCGTCTACTGCAAATTCTTTTTTATTCATTATAATTTATGTATTATATTATGTTGTAATCTATATTCAAGGCAATTTATTTCTAGTTCTAACATAAATATAACTTTTCTTTGTGTTAATATTGACTTATTAAATACTCCTGCTAAAATATTTTCTTTTAATCTTGTAATTCTAGTCTCTTTTCAGTTATTTTTTCTATCAATTTTTGTTTATATTTTTCTTTGTTCATACTATTTTTTCAAATAACAAACATATTTGTATTCTGTTTTTGAAATTATATTTACCAAATAATTTGTCTTATCATTACTTGTTTTAGTAAGTTGTGATAGTTCATATTCTATGTATAAGGGTTTTAATTTTTTTCCATATTTTTCGTACTTTTTTATCTATCTTGGTTTTTGTTATTTTAGTTTCTTTACTTGTTGTATTATTCATTTATATTTTTCCGTACAAAATATTAAAAAGTTTACTTAATTTACTTGGGTCTTTAATAAATTTATCTTATGAATATTATTACTTCGTTTTTTCCAATCTTCAAACCTTTTTGGTTCAATCATTATATTCTATTTATCATATTGTTTTATGTTTTCTTTAGCTTTTACACAATATTGTAAATACATATATTTTATCATTGATCTCTGAATATATCTATATCATCATATAAATCATATATGTCAAAATAAAATTCATCATAAAAATTATCTTGTATATCTAATTTAGCCCAACCTTGAGTTGTTACTTCTATTACCTCATATGTTACTAATATATCATAAATTCTTCTTTTATATCTGTATTAAGACCTTTTAATATATAGAGTATTAATATCTTGTAATAAACATCATCATCCAGCAGATAAGTATTCATTTTAATTATTTTCCACTTTCACTAAGATTTTATTCCTTCCAACCTCTTAATGGATTATAATTATTTATTATGTAATAATAATGGTTTAATAATCATCTCGTCTGGTCACTACTGCAGTTTTCTTCTTTGATCAGTACCATAACAGCGCCTCAACTTTGTTTACTCCCCTAACGGACTTCTTGCCTATCGGTTTCAACCTTAGGATGGCATAGTCTGGGCATACTTATTCGCAGAATATTTCTGTAGCAAACTTTCTAAAGATGCTTATTGTAACATTATTAAGACATGATAAAAAATTATAATCAACAAGAGATTATCAGGAATAAATAGATTTAGCTACTCATGAACATAAACGAATATACCTGTTTTTGTAGATTTGTTATCTCTGAATTTTCCATATTTTATTTTTTGTGAACTAGCTCTGATACCAATGTGAGGGTGGAAGCGATATTAGAGAGAGATATAGTAGAGAGGAAAGAGGATTGATTTTATTATGAGAGAAAGCCCTCTATTTATACTACCAAACTTACATATCTGACCAATATAAGTGGCCGACACTTACTTTAGAGAGAGATGTAGTACAGAGGAAAGTGGATTAATTTTATTATGAGGGAAAGCCCTCTATTTATACTACCAAACTTACATATCTGGCCAATATAAGTGGCCAACACTTACTTTACACATGGCCTAATTATATTTGGCCGACACTAAAAACAAAATACATACTATTACTACTTTACATAATGGCCCTTCCTTTTTATTGTTGGCCGACACACACTATTTACTTTACGACTTTTAATAAAAACTTTACAAATAACTGTTATACATTGGCAAATAAAAAGTAAATCTTATCTCAAAAGAATCTTATGCTTATCTCTTCCATTTTTACTCCAAATCAACATCTGGTATAACATTATCTTCTCCGTTACCTTTGGAACATCTGTGATCTGGATATCTGTTTCCAATAAGCTTACAATATCTGACTAATAACTCCTCTGAAATAAATTCCTTTTTTAATGCTCTTGTTAAAGATTGTTCTTCTGGTTTTAATAACGATAAAATCCAACGCTGGACTTCTTCCATATCTGTTCTTCTTAATTCCTTGGAGTTTGAATGTATCATAACTTGGTCTCTTGCATAATAACTCCAAATAGCATTTCCGTTTAAATAATTCTTAGCTAGTTCTTGTATAATTGTTGCTATACCAATTATCCTTTTATTTGCACAAAAGTTTGGTATCTCTATCTTCGATATTTCAGCCTATTTTTCTTTCTCTTCTGGTATTATCATATCTCTGGTCAAACCTATCTTTATAACTTGAATTGGTGATTTGATTTTTTCATGTAATATCTCAGCTGGTGCTGTATAAAACTTAATATAAAATAGATTTCCTTTGGTAACTCTTTTGTATATGACGAATGCTTTGTATAATTCTGGTATTCCACTTATTTCTTCTCCATCATATGTATATACTGTACAAATTAACCCATAATTATAACATGTTTTAACTTAATTTGGACTAGTTTTGGGTTGTGCGATTAATCTATTATATCTGTCACGA
>CM064967.1:39555834-39679564 GCA_032847665.1 Solanum chilense
CATGGACTAGCTTTTTAGTTATTTTTGTTCTTAGACATTCCTAGTTTAGTGAATTGAGATAGATGTTCTTGTGATGATGACTTCCAGATTTTGGGGATATTAATAATAGTTCTGAATTGTTTTATTAATGAGTTTAAGTCTTCCGCATTTCTTTTGTTGATATTGTATTAAAATGTTAAGGTTTAGATTGGTTGGTTCGCTCACATAGGAGGGTAAATGTGGGTGCCAGTCGCGTCCCCGATTTGGGTCGTGACAGTGATGAAGACTTGCTAGAGTTGAGGACGAGTTAAAGTTGATGGTACATTTGCTGCACTTCACAAATAACAAAGAAAAAGAATACAAGTAGGGGTCAGTACAAGGAACGCGTACTGAGTAGGTATCATCGGCCAACTCAAAATAGAAAGAAATATATATTAGATAATAAAATAAAATCGACTACCATACTCAACAAGTGACAACAACAAGTACCATAACCACTGGCCACAACACCCAGCATATCTATGAGGACTCAAGCCTCCACACCATACTCATTTGGGAAATAGTTCTTTAAATTTGAGTATAATAACATAATTCAAGATTCATTCTCTTTATTATCCTGGTGTCGGAACGTGACACTCCGATCCCCTAAATATTCATTCTCTTTATTATCCTGTTGTCGGAACATGACACTCCGATCCCCTACTATCCTGGTGTCAGAATGTGACACTCCGATCCCCTACTATCCTGGTATCGGAACGTGAAACTCCGATCCTCTAATACTACATGTTGGTTCGAGACACCCGATCCCCTAATCTCATTACTTTAGTTCATCAAGCATTCCTTTATGTCAAGGCATCATTATTAATAGAGAGATTTTAAGGGTTATGATTTCCACCGTATCATCATCATTATAATCCATCACCATTTACATAATCACAACATGCCACAACACCATTAAGCATATAGAAGACTTTACAATACAACCCAATACATATCAATCGCTATTTAGTGTTTACTATGAATAGCATAAACCATAACCAACCTCCACCGAAGAATCGTGATCAATTAAGCTACTTCTCAATACCTTTGCTTTCCTCTTCGCTTCTCCCTCTCTCGCTCGTTCGTTCCCCTCTCTCTGTTCTTTCTCTTTTTCCTTATTCAAACTCCTCTTCTTTTACCCTAATTATCATATAATTATGTATAAAAGATGATAAAAGTTACCCACTATTTATTTCAAGGTTATCACCTTTAACCCCCAAGTAATTAAATTATTAACATTAACCCACTAACTTTATAATTAAAATCATGAATAGTCCAAAACACCCCTTTTAAAACCTTAGTAGAAATCTGACCCAGATGGAATTACGCAACCTGTGAAGGTCTGTCATGACTGTGACGGTCCGTCCTGAAGGTCCGTCACAAAGTTCAGAGAGTTAATTTCTGTGGAAAGGTTTGTGACGGTAAGTCGTGTCAACGACGGTCCATCCTGCAGTTCCATCGCGAAGTTCAGAGAGTCGATCTCAGTATCCAATTTTCAGAATTGAAGTGTTTTGGAACGAAACCCCCTCGACGGTCCGTCGTGCCCTTGACAGTCCATCGTGGGATCCGTCGACCCAGTTAGTTATTATCAGAACTAATCTATACTGCTCGAATCGACTAAAAAGGTCGTTACAATAGATACCAATTTACCCATCGTTCGTCCTCGAACGATCACAGGAAGAAAAACAAGGGCGAGAAAGAGTACCTGAGTCTGTAAAGAGATGTGGATATTTTTCTTGCATATCAGCCTCCTTCTCCCAAGTGGACTCTTCAAGTGGCCGATTCTTCCATTGAACTTTGATGGGGATGCAATCTCCCTTGATCTCAACTTGCGGATTTCTCTATCTAAAATAGCAACAGGCTCCTCCTCATAACACAAATTCTCATCAAGAAGAACTCAATCCCAATAAATAATGTAGTTTCCATCCCCATGGTATCTTTTCAGCATAGACACATGAAACACCGGGTGCACTCCTGAGATTCCTGGAGGCAAGGCTAATTCATAAGCTACCTCCCCCACGCACTTCAGAATTTCAAATGGACCAATATACCTCGGACTAAGCTTACCTCGCTTACCAAACCGCATCACCCCTTTCATGGGTGAAACCTTCAGCAAGACTTGTTCACCCTCTATGAACTCCAAGTCTCTAACCTTTCGATCTGCATATTCCTTCTGCCTACTTTGAGCCGCTAAAATCTTTTCTTGAATGAATTTCACTTTCTCTAATGATTCCCTGAAGAGATCGGTACCCCATGGTCTCACCTCAAATGCATCAAACCAACCAATGGGAGACCTACATCTCCTCCCATATAGTGCCTTAAATGGGGCCATATCGATACTTGAGTGATAGCTATTATTGTATGAAAACTCTGCTAAGGGTAAGAAGTTATCCCAATGACCACCAAACTCTATCACACATGCACGAAGCATATCCTCCAAAACCTGAATCGTTCGCTCAGACTGACCATCGGTCTAAGGGTGTAATGCAGTACTAAGATCCAACCTAGTACCTTATTCAGCATGCAATGTTCTCCAAAACTTAGAAGTAAATTGTGTACCTCTATTTGATATGATGGAAAGTGGAACTCCATGCAATCGAACAATTTCTGAGATGTAGAGTTTCGCTAACTTCTCTGCATTGTAAGTCACCTTGACCGGAATGAAGTGAGCAGACTTAGTTAATCTATCCACAATTACCCAAATAGAATCAAACTTACCCAATGTCTTTGGAAGACCAACCACGAAATCCATTGCAATTCTTTCTCACTTCCATTCAGGAATGGACATTCTCTGAAGTGTTCCTCCAGGCCTCTGGTGTTCATACTTTACGTTTTGACAATTTGGGCATTGGGCAACAAAATCAGCAATGTCACACTTCATCCTACTCCACCAGAAATGTTGCTTTAGGTCACGGTACATCTTGGTTGCACCAGGATGTATAGAATATACTTAACTATGAGCTTCTGTAAGAATAGTGTGGATCGAATCATCAACACGGGGCACACATACCCTTCCATTAATTCTTAAAATGCCTTCCTCATCAATTATTGCCTTTTTAGCCTCTCCTCGCAACACCATATCCCGAATACAGCTCAGCTTGTCATCATCAATCTGTTTTTCCTTAATCTTGTCAAGAAAAGAAGATCTTGCCTCCACACAGGCCAAAAATCCTCCTTTCTCTAGTATTTCCTGTCTCATAAAGTCGTTAGCCAAGGTTTGGACCTCTCTAGCCAATGGCCGCCTGGAAACTTGTAAGTGAGCTAAACTACCCATGCTCCCTGTTTTCCTACTTAAAGCATCTGCCACCACATTAGCTTTTCCTGGGTGATACAATATAGTAACATCATAGTCCTTCAGTAGTTCCATCCATCTCCTCTGTCTCAAATTCAAATCTTTCTGAGTAAAGACATACTGTAAACTACGATGATCTGTGTAGACTTCACACTTAACCCCATATAGATAGTGTCTCCATTGCTTTAATGCAAATACCACTGCAGCCAACTCCAGATCATGGGTCGGATAGTTACGTTCATGCACTTTTAATTGCCTTGAAGCATAAGCAATCACATTTCTCTCTTGCATTAGCACTGCACCCAACCCAGAATAAGATGCATCACAATAAACAATAAAATTCTTGCCTTCCACTAGCAAGGTAAGAATTGGTGCGGTAGTCAACAAGGTCTTGAGATTCCGGAAGCTTTCTTCACATTCATCCGACCATAAAATTGGAACATTCTGCTTAGTCAAATTTGTCAGATGGGAGGCAACAGAAGAAAATCCCTTGACAAATCAACGGTAGTAGCTAGCTAAATCAACAAAGCTCCTTACTTCACTGCTTCAATCTTAGAAGGATCCACCATCACCCCATCCTTAGAAACCACGTGCCCGAAGAAGGACACTGAATCTAGTAAAAATTCACACTTGGAAAATTTGGCATAAAGCCTTTTCTCCCTCAAAACTTCCAATACAATTCTCAAATGCTCCTCATGTTATTTCCTGCTCTTTGAGTATACCAGTATATCATCAATAAACACAATGACAAAGAGATCCAGATATGGCTTAAAAATCCCGTTCATCAGGCTCATGAACGCAGCAGGGGCATTCATTAGTCCAAAAGACATTACTAAGAATTCATAATGCCCATACCTGGTTCGAAAAACAATCTTTGGCACATCTGCTGCCCGTATTTTCAATTGATGATAACCAGACCTCAAATCGATTTTTGAGAAGGTACAAGCACCTTGTAACTGATCGAACAAATCATCAATGCGAGGAAGAGGATACTTGTTCTTAAAAGTTACCTTATTTAGTTGCCTGTATTCTATGCACATCCTAAAACTTCCATCCTTCTTCTTCACAAATAAAACAGGAGCACCCCAAGGGGATGCACTTGGACTAATAAAGCCTTTCCCCAACAACTGTTGAAGTTGGGCCTTTAACTCTCTTAACTCTGCAGGAGCCATTCTATAAGGGGGTATGGAAATGGGGCGAGTACCCGGCTCCAGATCAATACAAAAATCAATATCCCTATCCGGTGGCATACCAGGAAGGTCTGCAGGAAACACATCCAGAAACTCACGGACTATCGAAACAGACTCAATCGAAGGTACTTGGGAAGTATCATCCCTGAGATGTGCCAAGAAAGCTAAACAACCCTTACTAGCCATTCTCTTAGCACGAAGGAAGGAGATGATACAAACTGGGGTGGAAGTGAAGTTACCCTCCCACACTAGCGGATATGTCCCAGGCTTGGCCAATGTCACAGTTTTAGCATTAAAATCTAAGATTGCAAAATTTGGAGAAAGCCAAGTCATACCCAGAATTACATCGAAATCAACCATCTCTAGAATAATCAAGTCTACATGAGTGTTGTTCCCCACAAAAGTCACGAGACAAGACCTATACACCTTCTCAACTATCACAGACTCACCCACAGGAGTAGAGACACAAATGGGCATGTCAAGCAAATCACAATGTAAATCAAGACCAATAGCAAATGTAGAAGATACATATGAAAACGTGGATCCAGGATCAAATAATACAGAATCCATGCAATCACAAACCAAAAGATTACCTGTGATAACAACATCAGATGTCTCTGCTTTAGACCTCCCAGGGAAAGCATAACAATGGGCCCTATCACCTGTCTGCCTGTTTCCCCTACCGTGTTGTGCTGCAGTAGCTCCAGTTTGCCTGCCACCCCGGTTGATTTGGTGACCTCCATTACCTTGGCCACCACGTCCTCCAGAATGGCGACCCCTTCCATGACCACCTCTACCTCTGACTATTGGGGGTCTGTAACTCTGTTTTGGACAATATCTCCTAATATGTCCAATCTCCCCACATCCATAACACTCTCTGGGTTCAAGCATAGGTCTCTGTGAGAACGACGAAGTCTGGGGATAACCTCCAAACTCAGAGGAATGTTGGCTGGTCTGCGATGGACCCCCAGCTACAGCCTACAGTGAAGACTGAATAGGTCGGGCTGGGTAACCTCCCGAACTCTGCCCTCTGGAGTAAGAACCAATGAACTCACCTCCCTTACGAAACTTATTAGATGTCGACGCCATGGTGAAGTCGTCTGGCTTCACCCCCTCCACCTCTATCACAAAATCAACCACTTCTTGAAAGGATTTTGCTGCAGCAGCTACCTGTAAGGCTGGAATCTGCAAATTTGACCTAATCCCTTCACAAAACGGCGAATCCGCTCTTGTGGACTGAAGCAAAGCTGGGTGGCATACCTAGATAGTGCATGAAACTTAGCCTCATAAGCAGTAACAGACATCCGGCCTTGCTCTAAGCTTAGGAACTCATCTCTCCTCCTATCCCTCAATGTCCGGGTTATATACTTCTCCATAGGTGGTGCCTGTGCTGGTTGAAACTCAACATACGACCGCGACCACATTTTGGCATTTCCTTGAAACTGGTAGGTCACGAACTCAACGCCAAATCGTTCTACTATGCCCATCTTATGTAGCAACTCATGACAATCAACCAGAAAATCATAAGCATCCTCTGATTCAGCACCCTTGAAGACTGGAGGTTTCAACTTCAAGAATTTAGTGAAAAGTTCATGTTGATCACTTGTCATTATAGGCCCTGTAGTTAATTGAGGAAACGTGCCTATTTCCAATGAGGCATCCATGCGGGGAGCCATAGCAGCTGCATTTTGTACTCCCAGAACCTGAGGTGCTGGTGTAGAAAACACTGGAGGTGTCTGGCCCTGATTCGATAACCCGCTAAGATAAGCAAGAACCTGGTTAATCATCTCTGGGGTAGGTTGGGGTGGTAATTCCTCCTCTTGCACTTGCTCATTTTTCCCTTCCTCACCCTCTCTTACTACCTCATTGGTCGGTGGAGGAGTAACCGCCCTAGTACTAGCTGGGCCAGGTGTTTGTCCTCTACCTCTAGAGGACGTCCTCCCGCGACCTCTACCACGGCCTCTTTCCACTGTTCCTCTTCGGGCTACAGCCCCAGTGGCTGGCTCAGACGCATACTGTCTTGCCGGTGTTGTTGTTGGCAAGGTCGTTGCTTTAGTTCTAACCATCTCCGAAATAGAGTGAGGATGTTAGATACCAATTTATATCACCTAGATACCAATTGGATCCAAGTAATAGCACGAAAGAAAGAAAGAATGGAATTTTCCTAAAGTCCTATAGACTCTCAAAGAAAAGTAAAGGGGTCCCCCTACCGTTCCTTAAGACTCTACTAGACTCGTTCTTGTGTGATGAGACCAACGAACTTAATGCTCTGATACCAAGTTTGTCACGACCCAAAATGAGCCGCGAGTGGCACCCACATTTATCCTCCTATGTGAGTGAACCAACCAATCTAAACCCCAGTCATTTACCAATATTTCAACCATAATAAACAAAATACAATGCGGAAGACTTAAAACTCATTAGTATAACCAACAAACAATATTCTAAAATTTAATACTTATTATTCCCAAAATCTAGAAGTCATCACCACAAGAACATCTATCCTCAAATTACTAAATCTAAGAGTACCTAAGAAGCTAAAATAAGTAAATAGATGGTCCATGTCCGAGCTTCAAGGACATCAAGACATGCATGAGAGAGAATCCAGTCCGAGCTAGGAATAATAGCTCACCCTGAAAGCTGACGTGATGAAGACTGGATAGAGTTAAGGACGAGTTGAAGTTGATGGTACGTTTGCTGCACTCCACAAATAACAAAGAAAAAGAATACAAGTAGGGGTCAGTACAAGGAACGCGTACTAAGTAGGTATCGTCGGCCAACTCAAAATAGAAAGCAATATATATTAGATAATAACATAAAATTTACTACCATACTCAACAAGTGAAAACAACAAGTACCATAACCACTGGCCACAACACCCAGCACATCAATGAGGACTCAAGCCTCCACACCATACTAATTTGGGAAATAGTTCTTTAAATTTGAGTATAATAACATAATTCAAGATTCATTCTCTTTATTATCCTGGTGTCGGAACGTGACACTCCAATCCCCTCAATATTCATTCTCTTTATTATCCTGGTGTCGGAATGTGACACTCCGATCCCCTACTATCCTGGTGTCGGAACGTGACACTCTGATCCCCTACTATCCTGGTGTCGGAACGTGACACTCCGATCCTCTAATACTAAGTGTCGGTTCGTGACACCCAATCCCCTAATCTCATTACTTTAGTTCATCAAGCCTTCCTTTATGTCAAGGCATCATTATTAATAGAGAGATTTTAAGGTTTAAAATTTCCACCGTATCATCATCATTATAATCCATCACCATTTACATAATCACAACATGCCACAACACCATTAAGCATATAGAAGACTTTACAATACCACCCAATACATATCAATCGCTATTTCGAGTTTACTATGAATAGCATAAACCATAACCTACCTCCACCGAAGAATCGTGATCAATTAAGCTACTTCTCAATGCCTTTGCTTTCCTCTTCGCTTCTCCCTCTCTCGCTCGTTCGTTCCCCTCTCTCTGTTCTTTCTCTTTTTCCTTTTACAAACTCCTCTTCTTTTACCCTAATTATCATATAATTAAGTATAAAAGATGATAAAAGTAATCCACTATTTATTTCAAGGTTATCACCTTTAAACCCCAAGTAATTAAATTATTAACATTAACCCACTAACTTTATAATTAAAATCATGAATAGTCCAAAACACCCCTTTTAAAACCTTAGCAGAAATATGACCCAGATGGAATTACGCACCCTGTGACGGTCCGTCATGACTGTGACTGTTCGTCCTGAAGGTCCGTCACAAAGTTTAGAGAGTTAATTTCTGTGGAAAGGTTTGTGACGGTAAGTCGTGTCTACGACGGTCCGTCCTGCAGTTCCGTCGCGAAGTTCAGAGAGTCGATCTCAGTATCCAATTTTTAGAATTGAAGTGTTTTGGAACGAAACCCCCTCGACGGTCCGTCGTGCCCTTGACGGTCCGTCGTGGGATCCGTCGACCCAGTCAGTTATTATCAGAACTAAACTCTACTGCTCGAATCGACTAAACAGGTCGTTACAATAACCTTGTAATTTTTGGGTTATATAGTCTTCTTCTGGGTTTTTGGTTTGTGTAGATCTGGGGTTTAAGTTTAAATATGTTTGATCTTATATATGTTTTCGATATACGATTGTGCAATGTAATTGTATCTCTTTTTATCAATTTGTATGCTAGTTGCATATGTGGATGTTTGTGGTTCTGTGGTTATTTTTATTTGTGTATTTTCGATAAATGGTTTTATGAATAACTGGTTTAGGTTTATGTTTCGTGGTTTCTCACTAGCTTTCCTGCTTGTACCTGCAGCTGTATTTAAACAAACTTTGTCATGGGTTTTATGGAGTTTCCCACCGTCTCCTTTTAGCTCTGGCTGTTTTCGTCTGCCGAACGACGTAGCTCCGCATCTTTATAGTCATGCTGCTGACTTATATTAGCTCTAGACTTCAGATTATCTTCATTAGTCTGTAGCCTTTGTATGTCATTATCCATTCTATCAACTTTAGTACAAAGTGTAGAAATAGCTTTGAATAGCTCTTCAATTGTATGTTCATTTTTGTCCTCAGTTTGAGTAGCTTTGTCTTGATAGGTAGTCTGCAACCATATTTTTATCAATTTTGATTACTTCAATTGTAAATGTAAAATTTAATATGTTTAATACTAGTCTCCTTATTTCCTTTGTCGTAACTAAATCTTCTACCTTTTTAGTTATCCACCATTTTACTTGTGTATTATCTGTTCTTACAATAAATTTATTGTAAACAATATATGGTTCAATGCTAATAAACATTTATATAATGCAAAAAATTCTTTTCTATTTATTTCTCATTTTAGTTGTGCTTCTGTATAGGATCCTGAATAATATCTACAATGATGTTCTATTTTTTTCTTTTTCATATTTGTATTTTAAAACTCCTCCATAACTATGATCACTTGAAACTGTTTCAACAATATAAGTAAATGACACTCCGATCCCCTAATACTACGTGTCAGAACGTGACACTCTGATCCATTATTACTACCGTGTCGGAACGTGACACTCCGATCCCCTAATACTATGTGTCGGAACGTGACACTCCGATCCCCTAATACTATGTGTCGGAACGTGACACTCCGATCCATTTATCTCATTGTTTTATTTCATCAAGCCTTCTTCATGTCAAGGCGTCATCTTAATAGAGAGAATTTAAGATTGAAGATTCAGGAGTCTCATGATTTTAGCCCACCACAATTACAAAATCACAACATATAAACACACAATCAAGCATATAGAAGGTTTTACAGAATCACCCAATACATATCGATCGCTATTAAGAGTTTATCTATCATATAGAATTAAACCATAACCTACCTCCACCGAAGAATCGTGATCAAGCAAGCTATCTCCCTATGCCTTTGCTTTCCTCTTCGTTCTCTCTTTCTCGCTCGTACTCCCTCTCTGTCTTTTTCTTTTTCTTCGCCAGATTTTTTTTCTTTTACCCTAATTATCATATAATTCATTATGATAAAAGTAACCCATTATTTATTTTAAAGTTATCTCCTTTAACCCCCAAGTACATAAATTATTAAACTTACCCCACTAATTTCATAAAGTTTGTCATGAATAGTCCAAAACACCCCTTTAAAACTTTTAGCAGAAATCCGACCCAGTTGGGGTTACGCAACCTGTGACGGTCCATCGTGTCTATGACGGTCCGTCCTGTAGGTCCGTCACAAAGTTCAGAGAGTTAAATTCAGTAAAAGGGTTTGTGACGGTCCGTCGTATCTACGACGTTCCGCGCTGCAGTTCCGTCGTGAAGTTCAGAGAGTCAATCTCAGTACCCAGATTTCAGAGTTAAAGTGTTTAGGAACGAAGACCCTCGACGGTCCGTCGTATCCATGACGGTCCGTCGCGTGATCCGTCGACCCAGTCAGTTATTATCAAAAATAATTCTACTGCTCGAATCGACTAAACAGGTTGTTACAATAGATACAAATTTACCCATCGTTCATCCTCGAACGATCACAGGAAGAAAAACAAGGGCGAGAAAGAGTACCTAAATCTGTAAAAAGATGTGGATATCTTCCTTGCATATCAGCCTCATTCCCCCAAGTGGACTCTTCAACTGGCCGATTCTTCCACTGAACCTTGACAGATGCAATCTCCTTTGATCTCAACTTGCGGACTTCTCTATCTAAAATAGCAACAGGCTCCTCCTCATAAGACAAATTCTCATCAAGAAGAACTGAATCCCAACGAATAATGTACTTTCCATCCCCATGGTGTTTTTTCAGCATAGACACATGAAATACTGGGTGCACTCCTGAGAGTCCTTGAGGCAATGCCAATTCATAAGCCACCTCCCCTACCCGTTTCAGAACTTCAAATGGAACAATATACCTCGGACTAAGCTTACCTCGCTTACCAAACCGCATTACCCCTTTCATGGGTGAAACCTTCAGCAAGACTTGTTCACCCTCCATAAAATCCAAGTCCCTAACCTTTCGATCTGCATATTCTTTCTGCCTGTTCTGAGCTGCTATAAGCTTCTCCTGAATGAATTTTACTTTATCTAACGATTCCTTCAAAAGGTCGGTACACCATGGTCTCGCCTCAAATGCATCAAACCAACCAATGGGAGACCTACATCTCCTCCCATACAGTGCCTCAAATGGGGCCATATCAATACTTGAGTGATAGCTATTATTGTATGAAATCTCTGCTAAGGGTAAGAATTTATCCCAATGACCACCAAATTCTATCACACATGCACGAAGCATATCCTCCAACACCTGAATCGTTCGCTCAGACTATCCATCTGTCTTAGGGTGAAATGCAGTACTAAGATCCAACCTAGTACCTAATTCAGCATGCAATGTTCTCCAAAACTGAGAAGTAAATTGCGTACCTCTATCTGATATGATGGAAAGTGGAACTCCATGCAATCGAAAAATTTTTGAGATATAGCGTTTGGCTAACTTCTCTGCATTGTAAGTCACCTTGACCGGAATGAAGTGAGCAGACTTAGTTAATCTGTCAACAATTACCCAAATAGAATCAAACTTACCCAATGTCTTTGGAAGTCCAACCACGAAATCCATTGCAATTCTTTCCCACTTCCATTCAGGAATGAGCATTCTCTGAAGTGTTATTTCGGGCCTCTGGTGTTCATATTTTACCTGCTGACAATTCGGGCATTGGGCAACAAAATCAACAATGTCACGCTTCATTCTACTCCACCAAAAATGTTGCTTTAGGTCACGATACATCTTGGTTGACAAGGATGTATAGACTACCTTTAACTATGAGCCTATGTAAGAATAGTGTGAATCAAATCATCCACACGGGGCACACATACCCTTCCCTTAATTCTCAAAACGCCTTCCTCATCAATTATTGCCTCTTTAGCCTCTCCTCGCAATACCATATCTCGAATTCATCTCAGCTTCTCATCAGTAAACTGCTTTCCCATAATCTCGTCAAGAAAAAAAGATTTTGCCTCCATACAGGCCAAAAATCCTCCTTTCTCTAGTACTTCCAGCCTCATAAAGTCATTAGCCAGAGTCTGAACCTCTCTAGCCAATGGGCGTCTAGAAACCTGTAAGTGGGCTAAACTTCCCATGCTCCCTGCTTTTCTACTTAAAGCATCTGCCACCACATTAGCTTTTCCTGGGTGATACAAAATAGTAATATCATAGTCCTTCAGTAGTTCCATCCACCTCCTCTGCCTTAAATTCAAATCTTTCTGAGTAAAGACATACTGTAAACTACGATGATCTGTATAGACTTCACACTTGACACCATATAGATAATGCCTCCATTGCTTTAATGCAAACACAACTGCAACCAACTCCAAATCATGGGTCGGATAGGTACGTTCATGCACTTTTAATTGCCTCGAAGCATAAGCAATTAAATTCCCCTCCTGCATTAGCACTGCACCCAAACCAGAATAAGATGCATCACAATAAACAATGAAATTCTTACCTTCCACTGGCAAGGTAAGAATTGGTGCAGTAGTCAAGAAGGTCTTCAGGTTCTGGAAGCTTTCTTCACATTCGTCCGACCATACAAATGGAACATTCTACTTAGTCAAATTTGTCAGTTGGGAGGCGACAGAAGAAAATCCCTTGATAAATCGACGGTAGTAGCTAGCTAAACAAACAAAGCTCCTTACTTCTGTAACATTAGTAGGTCTTACCCAACTCTTCACTGCTTCAATCTTAGAAGGATCCACCATCACTCCATCCTTAGAAACTACGTGCCCCAAGAAGGACACTGATTCTAGCCAAAACTCACACTTGGAGAATTTAGCATAAAGCCTTTTCACCCTCAACACTTCCAATACAATTCTCAAATGCTCCTCATGTTTTTTCCTGCTTTTTGAGTATATCAGTATATCATCAATGAATACAATGACAAAGAGATCCAGATATGGATTAAAAATCCCGTTCATCGGGCTCATGAAAGCAGCAGGGGCATTTGTAAGCACAAAAGACATTACTAAGAATTCATAATGCCCATACGGGGTTATAAAAGTAGTCTTTGGCACATCCGCTGCCCGTATTTTCAATTGATGATAACCAGATCTCAAATCAATTTTTGAGAAGGTACAAGCACCTTGTAACTGATCGAACAAATCATCAATGGGAGGAATAGGATACTTGTTCTTAATAGTTACCTTATTCAGTTGCCTGTAGTCTATGCACATCTGAAAACTTCCATCCTTCTTATTCACAAATAAAACAGGAGAACCCCAAGGGGATGCACTTGGTCTAATAAAAACCATTACCTAACAACTCCTGATGTTGGGCCTTTAACTCCCTTAACTCAGATGGAGCCATTCTACAAGGGGGTATGGAAATGGGGCGAGTACCCGGATCTAGATCAATACAAAATCAATATCCCTATCCGGTGGCATAGCAGGAAGGTCTGCAGGAAACACATCCAGAAACTCACGGACAATCAAGACAGACTCAATCGAAGGTACTTGGGAAGTATCATCCCTGAGATGGGACAAGAAAGCTAAACAACCCTTACTAACCATTCTCTTATCACGAAGAAAAGAGATGATATGAACTAGAGTGGAAATATAGTCACCCTCCAACACTAGAGGATCTGTCTCAGGCTTGGCCAATGTCACAGTTTTAGAATTACAATCTAAGATTGCAAAATTTGGAGAAAGCCAAGTCATACCCAGAATCACATCAAAATCAACCATCTCTAGAATAATCAAATCTAAATGAGTATTGCTCCCAACAAAAGTCACAAGACAAGACATATACACCTTTTCAACTATCACAGACTCACCCACAGGGGTAGAGACACGAATAGGCATGTCAAGCAAATCACAATATAAATCAAGACCAGTAGCAAAGGAGGAAGATACATATGAAATTGTGGATCCAGGATCAAATAATACAGAAGCCATGCAATCACAAACCAAAAGATTACCTCTGATAACGGCATCAGATGTCTCTGCTTCAGACCTCCCGGGGAAAGCATAACAATGGGCCCTATCACCTGTCTGCCCGTCGCCCCTACCATGTTGCACTGTAGTAGTTCCAACTTGCCCGCCACCCCGACTGATTTGGTGACCACCATTTCCTTGGCCACCACGTCCTCCAGAATGGCGGCCTCTACCATGAGCACCTCTACCTCTAACTATTGGGGGTCTGTAACTCTGTTTTGGACAATACCTCCTAATATGTCCAGTCTCTCCACATCCATAACAATCTCTGGAGTCAAGCATAGGTCTCTGTGAGAATGACGAAGTCTGGGGATAACCTCTAAACTCAGAGAAATGTTGACCGGTCTGCGATGGACCCCCATCTACAGCCTGCAGTGAAGACTGAATAGGTCGGGCTGGGTAACTTCCTGAACTCTTCCCTCTGGAGTAAGACCCACTAAACTCACCTCCCTTACGGAACTTCTTAGATGTCGACGCCAGGGTGAAGTTGTCTGGCTTTACCCCCTCCACCTCTATCACAAAATCAACGACTTCCTGAAAGGATTTTACTGCAGCAGCTACCTGTAAGGCTGGGATCTGAAAATCTGACCTCAATCCTTTCACAAAATGGTGAATCCGCTCTTGTGGACTGAAGCAAAGCTGAGTAGCATACCTGGATAGTGCACGAAATTTAGCCTCATAAGTAGTAACAGACATCTTGCCTTGCTCTAGGCTTAGGAACTTATCTCTCCTCTTGTCCCTCAAAGTCCGGGGTATATACTTCTCCATAAATAAGCTAGAGAATGATGCCCACGTCATAGGTGGTGCCTGTGCTGGTTGACATTCAACATACGACTGCCACCACATTTTGGCATTCCCCTGAAACTAATAGGTTACAAACTCAACACCGAATCGTTCTACTATGTCCATCTTATGTAGCAGCTCATGACTATCAACCAGAAAATCATAGGCATCCTCAGATTAAGCACCCTTGAAGACTGGAGGTATCAACTTCAAGAATTTAGTGAAAAGTTCATGCTGATCACTTGTCATTATAGGCCCTGTAGTCAATCGAGGAAACGTGCCTATTTCAATCAGGCATCCATGCGGGGAGCCACAGCAGCTGCATGTTGTACTCCCGGAACCTGAGGTGCTGGTGCAGAAAACACTGGAGGTGCCTGGCCCTAATCCGCTAAGATAAGTACGAACCTGATTTATCATCTCTGGAGTGGGCTGGGGTGGTAATTCCTCATTTTGAACCTGCTCGTTTTCCCCTTCTTCACCCTCTCTCACTACCTCATCAGTCGGTGGAGGAGTCACCGCTCTATTACTAGCTTGACTAGGTGTTTGTCCTCTACCTCTAGAGGGCATCCTCCTGCGACCTCTACCACGGCCTCTTGCCACTGCTCCTCCTCGAGCTACAGCCCCAATGGTTGGCTCATACGTACCCTGTCTTGCCGGTGTTGGTGTTGGCACAGTTGTTGCCCTAGTCCTAACCATCTGCAAAATAGAGTGAGGATGACATATACCAATTTGTATCACCTAGATACCAATTAGATCCAAGTAATAGCACGAAAGAAAGAAAGAATGGAATTTTCCTAAAGTCCTATAGCCTCTCAAAGAAAAGTAAGGGCGTCCCCCTACCGCTCCTCAAGAATCAACTTGACTCTCTCTTGTGTGATGAGACCAACGAACCTAACGATCTGATACCAAGTTTGTCACGACCCAAAACGAGCCGCGAGTGGCACCCACACTTATCCTCCTATGTGAGCGAACCAACAATTCTAAACCCCAACGTTTACCAATATTTCAACCATAATGAACAATATATAATGCGGAAGATCCAAAACTCATTAATATAACCAATAAATAAGCTTCTAAAGTTTATCAATTATTATTCCCAAAATCTGTAAGTCATCACACCAAGAACATCTATCCTCAAATTTCTAAATCAAAGAGTATTTAAGAAGCTAAAATAAGTAGACAGATGGTCCATGTTCGAACTTCAAGGACATCAAGACGTGAATGAGAGAATCAAGTCCGAGCTAGGAATAATAACTCACCCTGAAATCTGACGTGCTGAAGACTGGCTAGAGTTGAGGGCGAGTTGAAGACGATGGTACACTTGCTGCACTCCACAAAACAACAAGAAGAAAATATAAGTAGGGGTCAGTACAAGGAACACGTACTGAGTAGGTATCATCGGCCAACTCAAAATAGAAAGCAATATATACTGAATAATAATATAAAATCGACCATAATACTTAACAGGAGACAATCAACAAGTACAAGAACCATTGGCAACAACACCAAGCACACCTATGAGAACTCAAGCCTCCATACCATACTCATTTGGGAAATAGGTTCTTCGAATTTGAGTATATTAACATAATTCAAGATTACTTCTCTTTATTCTTATCGTGTCGGAATGTGACACTCCGATCCCCTAATGCTACGTGTCGGAACGTGACACTCCGATCCCCTAATACTACGTGTCGGAACGTGACACTCCGATCCATTAATACTACCGTGTCGGAACGTGACACTCCGATCCCCTAATACTACGTGTCGGAACGTGACACTCCGATCCCTTAATACTACGTGTCGGAACGTGACACTACAATCCATTTATCTCATTGTTTTATTTCATCAAGCCTTCTTCATGTCAAGGCGTCATCTTAATAGAGAGAATATAAGATTGAAGATTCAGCAGTCTCATGATTTTAGCCCACCACAATTACAAAATCACAACATACAAACACACAATCAAGCATATAAAAGGTTTTACAGAATCACCCAATACATATCGATCGCTATTTAAAGTTTATCTATCATATAGAATTAAGCCATAACCTACCTCCACCGAAGAATCATGATCAAGCAAGCTATCTCCCCAATGCCTTCGATTTCCTCTTCGTTCTCTCTTTTTCGCTTGTTCTCCCTCTCTGTCTTTTTCATTTTCTTCTCCAGATTCTTTTTCTTTTACCCTAATTAACATATAATTCATTATGATAAAAGTAACCCATTATTTATTTTAAAGTTATCTCCTTTAACCCCAAGTAAATAAATTATTAAACTTACCCCACTAATTTCATAATGTTTGTCATGAATAGTCCAAAACACCACTTTAAAACTTTTAGCAGAAATCCGACCCAGTTGGGGTTACGCAACCTGTGACAGTCCGTCGTGTCTATAACAGTCCATCCTGCAGGTCCATCACAAAGTTCAGAGAGTTAAATTCAGTAAAGGGGTTTGTGACGGTCCGTGCTGCACTTCCGTCGTGAAGTTCAGAGAGTCGATCTCAGTACCCAGATTTCAGAGTTGAAGTGTTTAGGAACGAAGACCCTCGACGGTCCGTCGTGACCATGACGGTCCGTCGCGTGATCTGTCGACCCTGTCAGTTATTATCAAAAATAATTCTACTGCTCGAATTGACTAAACAGGTTGTTACATCATCTATGTATACAATACAATTTTCTAACAGGTTAAAATAGTTATCCATAAAATATTGATATCTACCTGGTGCATTTTTATATCAAAACGGTAAAACGTTCCATTCATAGAAACCTTGCGGTACTGTGAATGCTGTTAGCTGTTTAGATTCTTCTTCTGGTTTTAGGTGTTAGAATCCTGATTTACAGTCAAATTTACTAAAATAGTTGTATCCTTATATTTGTCTTATTTTTAGTATCTTATTTGGTATTGGATAATTATACGTTTTAGTTTTAGCATTTAGATTATGGTAGTCTATAACCATTCTACTTTTACCTCTTTTTTGTTCACTATGTTTTATGACTTTGAATGCTGGACTTGTATGTTTGCTATTGCTTTCTTGTATATAATTATTTTCTAATAGTTCATCTATATGTATTTTGAATTCCTTTAAATCATCAAAGTTATATTTTAATGGTTTTTGTGTTATTATACTATTTTCATCTATTAGTTCAATTATTACTTTTGTCTTATGTTTTTCCCATCCTTGTAATGGATTTTCATTGTAAAGTAATTCTAGTTGTTCATTAATTATTTTAACTTTGTCTATTGTGAATATGATAATTTCTAATTGTGATATTTGTTTCTTATTTATATTTTCCATTTCTTGATTTATTTTTTCACTTCCTTTTATCCATTCTATAGGTTTACGTTGTTTATTATTTACTCTTTTTGCTCCTATTTTGTTTCCGCATGGTGTAGTAAACCACCAATGTGTTTTTGTTATTATGTGTGGATAAAATGTATCTTAAAATGGCATTCCTAATAACATATCTTTTGTTGTAAATTCAAACTTGTACATTTCTTCTATTGTCAATATTTTATCCCATATTTGTATTTTTATATTTTTTGCTCTGTATTTAATCATACTTCCTTCATTATTAAATCCTGTTACTACCATTGGTGTTTTAAATTTTTCCCATTTATCTTCTAGAAAGCAATTATATTTGCATATATTCGCTGCTGCTCCTGTATCTATCATAGCGGTATTATATCTGTTGTGATATCCTTCTACAATAATTTTTTTCAAGTATAAATATTTTCATTATTAATTTCGTTATTTTTATAATTATTTTCTTATTTTGTCAAGTTATTGTTAATTGTTTATTTTCTATATTATATGGTTTAACTTTTTCTAACCATTTTATTCCTAATGTAACATTTTGATCTCCTTGGTAAATTTTAAATGGTATAATTAAAGGTATTCCTCCTATAATTACTTCTTTCTCTGTTATTTCTTCATTTGTATTTACTATCTCACTAGGTAGTCCAGGGCATAAGTGTCTTGTTTTTATGATTTCTGTTTCCAACAGTAATTCTCTTGCTATGTAATTTTCTTCTTGTCCTATAAATATTAAAATTTTGTATCTTCTTTAATCTATTATTCTTGTTATAAAATAATGGTATGGCGTTATATCTTCTATTAAATTTTTTTGAATTTCATAGTTTCTTCTAGATGTACTCATTCTTGATGAGGTAGCTCTTGTTAAAGTATTTTGTACGCTTGAAGTACTTAATCTTTCTTTTACAATTTATAAATCTTCTTCTATGTCAATCTCTTTATAGCTATAGTCATTATTGTCCATTACAGTAATTATTTTTCGAAAGGATTTTCTACTTTTATTTTATCAATTTTATTTCTTGCCGTTACTTTATGTTTTGTTGTTAATATATATAGGTTTTTACATCTTTCTGTAAATATTTTACCTCCTGGTGCTAGCTCTATTCCAGACATTTTCCAATATAATACTAATGATTTATCTATATTTCTAATCTGTTAATGCTAGTGAGTAGTTGGCACTTATTATAAATTTAAATTTCTTGTATATTAAGTTTCCTTAAACTGCACTAATTACGCTTTTTTCTATAGGGTGTATGATTCTATCATATGCTAAATATAATTCAATAGGTGTATCGATTCCTTCTCTAAAGCAAGCTTTTATCAATATTTCTGTTCCTCCTAAGTCTACATATTTTATGGTGTTTTAGCTTTTATATCTTGTATTTCTTTATTTATTATTCTCTTATTTAGTATAGGTATCTGTGCTTTTCCTCACCATCATCTTGGCCCCTCAGCATATTACCAGACCGAAGCCTACGGTACTTTTACTCCAAGGGAAACGTATACATGGATGCAACACCTTGGCCTTAACTCTAAGGGAGCCATAGGACGGTTCACATGTATAGCTGAGCTATCATAGTAGGATAAACCTGACTGCTCTGATACCAATCTACTTTTACCACTTTTTTGTTCACTATTTTTTATGACTATGAATGCTGGACTTGTATGTTTGCTATTGCTTTCTTGTATATAATTATTTTCTAATAGTTAATCTATATGTATTTTGAATTCCTTTAAATCATCAAAGTTATATTTTAATAGTTTCTGTATTATTATACTATTTTCATCTATTAGTTCAATTTTTACTTTTATCTTATGTTTTTCCCATCCTTGTAATGGATTTTCATTGTAAATGTCACGACCCGAAAAGAAACACGAGTCATGATGGAACCTATGTTCCCAACCAATAGGTAAGCCAACCCAACATACTAACCAAACGCAACCAACAAATGAAAAAAAGACTAACACTTAGCAAGAATCTCCAACATTGAGTTCCTTAAAGTACGAAATGTGGAAACGAGAAAAATATATCACCCCAAGAATTGGTGTCTTGAGTATAAGAGCTTCTAAAATTCGATGCAAGTCTGAAACTAAATGACAAATCTAACATAAGGGATATCATGTCTGAATACTAATAACAGAATAAATAAAAGATAGAGGGAGGTGTGGGTCACGGAACAGCCAAGAAGCTCACCACAACTCCAAGAACTCCAAGCTCGGACTCAATTTGCTCCACGAGATGTGCTCCTACTCGGAATCGAATCTGCACCATAAAGAGTGCAACAAGTGTAGTATGAGTACGAAATCACGTGTACCCAGTATGTCCCATTGAGCGATAACGAAGAAGTAGTGACGGGAGTTATATAAGAAAATAATATATATATATATATATATATATATATATATATATATATATATATATATATATATATATATTACACTTACTATTTAAGTTTCATCAATAAAGGAAATCAACATTAAGTATTTTCCAAACACCAAACGAAACATATAATCATCAAGAATTAATTATGGGATGAAATGCAATGCAATATGATACCATGTAATGATATGTCTCAGAATACCCAGTACTCACTCAACCGTATATACATGATACTCCTCGGAAATACATCGAGAGTTCATGACCCATGGGGGACTCGCGAGGTCCATATACCGACACGGACGATCTCCACATGTCTGTGCGGACGATCTCAACGCACCATGATAATATCAAACAATTTCCGCACGGACGATCTCCACGTGCCTAAATTACAATCTTAATATCTTACCATCCCCAGCACGGACGATCTCCACGTGCCCATCTTATACTCAATCTCATGTCAATACATGTATAGAATATTATTTCAAAATAACGGGATGATGATGCATCTCACTCAATCAATATCGACATAATACACAACCACCTCCATTATCACAACTATACGGGTGTAAAAAAATAATAAA
This sequence comes from Solanum chilense, assembly GCA_032847665.1. Classification (NCBI taxonomy): domain Eukaryota; kingdom Viridiplantae; phylum Streptophyta; class Magnoliopsida; order Solanales; family Solanaceae; genus Solanum; species Solanum chilense. Next base: position 39,576,855 of record CM064967.1, read on the forward strand.
ACACAATCACACAAAAATTTCAAGTCAATAATATATCATCCCATGCCCATATGCTTTTGAAAATTCTCAAATTACAATCCACATTCTATAGTAGTAACTTTCCGTTTTATAACACCAGTACTCGTACCAATGCCCGTCACACCATTGATACGAGACCCCCATCTTTTGCCCTTACCCCTTTGTCTATTTTCATTTTTAATCTTTAATTAGGAAAACGTCCTTCAAAAAGTATAATAGTCTTAACATACCTTAAGAGCCGAACCTCGTTCCACAAATCTTCAAGATAGTTCCTTCCCTTTTCGCAAAGTTTCAGAATGCTCACGATCTACCAATGATGCAATATTCGTAGGTGAGCGAGTTTGTGGACATTCAAATTATTATAAGTATATCATAGACCCTAAAACTCACTTATATCTCTAATCAAACCCCAAATTTTGATATAATTTATATGCCAAAATTTATCATATTTGTCGAATTTCAAGCCAAGAATTTAACCTTAATCACTTAAATACCCTAGAATTTAATATTAAACCATATAATATATACCTAATAATTAATTACCTATCTCCATATATCAAAATTAATATCTTGATTTGGTAAATAAATAAAATAAGAACAATTCTATCAGTTAACAGCGCAAAGCACTGCAAGTCGTCTAAAATACATTACGTAAACAAAGTGCCAAATTCTAAAATGTCATTACCCATTAAAAATCATTGGCAATGATTGCCTAATGATTGGCCCCCACCATTCACTATATTTTCTCAATAAGAAAAGGAAAGAACAGAAAACTTTGCAGATCTATCCTAATTTCATTTATTCATAATAATTAATTAAAAACAATCTTTAAAGGTGAACACCTATGAAGAAAAGTAACATTACTCCCTGCTGCTATATTCTAATTAATTAACCTAGTTAATCCTTTCCTTATGATCATCATGGGGGTAACAACCAATCAAAAATAATCAGTTAATCCCGCAAAATTCTGAATTTTATATATACCTTACTAATTCAAGAAAAAATCGGGTTATAATCCATATCAAAACAAGAAAGTTTTAGTTGCTTCATACCTGCTGCTTCGCTTTGTTCCTCACGTTTGCAGTATTTTCTAACCCTTTTTATTTTCTGCCTTTCTAATGTTAATTAAGTATACAATTAAACTAATCCCACTAACCTAAATCAATTAATGGGTCAAGTAAAAAGGTATTAAATGAATTATGGATATGACCCACTAACTATTAACTATATTAATTCTTCACTAAAATTTTTATCAACTAAATATTCTTAGTCTTCGAATAGTTTAAAAATACCCCTTTAAATTTTCAAAAGGAGTCAAACTAGTCCTAGTTCACAAAACGACCTAGCGGGTCGTTACAGTAAAGTAATTCTAGTTGTTCATTAATTATTTTAACTTTGTCTATTGTGAATATGATAATTTCTAATTGTGATATTTGTTTCTTATTTATATTTTCCATTTCTTGATTTATTTTTTCACTTCCTTTTATCCATTCTATAGGTTTACGTTGTTTATTATTTACTCTTTTCGCTCCTATTGTGTTTCCGCATGGTGTAGTAAACCACCAATGTGTTTTTGTTATTATGTGTGGATAAAATCTATCTAAAAATGGCATTCCTAATAACATATCTTTTGTTGTAAGTTCAAAATTGTACATTTCTTCTATTGTCAATATTTTATCCCATATTTGTATTTTTATATTTTTTGCTCTGTATTTAATCATACTTCCTTCATTATTAAATCCTGTTACTACCATTGGTGTTTTTAATTTTTTCCATTTATCTTCTGGTAAGCAATAATATTTACATATATTCGCTTCTGATCCTGTATCTATCATAGGGTATAATATCTGTTGTGATATCCTTCTACAATAATTTTTGCAAGTATTAGTATTTTCATTATTCATTTCGTTCTTTTTATAATTATTTTCTTATTTTGGCAAGTTATTGTTAATTGTTCATTTTCTATATTATATGGTTTAACTTTTTCTAACCATTTTATTCCTAATGTAACATTTTGATCTCCTTGGTAAATTTTAAATGGTATAATTAAAGGTATTCCTCCTATAATTACTTCTTTCTCTGTTATATCTTCATTTGTATTTACTATCTCACTAGGTAATCCAGGGCATAAGTGTCCTGTTTTTATGATTTCTGTTTCCAACACTAATTCTCTTGCTATGTAATTTTCTTCTTGCCTTGTATTTATTAAAATTTTATATCTTCTTTGATCTATTATTCCTGTTATAAAATAATGGTATGGCGTTATATCTTCTATTAAATTTTTTGGAATTTCATAATTTCTTCTAGATGTACTTATTCTTGATGAAGTAGCTCTTGTTAAAGTATTTGGTACGCTTGAAGTACTTAATCATTCTTTTACAATTTCTATATCTTCTTCTATGTCAATTTCTTTATAGCTATAGTCATTATTGTCTATTACAGTAATTATTTTTTCGAAAGGATTTTCTATCTTTATTTTATCAATTTTATTTCTTGCCGTTACTTTATGTTTTGTTGTTAATATATATAGGTTTTTACATCTTGCTGTAAATATTTTACTTCCTGGTGCTAGCTCTATTCCAGACATTTTCCAATATAATACTAATGATTTATCTATATTTCTATCTGTTAATGCTATTGAGTAGTTGGCACTTATTATAAATTTAAATTTCCGGTATATTAAGTTTCCTCTAACTGCACTAATTACGGTTTTTTCTATAGGGTGTATAATTCTATCATCTGCTAAATATAATTCAATTGGTGTATCTATTCCTTCTCTAAAGCAAGCTTTTATCAATATTTGTGTTCCTCCTAAGTGTACATATTTTATGGGTGTTTTAGCTTTTATATTTTGTATTTCTTTATTTATTATTCTCTTATTTAGTATAGGTATCTGTGCTTTTCCTCTTGCATACTTACAATCTATAATATGTTCTTTCTGACTAACTACGTAATATTCTTTTTTTTGTCTTTTAAACCAATTTCTTAAAGTAGGTATTTCAAGTAATTTTTCAACACTTAATTCTACTTCTTTTCCTTTTATTTTTTCAAATATTGTATTATCAAATATAATTGTTTGTTCTGATAATTCTTCATTTTGATAATCTTCTTTAGATATTATTTTTATATCGTCTTCAGACATTAGTTTTTTTCATCTATTTCATAATTATCTAGGTTAATATCTCCTTCTTCATTTTCAGTTTCTATATCTGATACTTCGTATATACTATCGTTTTGACTTAATTCATAGTCTATATATTCTATTTGCATATATTCATCATTATCTATAATTATTTCTGCAATTTGCTTTCTTTTTGGATCTTTAGGTAATTTGCAATCTCTAGCTATGTGTCCTATCTTTTCGCAATTCAAACAAGTACATTGTGATGGTTTTCTTTATGGTCTATGTGGTCTTTTTATTTTATACTTTTTTACATAATATCTCTGCCTTGGTTTTTTATATTTATACCTAGTTTTGGTTTTTCTATAATTTTTATACCTTTTAGGTTTTTGCTTTTTATTTATACATCCAAACTGTGGTGCCATTTTATTTTTACAACACGTTAAATTTTTGTTTAACACTTTTTCCATTTTTAATTTTTCTTTTTGGTTTTCACATAGTTGTATAAACTATTGATGTAAAAATTTTATCCTAGCTCCTAAAGTATCTACTAATCCTTCATCATTCCAATCTTTAATTACTTTTGTGCTAAATGGTTCTGATAATTTTGTAAAATATTGCTGTCTTATTTCTTTTGATTCATTTATATTGTATTTTGCTTTGTAATAATATTCTTTAAATGCGCATGTATATTCTTCTATATAACACATTTTACATATAGCTAATTTTGTCATAACTTGTCTATTTATTATTTTCTCTCTTTTTTGTTCTCTTATATCCGTGGTCATACCTCCAAATTCATTTCTTATTGCTGATTCATATTTATCTAGTATATCTATGTTTGTTGCTGATGGAGATCCATCCATTTTCTTATCACTTCTAAGTACTTCTAAACTTTCTGAGGGTAGATTTTCTATCCATAATCTTGTTGTTTCTACAAATGTTCTTTCTATATATCTTGGTGTGTCTGTTGTTTTTATTTTATTGTCTTTTAGTTGTTTAGATATATTTCCTATCCATAGTAATATTGCTTTATTTATGTCTGTAACATAATCTAGATCTAAGAAATTATATTGTTCGGTTATTGGTTTTGGTGTCCAATTTTTATTTAATCTACTATTCCATATTGCGTCTGTTCTATCTGACTGTTCATAATTTCTTGTATAATAAGTTGGTGGTGTCCATCTAGGACTAGTTCTAGGACTATTTCTAGGACTATTATATGGAGTTTTAACTCTTGACGTACTAGGTTGATTCATATCTCCTGTGCTTATTTCTAATTTTTTGGGTTTATTTACTTGTTCTAGGATTTCTGTGTATGTTTTACTTATATCACTAATTTCTGAATTTTGATCATTTACCATGTCTGATTCATCTATTTCATTTACTTCAAGATTTTCTTTTACTTCAAGATTTTCATTTAATTCAAGATTTTCATTTAATTTTTGTTTTATCTAATTTATTTCGTTGGTTAATTCAAATTCTTTGTCTTTTTCTTTTTGTTTTTCTTTTTGATTAATTTCATATAATAATTTTAACTTAGCCAATTCTTTTTCTAATTCACTTATTTTTGTATTTTTTATTTCTTCTAAATGTTGTACTTCTTGGTTTGCTTGTATTTTTATTTTTTCAATATCTTTTGATTTATCTATTTCTTCATTTTCTTTTTTTATTCTTATCATAATTGTTAAGCTATCTTCTAATTTTGCTGTTTCTTTTTCTAACATCAAATATAAATTATTTCCTATTTTCTTATATCTTCTTCCTAAATTTGAAAATATTATTTTTATTATCATTCTGTCTTGATTTTCATATGTCTTTTGGTCTACTGCAAATTCTTATTTATTCATTATAATTTATGTATTATATTATGTTGTAATCTATATTCAAGGCAATTTATTCTAGTTCTAACATAAATATAACTTTTCTTTGTGTTAATATTGACTTATTACATACTCCTGCTAAAATATTTTCTTTTAATCTTCTTTTTCTATATTGTAATTCTTGTCTCTTTTCAGTTATTTTTTCTATCAATTGTTGTTTATATTTTTCTTTGTTCATACTGTTTTTTCAAATAACAAACATATTTGTATTCTGTTTTTGAAATTATATTTATCAAATAATTTGTCTTATCATTACTTGTTTTAGTAAGTTGTGATAGTTCATATTCTATGTAAAAGGGTTTTAATTTTTTCCATATTTTTCGTACTTTTTTATCTATCTTTGTTTTTGTTATTTTAGTTTTTTTACTTGTTGTATTATTCATTTATATTTTTCTGTACAATATTTTAAAAAGTTTACTTAATTTACTTGGGTCTTTAATAAATTTTATCTTATGAATATTATTACATCGTTTTTTTCCAAACATCAAACCTTTTTGGTTCAATCATTATATTCTATTTTATCATATTATTTTTGTCACGACCCAAAACGAGTCGTGAGTGGCACCCACACTTACCTCCTTAAGTGGGCGAACCAACACATCTAAACTCCAACATATACCAATAGTTAAACTATAAATAATATAAATAATGCGGAAGCTCCAAAAGATACTAAGCAAACAATTTAAATAAGTTTCTAAAGTTTAATACGTATCATCCTAAAATCTGATAGTCATCACATCAAGGACATCTAATCTCCAATACTAGGTCTAAGAATATCGAATACACTAAAATAAAGAATAAAATGGTATGTGTCCGAAAGAATAGGACATCATGTCGTTACCGATAGAATCCAACACGAGCTTGAATGGATAACTCACCCTGTAACTTGATATACGGGAGGCTGGCTAGAGCTGAGGGAAATAAGAAGTCATAGGTACACTCGCTGCATTTCATAAAAGGAAAACAAAGAAGAAGAATACAAGTAGGGGTCAGTACAAGGAACACGTACTGAGTAGGTATCATTGGCCAACTCAAAATAGAAAACAACATATATCGAATAATAATATAAAATCAACTACATACTCAACAGGTGATAACAACAAATACCATAACCATTGGCCACAACACTCAGCACATCTACGACGACTCAAGCCTCCCCATTATACTCATTTTGGAATTAGTTCTTTAAATTGAGTATATTAACATAATTCAAGATTCATTCTCTTTATTCCTCTTATGTCGGTACGTGACACTCCGCTCCACTACTACTATCCTTGTGTTGGAACGTGACACTTCGATCCCCTACTATCCTGGTGTCGGAACGTGACACCCGATCCTCTAATATATCCTGGTGTCGGAAGGTGACACCTTTTCCTCTAATACTATCCTTGTGTCGGAACGTGACACTCGATCCTCTAATACTATCCTGGTGTCGGAACGTGACACTCCGATCCCCTACTATCCTGGTGTCGGAACGTGACACCCGATCCTCTAATACTATCCTGGTGTCGGAACGTGACACCCGATCCTCTAATACTATCCTGGTGTCGAAACGTGACACCCGATCCTCTAATACTATCCTGGTGTCGGAACGTGACACCCGATCCTCTAATACTATCCTGGTGTCAGAACGTGACACCCGATCCTCTAATACTATCCTGGTGTGAGAATGTGACACCCGATGTAACGACCTGTTTAGTCGTTTTGAGTAGCAGATTTATTTCTAGAAATCACTGTCTGGGTCGACGGATCCCACGACAGACCATCATGGGCACGACGGACCGTCGAGGGGGTCTCGTTCCAAAACACTTAGAATTCTGAAATTTGGGTACTAAAATCGACTCTCTGAACTTCGTGACGGAATGGCAGGACGGACCGTCGTTGGCACGACGTACCGTCACAAATCTTTCCACAGAATTAACTCTCTGAACTTTGTGATGGACCTGCAGGATGGACCGTTACAGCCATGACAGACCGTCACAGGTTGCGTAACCCTGACTGGGTCGGATTTCTGTTAAAAGATTTTTAAGGGGCGTTTTGGACTATTCATGCTTATAATTATAAAGTTAGTGGATTAATGTTAATAATTCAATTACTTGGGGGTTAAAGGAGATAACCTTGAAATAATTAGTGGGTTATTTTTATCATCTTTTATACTTAATTATATGACAATTAGGGTAAAAGAAAAAGGGTTTGAATAAGAAAAACAGAAAGAACTGAGAGAAAAGAGAGAAACGATCGAGAGAGAAGAGAAGAAACGCAAGGAAAGCCAAGGTTTTGGGAAGATACCTTGTTTGATCGCGATTCTTTGGTGGAGGTAGGTTATGGTTTGTGCTATTTCATAGTAAACTCTTAATAGCGAATGATATGTGTTGGGTAGTAATTATAAAGTCCTCTATATGCTTAATTGTGTGCTTGCATGATGTGATTATATAATTGTGATGAATTAGCATGATGAGGCTGTTGAATCTTAAATCCTAGATTTACTTTGTTAATGATGATTCCTTGGTATAAAAGGAGGCTTGATGAACTAAAGTAATGAGATTAGAGGATCGGGTGTCATGTTCCGACACCAGGATAGAATTAGAGAATAGGGTGTCACGTTCTGACACCAGGATAGAATTAGAGGATCGGGTGTCACGTTCCGACACCAGGATAGTATATGGATCAGAGTGTCACGTTCCGACACCTGGATAGCATATGGATCGGAGTGTCACGTTCCGACACCAGGATAGTATATGGATATGAGTGTCACGTTTCGACACCAAGATAGTATATGGATCGGAGTGTCACGTTCCGACACCAGGATAGTATATGGATCGGAGTGTCACATTCCGACACCAGGATAGTATATGGATCGGAGTGTCACGTTCCGACACCAGGATAGTATATGGATAGTAAAGAGAATGAATCTTGAAATATGTTAATATGCTCAATCTAAAGAACCTGTTTCCCCAAATGAGTAGGGTGTGGAAGTTTGAGTCCTCATAGATGTGCTTGGTGTTGTGACCAAGGGTTATGGTAATTGTTGTTGTCACCTGTTAAGAATATTAGCTGATTTTATGTTATTATCTGATATATACTGTTTTCTATTTTGAGTTGGCCGATGATACCTACTCAGTACTTGTGCCTTGTACTGACCCCTACTTGTATTTGTTTTTCTTTGTTAATTTTTGAGTGCAGCAAACGTGCCATCGTCTTCAACTCAACCTCAACTCTAGCTAGTCTTCATCACGCCAGATTTCAGGGTGAGCTATTGCTTCTAGCTTGGACTGGATCTTCCTCTTCATGTCTTGATGCCTTGAAATTCCGGCATGGACTAGCTTTTTACTTATTTTAGCTTCTTAGATACTCTTAGATTTAGTAATTTGAGGATAGATATTCTTGTGGTGATGACTTCCAGTTTTTGGGAATAATAAGTATTAAGTTTTTAGAAGTTATTTAATCAATTTTCATTAATGAGTTTTAAGTCTTCCGCATTATATTCTGTTTATTATGGTTGAAATGTTGGGGTTTACATTGGTTGGTTCGCTCACATAGTAGGATAAGTGTGGGTGCCACTCGCGGCTCATTTTGTGTCGTGAAAAACTTGGTATCGGAGCATTAGGTTCGTTGGTCTCATCATACAAGAACGAGTCTAGTAGAGTCTTAAGGAATAGTAGGGGGACGCCTTTACTTTTCTATGAGAGGCTATAAGACTTTAGGAAAATTCCATTCTTTTTTTCTTTCTTTCGTGCTATTACTTGGATCCAATTGGTATCTAGGTGATACAAATTGGTATCTGACCATCTTCACTCTATTTCGCAGATGGTTAGAACTAGAGCAACAACCGTGCCAACACAAACACCGGCAAGACAAGATGCGTATGAGCCAGCCACTGGGGCGGTAGCTCGAAGAGAAGTAGTGGCAAGAGGCCGTGGTAGAGGTCGCGGGAGGACGTCCTCTAGAGGAAGAGGACCAGCACCTGGCCCATCTAGTACTAGGGCGGTGACTCCTCCACCGACTGAGAAAGTAGTAAGAGAGGGTGAGGAAGGGGGAAATGACCAAGTGCAGAATCAGGTTCTTGCTTACCTTAGCGGGTTATCTGATCAAGGCCAGACACCTCCAGTATTTTCTGCACCAGCACCTCAGGTTCCGAAAGTACGACAGGCCGCTGCTGAGGCTCCCCGCATGGATGCCTCATTGGAAATAGGCACGTTTCCTTGTTTGACTACAGGGCCTGTAATGACAAGTGATCAGCATGAACTTTTCAGTAAGTTCTTGAAATTGAAACCTCCAGTCTTCAAGGGTGCTGAATCTGAGGATGCCTACGATTTTCTGGTTGATTATCATGAGTAATTACATAAAATGGGCATAGTAGAACGATTTGGCGTTGAGTTTGTAACCTATCAGTTTCAGGGAAGTGCCAAAATGTGGTGGCGGTCACATGTTGAGTGTCAATCCGCACAGGAACCACCTATGACTTGGGCGTCATTCTCTAGCTTATTTATGGAGAAGTATATCCCCCGGACCTTGAGGGATAGGAGGAGAGATGAGTTCTTGAGCCTAGAGCAAGGTAGGATGTTGGTTACCGCGTATGAGGCTAAGTTTCGTGCATTATCCAGGTATGCCACCCAGCTTTGTTTCAGTCCACAAGAACGGATTCGCCATTTTGTGAAGGGGTTGAGGTTAGATATGCGGATTTTAGCCTTACAGGTAGCGGCTACAGCAAAATCCTTTCAGGAAGTGGTAGACTTCGTGATAGAGGTGGAGGGAGTGAAGCCAGATGACTTCACCATGGCATCGACATGTAAAGGGTTTCGTAAGGGAGGTGAGTTTAATGGTTCTTACTCTAGAGGGCAGGGTTCAAGAGGTTATCCAACCCGACCTATTCAGTCTTCACTGCAGGCTGTAGTTGGGGGTCCACCGCAGACCGGTCAACATTTCTCTGAGTTTCGAGGTTATCCCCAGACTTCGTCATTCTCACATAGACCTATGCTTGAATCCAGAGAGTGATATGGATGTGGGGAGACTGGACACATTAAGAGGTATTGTCCAAAACAGAGTTACAGACCCCCAATTGTCAGAGGTAGAGGTGGTCATGGAAGAGGCCGTCATTTTGGAGGACGTGGTGGCCGAGATAATGGTGGTCACCAAAACGGTAGGGGTAACGGGCAAACTGGAGCCACTACAGCACAACATGGTAGGGGCAACGGGCAGACAGGTGATTGGGCCCATTGTTACGCTTTCCCTGGGCGGTCTGAAGCGGAGACATCTGATGCGGTTATCAAAGGTAATCTTTTGGTTTGTGATTGATTGGCTTCTATATTATTTGATCCTGGCTCCACATTTTCATATGTATCTTCCTCATTTGCTACTGGTCGTAATTTACATTGTGAATTGCTTGACATGCCTATTCGTGTTTCTACTCCGGTGGGTGAGTCTGTGATAGTTGAAAAGGTATATAGGTCTTGTCTGGTGACTTTTATGGGGAGCAATACTCATGTAGACTTGGTTATCTTAGAAATGGTTGATTTCGGTGTAATTCTGGGTATGACTTGGCTTTCTTTGAATTTTGCAATCTTAGATTGTAATGCTAAAACGGTAACGTTGGCCAAGCCTGGGACAGATCCGTTAGTGTGGGAGGGTGACTACACCTCCACTCCAGTTCGTATCATCTCCTTTCTTCGTGCTAAGAGAATGGTTAGTAAAGGGTGTTTAGCTTTCTTGGCACACCTCATGGATGATACTACCCAAGTACCTTCAATTAAGTCGGTTTCGATAGTCCGTGAGTTTCTGGATGTATTTCCTGCAGACCTTCCTGGTGTGCCACCGTATAGGGATATCGACTTTTGCATTGATCTGTAGCCGGATACTCGCCCCATTTCCATACCCCCTTATAGGATGGCCCCAGCAGAGTTAAGGGAATTAAAGGCCCAACTTTAAGAGTTGTTAGGTAAAGGCTTCATTAGACCAAGCGCTTCCCCTTGGGGTGCTCCGGTGTTATTTGTGAAGAAGAAGGATGGGAGTTTTCGGATGTGCATACACTACCGGCAGTTTAACAAGGTAACTATTAAGAACAAGTACCCCATTCCTCGCATTGATGACTTGTTCGATCAGTTACAAGGTGCTTGTGTCTTCTCCAAGATTGACTTGAGATCCGGTTATCATCAATTGAAAATACGGGCAACGGATGTGCCAAAGACTGTTTTTCGAACGAGGTATGGGCATTATGAATTCATAGTAATGTCTTTTGGTCTTACGAATGCCCCTGCTGCTTTCATGAGCTTCATGAATGGGATTTTTAAGCCATATCTGGATCTCTTTGTCATTGTATTTATTGATGATATACTGATATACTCAAAAAGTAAGAAGGAACATGAGGAGCATTTGAGAATTGTGTTGGAAGTATTGAGAGAGAAAAGGCTTTATGCCAAATACTCCAAGTGTGAGTTTTGGCTAGATTCAGTGTCCTTCTTAGGGCACGTAGTTTCTAAGGATGGGGTGATGGTGGATCGTTCTAAGATTGAAACAGTGAAGAATTGGGTAAGACCTACTAATGTGTCAGAAGTGAGGAGCTTTGTTGGTTTAGCCAGCTAATACCGTCGATTTGTCAAGGGATTCTCTTCTATTGCTTCGCAATTGACAAACTTGACTAAGCAGAATGTTCCATTTGTATGGTCGGATGAATGTGAGGAAAGCTTTCAGAAACTCAAGACCTTGCTGACTACGTCACCTATCCTTACCTTGCCAGTAGAGGGAATTTCATTGTTTATTGCGATGCAGCTTATTCTGGGTTGGGAGCAGTGCTAATGCAAGAGAGGAATGTAATCGCTTATGCTTCAAGGCAACTAAAGGTGCACGAACGTTACTATCCGACCCATGATTTAGAATTGGCTGCAGTTGTGTTTGCATTAAAGCAATGGAGACATTATATATATGGGGTCAAGTGTGAAGTCTACACTGATCATCGTAGTCTACAGTATGTCTTTACCCAGAAAGACTTGAATTTGAGACAGCGGAGGTGGATGGAACTATTGAAGGACTATGATATTACTATTCTGTATCACCCAGGAAAAGCAAATGTGATGGCTGATGCTTTAAGTAGAAAAGCAGGGAGCATGGGTAGTTTAGCCGACTTACAAGTTTCTAGACGCCCATTAGCTAGAGAAGTCCAAAACTTGGCTAACGACCTTATGAGACTGGAAATACTAGAGGAAGGAGGATTTTTGGCCTGTGTGGAGGCAAGATCTTCTTTTCTTGACAACATCAAGGGAAAAGAGTTTGATGATGAGAAACTAAGCCGAATTCGGTATATGGTGTTGCGAGGAGAGGCTAAAGAGGCAATAATTGATGAGGAAGGTGTTTTGAGGATTAAGGGAAGGGTATGTGTGCCCCGTGTTGATGATTTGATCCACACCATCCTCACAGAAGCTCATAGTTCCGGATATTCTATACATCCTGGTGCAACCAAGATGTACCGCGACCTAAAGCAACACTTTTGGTGGAGTAGAATGAAGCGTGACATTGTTGATTTTGTTGCCAAATGTCAAAATTGTCAGCACGTAAAGTATGAACACCAGAGTCCCGGAGGAACACTTTAGAGAATGCCCATTCCTGAATGGAAGTGGGAGAGAATTGCAATGGACTTTGTGGTTGGTCTTCCAAAGACATTGGGAAAGTTTGACTCTATTTGGGTAATTGTGGAAAGATTAACTAAGTCTGCTCACTTCATTCTGGTCAAGGTAACCTACAATGCAGAGAAGTTAGTGAAACTCTATATCTCAGAAATTGTTCGATTCCATGGAGTTCCACTTACCATCATATCAGATAGAGGTACGCAGTTTACTTCTATGTTTTGGAGAACATTGCATGCTGAATTAGGTATTAAGTTGGATTTTAGTACTGCATTTCACCCTCAGACCGATGGTCAGTCTGAGCAAACGATTAAAGTGTTGGAGGATATGCTTCGTGCATATGTGATAGAATTTGGTGGCCATTGGGATAACTTCTTACCCTTAGCAGAGTTCTCCTACAACAATAGCTATCACTCAAGTATTGATATGGCTCCATTTGAGGCACTGTATGGGAAGAGATGTAGGTCTCCCATTGGTTGGTTTGATGCATTTGAGGTTAGACCTTAGGGTACTGATCTTTTGAGGGATTCATTGGAGAAAGTGAAATCTATTCAAGAAAAGCTTTTAGCGGCGCAAAGTAGGCAAAAGGAATATGCAGATCGAAAGGTTAGAGACTTGGAGTTTATGGAGGGTGAGCAAGTCTTGCTGAAGGCTTCGCCCATGAAAGGGGTGATGCGGTTTGGTAAAAGAGGTAAGATAAGCCCAAGGTATATTGGACCATTTGAAGTACTTAAGCGAGTAGGGGAGGTGGCTTATGAATTAGCCTTGCCTCCAGGGCTGTCAGGAGTGCATCTGGTATTTCATGTGTCTATGTTGAAAAGATACCATGGGGATGGAAACTACATCATTCGTTGGGATTCAGTTCTTCTTGATGAGAATTTGACTTATGAGGAGGAGCCTGTTGCCATTCTAGATAGAGAAATCCGCAAGTTGAGATCAAGGGAGATTGCATCCATCAAAGTTCTATGGAAGAATTGACCAGTTGAAGAGTCCACTTGGGAGAAGGAGGCTGATATGCAAGAAAGATACCCACACCTGTTTACAGATTCAAGTACTCCGTTTCGCCCTTGTTTTTCTTCTTGTGATCGTTAGAGGACAAACGATGGGTAAATTGGTATCTATTGTAACGACCTATTTAGTCGTTTTGAGCAGCAGAGTTTATTTCTGGTAATCACTTTCTGGGTCGATAGATCCCACGACGGACCGTCGAGGGGGTCTCATTCCAAAACACTTAGAATTCTAAAATTTGGATACTGAAATCGACTCTCTGAACTTCGTGACGGAATGGCAGGACGGACCGTCTTTGGCACGACAGACCGTCACAAATCTTTCAACAAAATTAACTTTCTGAACTTTGTGACGGACCTGCAGAACGGACCATCACAGCCATGATGGACCGTCACAGGTTGCGTAACCCTGACTGGGTCGGATTTCTGTAAAACGTTTTTAAGGGGCGTTTTGGACTATTCATGCTTATAATTATAAAGTTAGTGGATTAATGTTAATAATTCAATTACTTGGGGGTTAAAGGAGATAACCTTGAAATAATTAGAGGGTTATTTTTATCATCTTTTAAACCTAATTATATGACAATTAGGGTAAAAGAAAAAGGGTTTGAATAAGAAAAACAGAAAGAACAGAGAGAAAAGAGAGAAACGATCGAGAGAGAAGAGAAGAAACGCAAGGAAAGCAAAGGTTTTGGGAAGATAGCTTATTTGATCGCGATTCTTCGATGGAGGTAGGTTATGGTTTGTGCTATTTCATAGTAAACTCTTAATAGCGAATGATATGCGTTGGGTAGTAATTATAAAGTCCTCTATATGCTTAATTGTGTGCTTGCATGATGTGATTATATAATTGTGATGAATTAGCATGATGAGGCTATTGAATCTTAAATCCTAAATATACTTTGTTAATGATGATGCCTTGGTATAAAAGGAGGCTAGATGAACTAAAGTAATGAGATTAGAGGATCGGGTGTCACGTTCCGACACCAGGATAGAATTAGAGGATCGGGTGTCACGTTCCGACACCAGGATAGAATTAGAGGATCGGGTGTCACGTTCCGACACCAGGATAGCATATGGATCGGAGTGTCACGTTCCGACACCAGGATAGTATATGGATCGGAGTGTCACGTTCCGACACCAGGATAGTATATGGATCGGAGTGTCACGTTCCGACACCAGGATAGTATATGGATCGGAGTGTCACGTTCCGACACCAGGATAGTATATGGATCGGAGTGTCACGTTCCGACACCAGGATAGTATATGGATCGGAGTGTCAGGTTCCGACACCAGGATAGTATGTGGATCGGAGTGTCACGTTCCGACACCAGGATAGTATATGGATAGTAAAGAGAATGAATCTTGAAATATGTTAATATGTTCAATCTAAAGAACCTGTTTCCCCAAATGAGTAGGGTGTGGAGGTTTGAGTCCTCATAGATGTGCTTGGTGTTGTGACCAAGGGTTATGGTAATTGTTGTTGTCACCTGTTAAGAATATTAGCTGATTTTATGTTATTATCTGATATATACTGTTTTCTATTTTGAGTTGGCCGATGATACCTACTCAGTACTTGTGCCTTGTACTGACCCCTACTTGTATTTGTTTTTCTTTGTTAATTGTGGAGTACAGCAAACGTGCCATCATCTTCAACTCAACCTCAACTCTAGCCAGTCTTCATCACGCCAGATTTCAGGGTGAGCTATTGCTTCTAGCTTGGATTGGATCTTCCTCTTCATGTCTTGATGCCTTGAAATTCCGGCATGGACTAGCTTTTTACTTATTTTAGCTTCTTAGATACTCTTAGATTTAGTAATTTGAGGATAGATATTCTTGTGGTGATGACTTTTAGTTTTTGGGAATAATAAGTATTGAGTTTTTAGAAGTTATTGAATCAATTTTCATTAATGAGTTTTAAGTCTTCCGCATTATATTGTGTTTATTATGGTTGAAATGTTGGGGTTTAGATTGGTTGGTTCGCTCACATAGTAGGATAAGTGTGGGTGCCACTCGCGGCTCGTTTTGGGTCGTGACACCCGATCCTCTAATACTATCCTGGTGTCAGAACGTGACACCCGATTCTCTAATCTCATTACTTTAGTTCATCAAGCCTTCTTTTATACCAAGGCATCATCATTAACAAAGTGAATTTAAGATTTAAGATTCACAGCCTCATCTTCCCAATCCATTACAATTACATAATCACATCATGCAAGCACACAATTAAGTATATAGAAAACTTTACAATACTACCTAACACATATCATTCGCTATTAAGAGTTTACTATGAGATAGTATAAACCATAACCTACCTCCACCGAAGAATCGAAGTCAAGAAACTACTTCTCCAATGCCTTTCCTTTCCTTATTGCCTCCGAACCCTTTTAATCTGTCAAATATATATATATATATATATATATATATATATATATATATATATATATATATATATATATATAAGGTGTAAGTTCACAAGGTCATAAAAATTCCGATTATTTTGTGTCCAACCTATACCCATCAATTCACCTAATTCTATAATCAATCTCTTAAAGTTTAAGCCTAATAGTATAATACACCAAATATTTAATTATCTATCTCAATATATTCACACGTAATCTATAATCTTAGATCAAAACATTAATACCAGAAGCTTGAAGCACTGTAATGAAACCAGCGCATGGCAACACCAAACGGTGCAGTGTGCACTCATACGTGCACTTTTCAACCAAAACTCCTCAACATGCATGTTGCAACCATTTGTACATAATAATATTAATAATAACAATATGACCTTATCTTAATTCTCCTTCAGTTATCAAATAATTTGCCTTTTTATTCAATCATATTTAATGATTGTCCCCCAATTTTCCAACAATAATAATAAGCACACCCCTCTTCAATCTTATATCTAACAAAATAACAACAATATAAATTTTTGCCTAAAATTAAAGTTCATGAAATTAACATGGAATTGGTGACGTTTACCTGATGCTTAATCGCTCCAATTTGGTTTCGTTCCACGCCGCTTTCTCTCGTTCTCCTCTTTATCTATTTTCTTTTCCTTTACAGATTATTTACTACCCTAGTTATTATATAAGACTAAGTATAAAAATAGTAAAAGTGACCCACTATTAGTTTTAATATTATTTTCTCTACCCACTAACTAAATAAATTATTAAAACTACCCCACTAATTTGATAATTACAATTATGAAATAGTTCAAATTACCCATTTAGAATCTAACAAAAAATATTTTATGAAACACAAGGCTTAAGCCCTCAAAACGACAAAAAGGGTCATTACAATAGATACCAATTTACCCATCGTTCGTACTCGAACGATCAAAGAGAAAGGCAAGACAAGAAAGGATAGTTATCTCAATGATTATTCCAAAATATTAGTACCCATTGTCTCATCTCAATAGTATCAAAAACTAGAGATCTACACCTCCCCTCATAGAATGTATCTAATATAATTGCACACGTACTTGGTTTATCAAACTCCATATTCATTGAAGTCAATACTCTTAATAATAACAAAACGTATAACTACATCGATCATCTATCTTACTCTCAAACCATCATTAATATCAAAGTATGCTTATCAAATACAAGTTCAAACTATGGCTATCTCTTTCTATTTAAGAATTTCCTGACAGATACGAGTCCCAAATAAGGCCTATAGCACTAATTTAAAATGTGATAGTACCTTTTCATTGAGACAAAACTATTAAATCACACCCAAAGTCAACTCTACACTAGTTTCACATACCATGCTTAAGGTACCATTTTAAACCATTATATATATCATGCCAACAATTAGGAAAATTCTTTGTCACTCAAACTATTTTGTATACTTTAAGCTCATAACCTCTATTAACCATCAAATGTCCATGTAACACAGCTTAACATTCTATGAAGTCCCATCAATAGAGTAGTATTAACCCAACTTTATTCTTAATAACCATGTAGAATTATATCTCACCTTTTACATCATTCTTAAGTCTTCTATCCTAACTTGAGCAATCTAACCTCATTGTAAAATACTAAAATTTTCATACCTCATTATTTGTCACCTAAACCAAAACTCTATTTTTTTTTGAAGTCGATGATAAACTCCTAGTAAGTATGTACCGAACTAGTTCACATCTCACAATTATATCTAAACTCATAGGCAAAAATTAGAACAACCATCAACTACACCCCATGGATTTATACGAGAGGTCTTATTCTTTCACTCTTCTGAAATTATTTTCATGGTGCAAATTCTAAATATCTCGCTTCTTCAATATATCAAACTCTTGTTTATCTAGCTTGCTTACCGATCTCATGTTTTACTAATAATCCATGACATTTTACTTCACACTCTAAATCAAAACTCTCAGGGTAAACCCTTCCTTAGATCCTTTAACAATCAAAAGTAACAGCTTTATGGTCCATAGCATGCATAAATTCTTTCATGTGCTCAATAACGATGCAATCAATCGTTTCTCATCTTACTAACTCATACCTTGACAAAATATACCACCAGAAATTCAGACTTATAACAAAAAAAAAATTGAATTATAAGTCCAATTGTGTAACACAATGCCCTTAATAATCTACATTTGCTTATACTTTGAAGATTTTTACGAATCACCTTATCTTAGCTTATCATTGATTGCCTATCCACCAACCATACCGTATGCTTCACTAAAAATCCAACCCTACTCATTTATAAATTCAACAGTACAACAGAACATATCATCTCACTCAAGTTGAACGTCTGTACACTCCTCTCTTAAGTTCTATTCAATAGCTTTTAACCAAGCTGATTAACCTGTTATGCTATTACCTTAACCAAAACAAAATAGATGAAATCACGCAATTTTGAACCCAATTCTCGATCCCTTCGAAGATACATTTTTAGTTCTTACAATTAGAGAAAATAATTCTGCTCTCACTTATTTTTCTTAAGGCTACACATCCCACAAATTTTATCTTATTTTAGTTATGATTCCAGCTCCTTTAAATTATATTCGAGTGTGCCCTAAATCTACTAAAATTTATCATACAACCACATTACTCACTAAATAGTAGAAATATTAACCTTAGATACTCGCAAGTTTTTATCACCATACAAAATTTATTTGCCCAATAATTTGTATTCTATAATTTGCATCTCCGTCACCATCCATCACTTACTCCTATCACCATCATGTAATTGTAAGCCCTTTTCATCACCACAAAGTCAATTTTTTTTCCTCGACATGACACCTTACACTCAGATATAGTAATCAAAATGAAGGAACTAACAAATTTTATATTTACTTTCTTACTAAAATCTTCACTTTACTTCACTCAAAGTATACCCACTAGGATTTTCGTTCCCTATAAGTCTGTCATGCTAGTATCAATCTCCCTTTTGAAGCTTAAGATAAAACCACCAGTCCTCACTCAAAACCCTCAAGATACATTGCACATTTTAAGTTGTGTTAATATTTGTACCAAAGATCCACCACTAAAGATTTTCTTTAAAATAATGCTCAACCACTAAAATTTTCCTTTAAAATAATGCTCAATCTAAGTTCGTGTAGTAATAAACTAGTTGGTTTCTCAAATGTGAATGCAACACTAAATCTTATTATCTGACCATGTCGTACAACTTGTAGCTCCTTTAGTAATTAGTATTTATACTTGACAATCGACGTAGCTATTTCCACAAAACCCTAGTACTTCCACACCGTGAAAGTCCATTAGATACCTTACTAGAACACATCATACATGTCCATAATATCATACCCAAATAGCCCACATATTTCTACATATTGAATAATTGCAAAACAATGTCGAATATGTTCTCTCTCTAGACCAAACAATTTATTTTACTTCTTAGATCAATTCAATAACAAAATAACACACTTCCTAACTCTAACCAAGTAAGCATCGATGACTTTCTCGAATATACCCTCACTCTATGAAGTCATAGTAGTGTCTTTATTAACCGACACTCAACATGAGACTACCACCACATTTTGCGATCGAGAAAATATATCTATTTCTAAGGACATATTTTTTTTCTTTCTGTTGTTGCTATTTCAACTTCAAATACTCTAGTAGTACCCATATTTGATGTAGAGTGAAGAAGTTCAGATACCAATTTGTATCACCTAGATACCAATTAAATTCAAGTAGTAGCACGAAAGAAAGAAAGAAATGAGCTTTCCTAATGTCCTATAGCTTCTCGAAGAAAAGTAAAGGCGTCCCCTTACCATTCCGCAAGACTCTACTAGACTTGTCCTTGTGTGATGAGATCAACGAACCTAACGCTCTTATACCAAGTTTGTCACGAACCAAAATGAGTCGTGACACTTACCTCCTTAAGTGGGCGAACCAACACATCTAAACCCCAACATATACCAATAGTTCAACTATAACTGATATAAATAATACGGAAGCTCCAAAAGATACTAAGCAACCAATTTAAATAAGTTTCTAAAGTTTAATAATTATCATCCCAAAATCTGATAGTCATCACATCAAGGACATCTAATCTCCAATACTAATTCTAAGAATATTGAATACACTAAAATAAAGAATAAAATGGTATGTGTCCGAAAGTATAGGACATCATGTCGTGACCGGGAGAATCCAACACGAGCTTGAATGGATAGCTCACCCTGTAACTTGATATGCGGGAGGCTGGCTAGAGCTGAGGGTAATCAGAAGTCATAGGTACACTCGCTGCATTTCATAAAAGAAAAACAAAGAAGAAGAATACAAGTAGGGGTCAGTACAAGGAACACGTACTGAGTAGGTATCATCGGCCAACTGAAAATAGAAAACAACATATATCGAATAATAATATAAAATCAACTACATACTCAACAAGTGATAACAACAAATACCATAACCATTGGCCACAACACTCAGCACATCTACGAGGACTCAAGCCTCCCCATTATACTCATTTGGGAATTAGTTCTTTAAATTGAGTATATTAACATAATTCAAGATTCATTCTCTTTATTCCTCTTGTGTCGGTACGTGACACTCCACTCCACTACTACTATCCTGGTGTCGGAATGTGACACTCCGATCCCCTAGTATTCTGGTGTCGAAACGTGACACCCGATCCTCTAATACTATCCTAGTGTCGGAACGTGACACCCGATCCTCTAATACTATCCTGGTATCGGAATGTGACACTCCGATCCCCTACTATCCTGGTGTTGGAACGTGACACCCGATCCTTTAATACTATCCTGGTGTCGGAACGTGACACCCGATCCTCTAATACTATCCTGGTGTCGCAACGTGACACCCGATCCTCTAATACTATCCTGGTGTCGGAACGTGACACCCGATCCTCTAATACTATCCTGGTGTCGGAACGTGACACCCGATCCTCTAATACTATCCTGGTGTCCGAACGTGACACCAGATCCTCTAATACTATGCTGGTGTCAGAACGTGACACCCGATCCTCTAATTTCATTACTTTAG
Organism: Solanum chilense; assembly: GCA_032847665.1. Taxonomy (NCBI): domain Eukaryota; kingdom Viridiplantae; phylum Streptophyta; class Magnoliopsida; order Solanales; family Solanaceae; genus Solanum; species Solanum chilense. The sequence continues at coordinate 39,597,987 of CM064967.1, forward strand.
TTCATCAAGCCTTCTTTTATACCAAGGCATCATCATTAACAAAGTGAATTTAAGATTTAAGATTCACAGCCTCATCTTCCCAATCCATTACAATTACATAATCACATCATGCAAGCACACAATTAAGTATATAGAAGACTTCACAATACTACCCAACACATATCATTCGCTATTAAGAGTTTACTATGAGATAGTATAAACCATAACCTACCTCAACCGAAGAATCGAAGTCAAGCAACTACTTCTCCAATGCCTTTCCTTTCCTTATTGCCTCCGAACCCTTCTAATCTGTCAAATATATATATATATATATATATATATATATATATATATATATATATATATATATATATATATATATATATATATATATATATATATATATATATATGTATATATATATAAGGTCATAAAAATTCCGATTATTTTGTGTCAAACCTATACCCATCAATTCACCTAGTTCTATAATCAATCTCTTAAAGTTTAAGCCTAATGGTAAGTCTTAATTTCTCCAATTACCACAAATTTAATAAAATTTAAACAGTATAATACACCAAATATTTAATTACCTATCTCAATATATTCACAAGTAATCTATAATCTTAGATCAAAACATTAATACCAGAAGCTTGAAGCACTGTAATGAAACCAGCGCATGGCAACACCAAACGGTGCAGTGTGCACTCATACGTGCACTTTTCAACCAAAACTCCTCAACATGCATGTTGCCACCATTTGTATATAATAATATTAATAATAACAATATGACCTTATCTTAATTCTCCTTCAGTTATCAAATAATTTGCCTTTTTATTCAATCATATTTAATGATTGTCCCCCAATTTTCCAACAATAATAATAAGCACACCCCTCTTCAATCTTATATCTAACAAAATAACAACAATATAAATTTTTGCCTAAAATTAAAGTTCATGAAATTAACATGGAATTGGTGACGTTTACCTGATGCTTAATCGCTCCAATTTGGTTTCGTTCCATGCCGCTTTCTCTCGTTCTCCTCTTTATCTATTTTCTTTTCCTCTACAGATTATTTACTACCCTAGTTATTATATAAGACTAAGTATAAAAATAGTAAAAGTGACCCACTATTAGTTTTAATATTATTTTCTCTACCCACTAACTAAATAAATTATTAAAACTACCCCACTAATTTGATAATTATAATTATGAAATAGTTCAAATTACCCATTTAGAATCTAACGAAAAATATTTTATGAAACACAAGGCTTAAGCCCTCAAAACGACAAAAAAGGGTCATTACAATAGATACCAATTTTATCCATCGTTCGTACTCGAACGATCAAAGAGAATGGCAAGGCAAGAAAGGATAGTTATCTCAATGATTATTCCAAAATATTAGTACCCATTGTCTCATCTCAATAGTATCAAAAACTAAAGATCTACACCTCCCCTCATAGAATGTATCTAATATAATTGCACACGTACTTGGTTTATCAAACTCCATATTCATTGAAGTCAATACTCTTAATAATAACAAAACGTATAACTACATCGATCATCTATCTTACTCTCAAACCATCATTAATATCAAAGTATGCTTATCAAATACAAGTTCAAACTATGGCTATCTCTTTCTATTTAAGAATTTCCTGACAGATACGAGTCCCAAATAAGTCCTATAGCACTAATTTAAAATGTGATAGTACCTTTTCATTGAGACAAAACTATTAAATCACACCCAAAGTCAACTCTACACCAGTTTTACATACCATGCTTAAGGTACCATTTTAAACCATTATATATATCATGCCAACAATTAGGAAAATTCTTTGTCACTCAAACTATTTTGTATACTTTAAGCTCATAACCTCTATTAACCATCAAATGTCCATGTAACACAGCTTAACATTCTATGAAGTCCCATCAATAGAGTAGTATTAACCCAACTTTATTCTTAATAACCATGTAGAATTATATCTCACCTTTTACATCATTCTTAAGTCTTCTATCATAACTTGAGCAATCTAACCTCATTGTAAAATACTAAAATTTTCATACCTCATTATTTTTCACCTAAACCAAAACTCTATTTTTTTTGAAGTCGATGATAAACTCCTAGTAAGTATGTACCGAACTAGTTCACATCTCACAATTATATCTAAACTCATAGGCAAAAATTAGAACAACCATCAACTACACCCCATGGATTTATACGAGAGGTCTTATTCTTTCACTCTTCTGAAATTATTTTCATGGTGCAAATTCTAAATATCTCGCTTCTTCAATATATCAAACTCTTGTTTATCTAGCTTGCTTAACGATCTCATGTTTTACTAATAATCCATGACATTTTACTTCACACTCTAAATCAAAACTCTCAGGGTAAACCCTTCCTTAGATCCTTTAACAATCAAAAGTAACAGCTTTATGGTCCATAGCATGCATAAATTCTTTCACGTGCTCAATAACGATGCAATCAATCGTTTCTCATCTAACTAACTCATACCTTGACAAAATATACCACCAGAAATTCAGACTTATAACAAAAAAAAATTGAATTATAAGTCCAATTGTGTAACACAATGCCCTTAATTATCTACATTTGCTTATTCTTTGAAGATTTTTACGAATCACCTTATCTTAGCTTATCATTGATTGCCTATCCACCAACCATACCATATGCTTCACTAAAAATCCAACCCTACTCATTTCTAAATTCAAAAGTACAACAGAACATATCATCTCACTCAAGTTGAACGTCTGTACACTCCTCTCTTAAGTTCTATTCAATAGCTTTTAACCAAGCTGATTAACCTGTTATGCTATTACTTTAACCAAAACAAAATAGGTGAAATCACGCAATTTTGAACCCAATTCTCGATCCCTTCGAAGATACATTTTTAGTTCTTACAATTAGAGAAAATAATTCTGCTCTCACTTATTTTTCTTAAGGCTACACATCCCACAAGTTTTATCTTATTTTAGTTATGATTCCAGCTCCTTTAAATTATATTCGAGTGTGCCCTAAATCTCCTAAAATTTATCATACAACCACATTACTCACTAAATAGTAGAAATATTAACCTTAGATACTCGCAAGTTTTTATCACCATACAAAATTTATTTGCCCAATAATTTGTATTCTATAATTTGCATCTCCGTCACCATCCATTACTTACTCCTATCACCATCATGTAATTGTAAGCCCTTTTCATCACCACAAAGTCAATTTTTTTTCCTCGACATGACACCTTACACTCAGATATAGTAATCAAAATGAAGGAACTAACAAATTTTATATTCACTTTCTTACTAAAATCTTCACTTTACTTCACTCAAAGTATACCCACTAGGATTTTCGTTCCCTATAAGTCTGTCATGCTAGTATCAATCTCCCTTTTGAAGCTTAAGATAAAACCACCAGTCCTCACTCAAAACCCTCAAGATACATTGCACATTTTAAGTTGTGTTAATATTTGTACCAAAGATCCACCACTAAAGATTTTCTTTAAAATAATGCTCAACCACTAAAATTTTCCTTTAAAATAATGCTCAATCTAAGTTCGTGTAGTAATAAACTAGTTGGTTTCTCAAATGTGAATGCAACACTAAATCTTATTATCTGACCATGTCGTACAACTTGTAGCTCCTTTAGTAATTAGTATTCATACTTGACAATCGACGTAGCTATTTCCACATAACCCTAGTACTTCCACACCGTGAAAGTCCATTAGATACCTTACTAGAACACATCATACCTGTCCATAATATCATACCCAAATAGCCCACATATTTCTACACATTGAATAATTGCAAAACAATGTCGAATATGTTCTCTCTCTAGACCAAACAATTTGTTTTACATCTTAGATCAATTCAATAACAAAATAACACATTTCCTAACTCTAACCAAGTAAGCATCGATGACTTTCTCGAATATACCCTCACTCTATGAAGTCATAGTAGTGTCTTTATTAACCGACACTCAACATGAGACTACCACCACATTTTGCGATCGAGAAAATATATCTATTTCTAAGGACATATTTTTTTTCTTTCTGTTGTTGCTATTTCAACTTCAAATACTCTAGTAGTACCCATATTTGAAATAGAGTGAAGAAGTTCAGATACCAATTTGTATCACCTAGATACCAATTAAATTCAAGTAGTAGCACGAAAGAAAGAAAGAAATGAGCTTTCCTAAAGTCCTATAGCTTCTCGAAGAAAAGTAAAGGCGTCCCCTTACCATTCCGCAAGACTCTACTAGACTTGTCCTTGTGTGATGAGATCAACGAACCTAACGCTCTGATACCAAGTTTGTCACGAACCAAAATGAGTCGTGACACTTACCTCCTTAAGTGGGCGAACCAACACATCTAAACCCCAACATATACCAATAGTTCAACTATAACTGATATAAATAATACGGAAGCTCCAAAAGATACTAAGCAACCAATTTAAATAAGTTTCTAAAGTTTAATAATTATCATCCCAAAATCTGATAGTCATCACATCAAGGACATCTAATCTCCAATACTAAGTCTAAGAATATTGAATACACTAAAATAAAGAATAAAATGGTATGTGTCCGAAATTATAGGACATCATGTCGTGACCGAGAGAATCCAACACGAGCTTGAATGGATAGCTCACCCTGTAACTTGATATGCGGGAGGCTGGCTAGAGCTGAGGGTAATCAGAAGTCATAGGTACACTCGCTGCATTTCATAAAAGAAAAACAAAGAAGAAGAATACAAGTAGGGGTCAGTACAAGGAACACGTACTGAGTAGGTATCATCGGCCAACTGAAAATAGAAAACAACATATATCGAATAATAATATAAAATCAACTACATACTCAACAGGTGATAACAACAAATACCATAACCATTGGCCACAACACTCAGCACATCTACGAGGACTCAAGCCTCCCCATTATACTCATTTGGGAATTTGTTCTTTAAATTGAGTATATTAACATAATTCAAGATTCATTCTCTTTATTCCTCTTGTGTCGGTACGTGACACTCCACTCCACTACTACTATCCTGGTGTCGGAATGTGACACTCCGATCCCCTAGTATTCTGGTGTCGAAACGTGACACCCGATCCTCTAATACTATCCTGGTGTCGGAACGTGACACCCGATCCTCTAATACTATCCTGGTGTCGGAATGTGACACTTCGATCCCCTACTATCCTGGTGTTGGAACGTGACACCCGATCCTTTAATACTATCCTGGTGTCGGAACGTGACACCCGATCCTCTAATACTATCCTGGTGTCGGAACGTGACACCCGATCCTCTAATACTATCCTGGTGTCGGAACGTGACACCCGATCCTCTAATACTATCCTGGTGTCGGAATGTGACACCCCATCCTCTAATACTATCCTGGTGTCAGAACGTGACACCAGATACTCTAATACTATGCTGGTGTCAGAACGTGACACCCGACCCTCTAATCTCATTACTTTAGTTCATCAAGCCTTTTTTTATACCAAGGCATCATCATTAACAAAGTGAATTTAAGATTTAAGATTCACAGCCTCATCTTCCCATTCCATTACAATTACATAATCACATCATGCAAGCACACAATTAAGTATATAGAAGACTTCACAATACTACCCAACACATATCATTCGCTATTAAGAGTTTACTATGAGATAGTATAAACCATAACCTACCTCCACCGAAGAATCGAAGTCAAGCAACTACTTCTCCAATGCCTTTCCTTTCCTTATTGCCTCCGAACCCTTCTAATCTGTCAAATATATATATATATATATATATATATATATATATATATATATATATATATATATATATATATATATATATATATATATATATATATAAGGTGTAAGTTCACAAGGTCATAAAAATTCCGATTATTTTGTGTCAAACCTATACCCATCAATTCACCTAGTTCTATAATCAATCTCTTAAAGTTTAAGCCTAATGGTAAGTCTTAATTTCTCCAATTACCACAAATTTAATAAAATTTAAACAGTATAATACACCAAATATTTAATTACCTATCTCAATATATTCACAAGTAATCTATAATCTTAGATCAAAACATTAATACCAGAAGCTTGAAGCACTGTAATGAAACCAGCGCATGGCAACACCAAACGGTGCAGTGTGCACTCATACGTGCACTTTTCAACCAAAACTCCTCAACATGCATGTTGCCACCATTTGTGTATAATAATATTAATAATAACAATATGTCCTTACCTTAATTATCCTTCAGTTATCAAATAATTTGCCTTTACATTCAATAATATTTAATGCGTGTCCACCAATTTTCCAACAATAATAATAAGCACACCCCTCTTCAATCTTATATCTAACAAAATAACAACAATATAAATTTTCGCCTAAAATTAAAGTTCGTGAAATTAACATGGAATTGGTGACGTTTACCTGATGCTTAATCGCTCCAATTTGGTTTCGTTCCACGCCGCTTTCTCTCGCTCTCCTCTTTATCTATTTTCTTTTCCTCTACAGATTATTTACTACCCTAGTTATTATATAAGACTAAGTATAAAAATAGTAAAAGTGACCCACTATTAGTTTTAATATTATTTTCTCTACCCACTAACTAAATAAATTATTAAAACTACCCCACTAATTTGATAATTACAATTATGAAATAGTTCAAATTACCCATTTAGAATCTAACGAAAAATATTTTATGAAACACAAGGCTTAAGCCCTCAAAACGACCAAAAGGGTCGTTACAGTTTTATGTTTTCTTTAGCTTTTACCCAATATTGTAAATACATATATTTTATCATTGATCTCTGAATATATCTATATCATCATATAAATCATTTATGTCAAAATAAAATTCATCAGAAAAATTATCTTGTATATCTAATTTAGCCCAACCTTGAGTTGTTACTTCTATTAACTCATATGTTACTAATATATCATAAATTCTTCTTTTTATATCTATATTAAGACCTTTTATGTCACGACCCAAAACCCAGCCGCGAGTGGCACCCACACTTATCCTATTATGTGAGCGAACCAACCAATCTAAACCCAAACATATTGAACAAATTACAATGCGGAAGACTTAAAACTCATTAACAAAATCAATTAAATAACTTCTAAAATTTATAACTCATTATCACCAAAATCTGGAAGTCATCATCACAAGAACATCTATCCTCAAATTACTAATCTAAGAGTATCTAAGAAGCTAAAATAAGTAAAAGCTAGTCCATGCCGGAACTTCAAGGAATCAAGACATGAAGAAGAAGATCCAGTCCAAGCTAGAAGCATTAGCTCACCCTGAAATCCGATGTAATGAAGACTGGATAGAGTTGCGGCTGAGTTGAAGACGACAGTACGTTTGCTGCACTCCACAATTAACAAAGAAAAACAAATACAAGTAGGGGTCAGTACAAGGCACAAGTACTGAGTAGGTATCATCGGCCAACTCAAAATAGAAAACAGTATATATCAGATAATAACATAAAATCAACCATATTACTCAACAGGTGAAAACAACAAGTACACAAATCATGTGTAACAACATCAAACACACCTATGAGAACTCAAGTCTCCACACCTTACTCATTTGGGAATAGGTTCTTTTCATTCGAATTTTATTAATATAATTTCAAGATTCATTATCTTTATTCCTCTTGTGTCGGTACGTGACACTCCGCTCCCCTACTACTATGTGTCGGAACGTGACACTCCGATCCCCTATTTCTACGTGTCGGTTCGTGACACCCGATTCCCTAATTCTACGTGTCGGTTCGTGACACCCGATCCCCTAATTCTATGTTTCGTTTCGTGACACCCGATCCCCTAATTCTACGTGTCGGTTCGTGACACCCGCTCCACTAATCTCATTCTATCAATTCATCAATCCTTCTTTTATACCAAGGCATCATCGATCTCATTATGTTTGTTCATCAAGCCTTCTTTTATACCAAGGCATCATCGTTAACAAAGTAAATTTAGGATTAGAGATTCAATAGCCTCATCATGCTTATTCATCACAATTATATAATCACATCGTGTAAGCACACAATCAAGCACATAGAAGGTTTTATAATACTACCCAACACATATCATTCGCTATTAAGTGTCTACTACGAATAGCATAAAAACCATAACCTACCTCCACCGAAGATTCGTGATCAAGCAAGCAATTTCCCAAAGCTTTGTTTCCTCTTCGTTTCCCTCTTTATCGATCGTTCTCTGTCCCTTTCCTTGTTCTTTCTATTTTTCTTATTCAAACTCTCTTTGTTTTACCCTAATTAGCATATAATTAAGTATAAAAGATGATGAATTAACCCACTAATTAACTCAAGGTTATCTCTTTTAACCCCCAAGTAATTTAACTATTAACATTAACCCACTAACTTTATAATTAAAGCATGAATAGTCCAAAACGCCCCTTAAAATATATACAGAAATCCGACCCAGCCTGGGATTACGCAACCTGTGACGGTTCGTCATGGCTGTGACGGTCCATCCTGCAGGTCCGTCGCAAAGTTTAGAAACTCAATTTCCTTGAAGAGTCTGTGACGGTCCGTCCTGCCATGTCGTCACGAAGTTCATAGACTTAATTTCTGTAGAAGATGTGTGACGGTCCGTCGTGCCCACGACGCTCTGTCGTGCCATACCGTTATGAAGTTCAGAGAGTCGATTTGAGTACCCAAATATCAGAATTCTAAGTGTTTTGGAACGACCCCCTCGACGGTCCGTCGTGCCCATGACGGTCCGTCGTGGGTTCCATCGACTCAGGCAGTTTTTCTAGAAATAAAATCTGCTGCTCAAAACGACTAAACAGGTCGTTACAATAGATACCAATTTACCCATCGTTCTTCCTCGAACGATCACAAGAAGAAAAACTAGGGCGAAAAGGAGTACCTGAATCTGTAAACAAGTGTAGGTATCTTTCTTGCATATCAGCCTCCTTCTACAAAGTGGCCTCTTCAACTGGTCGATTCTTCCATTGAACTTTGATGGGTGCAATCTCCCTCGACCTCAACTTGCGAATTTCTCTATCTAGAATGGCAATAGGATCCTCCTCATAAGACAAATTCTCATCAAGCAGAACCGAATCCCAATGAATGATGTAGTTTCCATCCCCATGGTATCTTTTCAACATAGACACATGAAATACCGGATGCACTCCTGACCATCCTGGAGGCAAGGCTAATTCATAAGACACCTCCCCTACTCGCTTAAGTAATTCAAATGGTCCAATATACCTTGGGCTTAGCTTACCTCTTTTACCAAACCGCATCACCCCTTTCATGGGTGAGACCTTCAGCAAGACTTGTTCACCCTCCATGAACTCCAAGTCTCTAACCTTTCGATCCGCATATTCCATTTTCCTACTTTGAGCCGCTAAAAGCTTTTCTTGAATAGATTTCACCTTCTATATTGAATACCTCAACAGATCAGTACCCAAAGGTCTAACCTCAAATGCATCAAACCAACCAATGGGAGACCTACATCTCCTCCCATACAATGCTTCGAATGGATCCATATCAATATTTGAGTGATAGCTATTATTGTATGAAAACTCCTCTAAGGGTAAGAAGTTGTCCCAATGACCACCAAATTCTATCACACATGCACGAAACATATCCTCCAATACTTGAATCGTTCGCTCAGACTGAACATCGGTCTGAGGGTGAAATGCAGTACTAAGGTCCAACCTAGTACCTAATTCCGCATGCAATGTTCTCCAAAACATAGAAGTAAACTGCGTACCTCTATTTGATATAATGGAGAGTGGAACTCCATGCAGTCGAACAATTTCTGAGATATAGATTTTGGCTAACTTCTCTGCATTGTAAGTCACCTTGACCGGAATGAAGTGAGAAGACTTAGTTAATCTGTCCACAATTACTCAAATAGAATCAAACTTACCCAATGTCTTTGGAAGACCAACCACGAAGTCCATTGCAATTCTCTCCCACTTCCATTCAGGAATGGGCATTCTCTGAAGTGTTCCTCCGGGCCTCTGGTGTTCATACTTTACTTGTTGACAATTTGGACATTTGGCAACAAAATCAACAATGTCTCGCTTCATTCTACTCCACCAAAAGTGTTGCTTTAGGTCACGGTACATCATGGTTGCACCAGGATGTAAAGAATATCCGGAACTATGAGCCTCTGTAAGAATAGTGTGGATCAAATTATCAACACGGGGCACACATACCCTTCCCTTAATTCTCAAAACACCTTCCTCATCAATTATTGCTTTTTTAGCCTCTCCTCGCAACACCATATCCTGAATTCGACTTTGTTTCTCATCATCAAACTGTTTTCGCTTGATCTTGTCAAGAAAAGAAGATCTCGCCTCCACACAAGCCAAAAATCCTCCCTTCTCATTTACTTCTAGCCTCATAAAGTCATTAGCCAAGTTTTGGATTTCTCTAGCCAACGGGCGTCTAGAGACTTGTAAATGGGCTAAACTTCCCATGCTCCCTGCTTTTCTACTTAAGGCGTCTGCCACAACATTAGCCTTTCCTGGGTGATACAAGATGATAACATCATAGTCCTTTAGTAGTTCCATCCATCTCCTCTGTCTCAAATTCAAATCCCTCTGAGTAAAGACATACTGTAGGCTACGGTGATCTGTGTAGACTTCACACTTGACCCCATATAGATAGTGTCTCCATTGCTTTAGTGCAAACACTACCGCAGCCAACTCCAAATCATGGGTCGGATACTTACGTTCATGCACCTTTAATTGCCTCAAAGCATAAGCAATCACATTCTTCTCTTGCATTAGCACTGCACCCAACCAGAATAGGATGCATCACAATAAACAATGAAATTCTTACCCTCTATTGGCAAGGTATGGATAGGTGCAGTAGTCAGTAAGGTCTTGAGTTTCTGAAAGCTTTCCTCACATTCATCCGACCATACAAATGGAACATTCTGCTTAGTCAAGTTCGTCAAGTGGGAAGCAATAGAAGAGAATCCCTTGACAAATCGACGGTAGTAGCTAGCTAAACCAACAAAGCTCCTTATTTCTGACACATTAGTAGGTCTTACCCAATTCCTCACTGTTTCAATCTTAGAAGGATCCACAATCACTCCATCCTTAGAAACCACGTGCCCCAAGAAGGACACCGATTCTAACCAAAACTCAAACTTGGAGAACTTGGCATACAGCCTTTTCTCCCTTAATACTTCCAACACAATCCTCAAATGCTCCTCATGTTCCTTCTTACTCTTTGAGTATATCAGTATATCATCAATTAATAAGATCACAAAGAGATCCAGATATGGCTTAAAAGTCCCGTTCATCAAGATCATGAAAGCAGCAGGGGCATTCGTAAGACCAAAAGACATTACTACAAATTCGTAATGCCCATACCTGGTTCGAAAAGCAGTCTTTGGCACATCCGTTGCCCGTATTTTCAATTAATGATAACCGGATCTCAAGTCAATCTTAGAGAAGACACAAGCACCTTGTAACTGATCGAACAAGTAATCAATGCGAGGAATGGGGTACTTGTTCTTAATAGTTACCTTGTTCAACTGCCAGTAGTCTATGCACATCCGAAAACTCCCATCCTTCTTCTTCACAAAAAATACCGGAGCACCCCAAGGGGATGCACTTGGTCTAATAAAGCCTTTGCTTAACAACTCTTGAAGTTGGGCCTTTAACTCTCTTAACTCAGCGGGAGCCATTCTATAAGGGGGTATAGAAATGGGGCGAGTACCCGGTTCCAGATCAATGCAAAAGTCAATATCTCTATCCAGTGGCATACCAGGAAGATCTGCAGGGAACACATCCAGAAACTCACGGACTATCGAAACCGACTCAATTGAAGGTACTTGAGTAGTATCATCCCTGAGGTGTGCCAAGAATGCTAAACGCCCTTTACTAACCATTCTCTTAGCACGAAGACAGGAGATGATACGAACCGGAGTGGAAGTGTAGTCACCCTCCCACACTAACTGATCTGTCCCAGGTTTGGCTAACGTCACAGTTTTAGCATTACAATCCAAGATTGCAAAATTTGGAGAAAACCAAGTCATACCAAAAATTACATCGAAGTCAACCATTTCTAAGATAACCAAATCTACATAGGTGTTGCTCCCCACAAAAGTCACCAAACAAGACCTATATACTTTTTCAACTATCACATACTCACCCACCGGAGTAGACACACGAATAGGTATGTCAAGCAATTCACAAGGTAAATTAAGACCAGTAGCAAATGAGGAAGATACATATGAAAATGTGGAGCCAGGATTAAATAATACAGAAGCCATGTAATCACAAACCAAAAGATTACCTGTGATAACAACATCAGATGTCTCCGCTTTAGATCTCCCAGGGAAAGCGTAACAATGGGACCTATCGCCTGTCTGCCCATTGCCTCTACCATGTTGTGCTGTAGTGGCTCCAGTTTGCCCGTCACCCCAACCGTTTTGGTGATCACCATTACCTCGGCCACCACGTCCTCCAGAATGACGGCCTCTACCATGACCACCTCTACCTCTAGCTATTGGGTGTCTATAACTCTGTTTTGGACAATTCCTCCTAATATGTCCAGTCTCCCCACATCCATAACATTCTCTTGGTCTAGCATAGGTCTCTATGAGAATGACGAAGTCTGGGGATAACCTCCAAACTCAGAGAAGTGTTGACCGGTCTGCGGCGGACCCCCAACCACAGTCTGTAGTGAAGACTGAATGGGTCGGGCTGGATAACCTCCTGAGCCTTGCCCTCTGGAGTAAGAACCATTAAACTCACCTCCCTTTCGAAACCTTTTTGATGTCGATGACATGGTGAAGTCATCTGGCTTCACTCCTTCCACCTCTATCACGAAGTCTACCACTTCTTGAAAGGATTTTTCCGTAGCCGCTACCTGTAAGGCTGAAATCCGCAATTCTGACCTCAACCCCTTCACAAAACGGCAAATCCGCTCTTGTGGGCTGAAACAAAGTTCGGTGGCATACCTGGATAATGCACGAAACTTAGCCTCATATGCAGTAACCGACATCCTACCTTGCTCTAGGCTCAAAAACTCATCTCTTTTCCTATCCCTCAAAGTCCGGGGGATATACTTCTCCATAAACAAGCTACAGAATGAGGCCCAAGTCATAGGTGGTGCCTCTGTTGGTTGACACTCAACATGTGACCGCCACCACATTTTGGCGTTCCCTTGAAACTGATAAGTCACAAACTCAACACCAAACCGTTCTACTATACCCATCTTGTGTAGTAGCTCATGACAGTCAACCAGAAAATTGTAGGCATCCTCAGATTCAGCACCCTTGAAGACTGGAGGTTTCAATTTCAAGAACTTACTGAAAAGTTCATGCTGATCATTTATCATTATAGGCCCTGTTGTTAGACGAGGAAACGTGCCTATTTCCAATGAGGCATCCATGCGGGGAGCCACAGTAGCTGCATGTTGTACCTCCGGAACCTGAGGTGCTGGTGCAGAAAACACTGGAGGTGTCTGGCCCTGATCACATAACCCGCTAAGATAAGCAAGAACCTGATTGATCATCTCTGGGGTAGGTTGGGGTGGCAATTCCTCCTTCTGCACTTGTTCATTCTCCCCTTCCTCACCCTCTCTTACAACTTCCTCAGTTGGTGGAGGAGTCACCGCCCTAGTACCAGATGGGCTAGGTGCTTGTCCTCTTCCTCTAGAGAACGTCCTCCCACGACCTCTTCCACGGCCTCTCGCCACTACTCCTCTTCGAGCTACAGCCCCAGTGGCTGGCTCAGACTCTTCTTGTTTTGCCGGTGTTGGTGTTGGCGCAGTCGTTGCTCTAGTTCTAACCATCTGCGAAATAGAGTGAAGATGGTCAGATACCAATTTGTATCACCTAGATACCAATTGGATCCAAGTAATAGCACGAAAGAAAGAAAGAAAGAATGGAATTTTCCTAAAGTCTTATAGCCTCTCAAAGAAAAGTAAAGGCGTCCCCCTACCGTTCCTTAAGATTCTACTAGACTTGTGTGATGAGACCAACACACCTAATGCTCTGATACCAAGTTTGTCACGACCCAAAACCGAGCCGAGAGTGACACCCACACTTATCCTACTATGTGAGCGAACCAACCAATCTAAACCCAAACATATTGAACAAAATACAATGCGGAAGTCATAAAACTCATTAACAAAATCAAGTAAATAACTTCTAAAATTTATAACTCATTATCCCCAAAATCTGGAAGTCATCATCACAAGAACATCTATCCTCAAATTACTAATCTAAGAGTATCTAAGAAGGTAAAATAAGTAAAAGCTAGTCCATGCCGGAACTTCAAGGCATCAAGACATGAAGAAGAAGATCCAGTCCAAGCTAGAAGCATTAGCTCACCCTGAAATCCGATGTAATGATGACTTGCTAGAATTGTGGTTTAGTTGAAGACGACGGTACGTTTGCTGCACTCCACAATTAACAAAGAAAAACAAATACAAGTAGGGGTCAGTACAAGGCACAAGTACTGAGTAGGTATCATCGGCCAACTCAAAATAGAAAACAGTATATATCAGATAACAACATAAAATCAACCATATTACTCAACAGGTGAAAACAACAAGTACACAAATCATGTGTAACAACATCAAACACACATATGAGAACTCAAGTCTCCACACCTTACTCATTTGGGAAATAGGTTCTTTTCTTTCGAATTTTATTAACATAATTTCAAAATTCATTATCTTTATTCCTCTTGTGTCGGTACGTGACACTCCGCTCCCCTACTACTATGTGTCGGAATGTGACACTCCAATCCCCTAATTCTACGTGTCGGTTCGTGACACCCGATCCCCTAATTCTACATGTCAGTTCGTGACACCCGATCCCCTAATTCTACGTGTCGGTTCGTGACACCCGATCCCCTAATTCTACGTTTTGGTTCGTGACACCGGATCCCCTAATGTACGTGTCAGTTCGTGACACCCGCTCGACTAATCTCATTCTATCAATTCATCAATCCATCTTTTATACCAAGAAATCATCAATCTCATTATGTTAGTTCATCAAGACTTCTTTTATACCAAGGCATCATCGTTAACAAAGTAAATTTAGGATTAGAGATTCAATAGCCTCACCATGCTTATTCATCACAATTATATAATCACATCATGTAAGCACACAATCAAGCACATAGAAGATTTTATAATACTACCCAACACATATCATTCGCTATTAAGTGTCTACTATGAATAGCATAAAAACCATAACCTACCTCCACCGAAGATTCGTGATCAAGCAAGCAATTTCCCAAAGCTTTGTTTCCTCTTCGTTTCCCTCTGTCTCGATCGTTCTCTGTCCCTCTCCTTGTTCTTTCTATTTTTCTTATTCAAACTCTCTTTCTTTTACCCTAATTAGCATATAATTAAGTATAAAAGATGAGGAATTAACCCACTAATTAACTCAAGGTTATCTCTTTTAACCCCCAAGTAATTAAACTATTAACATTAACCCACTAACTTTATAATTAAAATAGGAATAGTCTAAAATGCCCCTTAAAATATTTACAGAAATCCGACCCAGCCTGGGATTACGCAACCTGTGATGGTCCGTCATGGCTGTGACGGTCCGTCCTGCAGGTCCATCGCAAAGTTCAGAGACTCAATTTCCTTGAAGAGTCTGTGACGGTCCTTCGTGCCCACGACGGTCCGTCCTGCCATGTCGTCACGAAGTTCAGAGACTTAATTTCTGTAGAAGATGTGTGACGGTCCGTCGTGCCCACGACGGTCTATCATGCCATTCTGTTACAAAGTTCAGAGAGTCGATTTCAGTACGCAAATATCAGAATTCTAAGTGTTTTGGAACGAGACCCCCTGGACGGTCCGTCGTGCCCATGACGGTCCATCGTGGGTTCTGTCGACTCAAGCAGTTTTTCCAAAAACAAAATCTGCTGCTCAAAACGACTAAACAGGTCGTTATAATAGATACCAATTTACCCATCGTTCGTCCTCGAACGATCACAAGAAGAAAAACAAGGGCAAAAAGGAGTACCTGAATCTGTAAACAGGTGTGGGTATCTTTCTTGCATATCAGCCTCCTCCTCCCAAGTGGCCTCTTCAACTGGTCGATTCTTCCATTGAAATTTGATGAATGCAATCTCCCTCGACCTCAACTTGCGAATTTCTCTATCTAGAATGGACACAGGCTCCTCCTCATAAGACAAATTCTCATCAAGCAGAACCGAATCCCAATGAATGATGTAGTTTCCATCCCCATGGTATCTTTTCAACATAGACACATGAAATACCGAATGCACTCCTGACAGTCCTGGAGGCAAAGCTAATTCATAAGCCATCTCCCCTACTCGCTTAAGTACTTCAAATGGTCCAATATACCTTGTGCTTAGCTTACCTCTTTTACCAAACCGCATCACCCCTTTTATGGGTGAGACCTTCAGCAAGACTTGTTCACCCTCAATGAACTCCAAGTCTCTAACCTTTCGATCCGCATATTCCTTTTTCCTACTTTGAGCCGCTAAAAGCTTTTCTTGAATAGATTTCACCTTCTCTATTGAATCCCTCAACAGATCAGTACCCCAAGGTCTAACCTCAAATGCATCAAACCAACAAATGGGAGACCTACATCTCCTCCCATACAATGCTTCGAATGGAGCCATATCAATACTTGAGTGATAGCTATTATTGTATGAAAACTCCGCTAAGGGTAAGAAGTTGTCCCAATGACCACCAAATTCTATCACACATGCACGAAGCATATCCTCCAATACTTGAATCGTTCGCTCAGACTGACCATTGGTCTGAGGGTGAAATGCAGTACTAAGGTCCAACCTAGTACCTAATTCCGCATGCAATGTTCTCCAAAACTTAGAAGTAAACTGCGTACCTCTATTTGATATAATGAAGAGTGGAACTCCATGCAGTCGAACAATTTCTGAGATATAGATTTTGGCTAACTTCTCTGCATTGTAAGTCACCTTGACCGGAATGAAGTGAGCAGACTTAGTTAATCTGTCCACAATTACCCAAATAGAATCAAACTTACCCAATGTCTTTGGAAGACCAACCACGAAGTCCATTGCAATTCTCTCCCACTTCCATTCAGGAATGAGCATTCTTTGAAGTGTTCCTCCGGGCCTCTGGCATTCATACTTTACTTGCTGACAATTTGGACATTTGGCAACAAAATCAACAATGTCTCGCTTCATTCTACTCAACCAAAAGTGTTGCTTTGGGTCACGGTACATCTTGGTTGCACCAGGATGTATAGAATATCCAGAACTATGAGCCTCTGTAAGAATAGTGTGGATCAAATTATCAACACGGGGCACACATACCCTTCCCTTAATTCTCAAAACACCTTCCTCATCAATAATTGCTTTTTTAGCCTCTCCTCGTTACACCATATCCCGAATTCGACTTAGTTTCTCATCACCAAACTGTTTTCCCTTGATCTTGTCAAGAAAAGAAGATCTCGCCTCCATACAAGCCAAAAATCCTCCCTTCTCATTTACTTCTAGCCTCATAAAGTCATTAGCCAAGTTTTGGATTTCTCTAGCCAACGGGCGTCTAGAGACTTGTAAGTGGGCTAAACTTCCCATGCTCCCTGCTTTTCTACTTAACGTGTCTGCCACAACATTAGCCTTTCCTCGGTGATACAAGATGGTAACATCATAGTCCTTTAGTAGTTCCATCCATCTCCTCTGTCTCAAATTCAAATCCCTCTGAGTAAAGACATACTATAGGCTACGGTGATCTGTGTAGACTTCACACTTGACCACATATAGATAGTGTCTCCATTGCTTTAATGCAAACACTACCACAGCCAACTCCAAATCATGGGTCGGATACTTACGTTCATGCACCATTTATTGCCTCGAAGCATAAGCAATCACATTCTTCTCTTGCATTAGCACTGCACCCAAACCAGAATAGGATGCATCACAATAAACAATGAAATTCTTACCCTCTACTGGCAAGGTGAGGATAGGTGCAGTAGTCAGCAAGGTCTTAAGTTTCTGAAAGCTTTCCTCACATTCATCCGACCATACAAATCGAACATTCTGCTTAGTCAAGTTCGTCAAGTGGGAAGCAATAGAAGAGAATCCCTTGACAAATCGACGGTACTAGCTAGCTAAACCAACAAAGCTTCTTATTTCTGACACACTAGTAGGTCTTACCCAATTCCTCACTGTTTCAATCTTAGAAGGATCCACCATCACTCCATCCTTAGAAACCACGTGCCCCAAGAAGGACACCGATTCATGGCTGTGACGGTCCGTCCTGCAGGTCCGTCGCAAAGTTCAAAGACTCAATTTCCTTGAAGAGTCTGTGACGGTCCGTCGTGCCCACGACGGTCCGTCCTGCCATGTCGTCACGAAGTTGAGAGACTTAATTTCTGTAGAAGATGTGTGACGGTCCGTCGTGCCCACGACGGTCCGTCCTGCCATTCCGTTACGAAGTTCAGAGAGTCGATTTCAGTACCCAAATATCAGAATTCTAAGTGTTTTGGAACGAGACCCCCTCGACGGTCCGTCGTGCCCATGACGGTCCGTAGTGGGTTCCGTCGACTCAGGCAGTTTTTCCAAAAATAAAATCTGCTGCTCAAAACGACTAAACAGGTCGTTACATTTTAATATATAGAGTATTAATATCTTGTAATTAACATCATCATCCAGCAGATGAGTATTCATTTTAATTATTTTCCAGTTTCACTAAGATTTTATTCCTTCCAACCTCTTAATGGATTATACTTATTTATTATGTAATAATAATGGTTTAATAATCATATCGTATGTTCACTACTACAGTTTTCTTCTTTGATCAGTTACCCTAACAGCGCCTCAACTTTGTTTACTCCCCTAACGGCCTTCTTGCCTATTGGTTTCAACCTTAGGATGGCATAGTCTGGGCATACTTATTCGCAGAATATTTCTGTAGTAAACTTTCTAAAAATGGTTATTATAACATTATTAAGACATGATAAACAATTATAATCAACAAGAGATTATCAGGAATAAATAGATTTAGCTACTCATGAACATAAATGAATATACGTGTTTTTGTAGATTTGTTATCTCTGAATTTTGCATATCTTATTTTTTGTGAACTAGCTCTGATACCAATGTGGGGGTGGAAGCGATATTAGAGAGAGATGTAGTAGAGAGGAAAGAGGATTGATTTTAATATGAGGGAAAGACCTAGATAAGCATATGATTCTTTTGAGATAAGATTTACTTTTTATTAGCCAATGTATAACAGCTATTTGTAAAGTTTTTATTAAAAGTCGTAAAGTAAATAGTGTGTGTCGGCCAACAATAAAAAGGAAGGCCCATTATGTAAAGTAGTAATAATATGTATTTTGTTTTTAGTGTAGGCCAAATATAATTAGGCCATGTGTAAAGTAATTGTCGGCCACTTATATTGGCCAGATAGGTAAGTTTGGTAGTATAAATAGAGGGCTTTCCCTCATAATAAAATCAATCCTCTTTCCTCTCTACTACATCTCTCTCTAATATAGCTTCCACCACCACATTGGTATGTAGTAGAGAGGAAAGAGGATTGATTTTATTATGAGGGAAAGACCTTTATTTTGTCACGACCCAAAACGAGCCGCGAGTTGCACCCACATTTATCCTCTTATGCGAGCGAACCAACCAATCTAAGCCCCAATCATTTACCAATATTGAACCAAATATAATAAGGAAGACTTAAAACTCATTAATATAACCAATAAATAACTTCTAAAATTTAATACTTATTATTCCCAAAATATGGAAGTCATCACCACAAGAACATCTATCCTCAAATTACTAAATCTAAGAGTATTTTAAGAAATTAATATAAGTAAACGAATGGTCCATGTCCGAACTTCAAGGACATCAAGACATGAAGGAGAGAATCCAGTCCGAGCTAGGAACAATAGCTCACCCTCAAAATCTGATATGCTGAAGACTGGCTAGAGTTGCGGACGAGTCAAAGTTGATGGCACGTTTGCTGCATCCCATAAATAACAAAGAAAAGAATACAAGTAGGGGTCAGTACAAGGAACACGTACTGAGTAGGTATCATCGGCAAACTCAAAATAGAAAGCAATATATATCAAATAATAATATAAAATCAACTACATACTCAATAAGTGACAACAACAAGTACCATAACCATTTGCCACAACACCCAGCACATCTATGAGGACTCAACACTCCACACCATACTCATTTGGGAAATGGTTCTTTAAATTTGAGTATATTAACATAATTCAAGATTCATTCTCTTTATTCCCTGGTGTCGGAACGTAACACTACGATCCCCTACTACTACGTGTCGGAACGTGACACTCCGATCCCCTAATTCTACGTGTCGGAACATGACACTCCGATCCCCTAATTCTACGTGTTGGTTCGTGACACCCGATCCCCTAATTCTACGTGTCGGTTCGTGACACCCGATCCCCTAATTCTACGTGGCGGTTCGTGACACCCGATCCCCTAATTCTACGTGTCGGTTCGTGACACCCGATCCCCTAATTCTACGTGTCGATTCGTGACACCCGATCCCCTAATTCTCATTACTTTAGTTCATCAAGCCTTCCTTTATGTCAAGGCATCATCATTAATAGAGGGATTTTAAGGTTTATGATTCAACAGCCTCATCATTCAAATCCATCACAATTACATAATCACATCATGCAACTACACAATTAAGCATATAGAAGACTTTACAATATCACCCAATACATATCAATCGCTATTTAGAGTTTACTATGAGATAGCATAAACCATAACCTACCTCCACAGAAGAATCGTGATCAAGCAATCTACTTCTCAATGCCTTTGCTTTCCCCTTCACTTCTCCCTCTCTCGTTCGTTCTTCCCTCTTCTCTCTGTTCTTTCTATTTTTCCTTATTCAAACCCTTTTTCTTTTACCCTAATTATCATATAATTAAGTATAAAAGATGATAAATGTAACCCACTATTTATTTCAAGGTTATAACCTTTAACCCCCAAGTAATTAAATTATTCATTAACCCACTAACTTTATAATTATAATCATGAATAGTCCAAAACGCCCCTTAAAAACTTTTAACAGAAATCCGACCCAGGCAAGGTTACGCCACTCATGACGGCCCGTCGTGCCTACGACGGTACGTCCTGCAGGGTCGTCGCAGAGTTCAGAGACTCAATTTCAGTAGAAAGGTCTGTGATTGTCTTTGCTGCAGTTCCGTCGCGAAGTTCAGAGATTTGATCCCCGTACCCAAATTTCAGAGTTTAAGTGTTTTGGCACGAAGACTCTCGACGGACCGTCATGACTATGACGGTTCGTCCTACCTGTCGTCGAGGGTAATGAGGAGAGCAGTAGGAGAATTATACAACTGTGGGATGTCGTAGTCCATCACGGTCCGTCGTGACCATGACGGTCTGTCGCGTGATCCGTCGACCCAGTCAGTTTTTATTAAAACAATTCTGCTGCTCGAAACGACTAAACAGGTCGTTACAATAGATACCAATTTACCCATCGTTCATCCTCGAACGATCACAAGAAGGAAAACAAGGGCGAGAAAGAGTACCTGAATCTGTAAAAAGGTGTGGGTATCTTTCTTGCATAACAGCCTCCTTCTCCCAAGTGGACTCTTCAACGGGCCGATTCTTCCATTGAACCTTGATAGATGCAATCACCCTTGATCTCAATTTTCGGATTTCTCTATCTAGAATAGCAATAGGCTCCTCCTCATAAGATAAATTCTCATCAAGAAGAACTGAATCCCAACGAATAATGTAATTTCCATCTCCATGATATCTTTTCAGCATAGACACATGAAATACCGGGTGCACTCATGAGAGTCCTGGAGGTAATGCCAATTCATAAGCCACCTCCCCCACGCGCTTCATCACTTCAAATGGACCAATATACCTCGGACTAAGCTTACCTTGCTTACCAAACTGCATCACCCCTTTCATGGGTGAAACCTTCAGCAAGACTTGTTCACCCTCCATGAACTCCAAGTCTCTAACCTTTCGATCTGCATATTCCTTCTGCCTACTTTGCGCCGCTAGAAGCTTTTCTTGAATGGATTTCACTTTCAGTAATGATTCCCTCAAGAGGTCGGCACCCCATGGCCTCACCTCAAATGCATCAAACCAACCAATGGGAGACCTACATCTCCTCCCATATAGTGCCTCAAATGGGGCCATATCAATACTTGAGTGATAGCTATTATTGTATGAAAACTCTGCTAAGGGTAAGAAGTTATCCAAATGACCGCCAAATTCTATCACACATGCACAAAGCATATCCTCCAAAACCTGAATCGTTCGCTCAGACTGTCCATCTGTCTGAGGGTGGAATGCAGTACTAAGATCCAACCTAGTACCTAACTCAGCATGTAATGTTCTCCAAAACTTAGAAGTAAATTGCGTACCTCTATCTATTATGATGGAAAGTGGAACTCCATGCAATCGAACGATTTCCGAGATGTAAAGTTTGGCTAACTTCTGTGCATTGTAAGTCACCTTGACCGGAATAAAGTGAGCAGACTAACCACGAAATCCATTGCAATTATTTCCCACTTCCATTCAGGAATGGGCATTCTCTGAAGTGTTCCTCCGGGCCTCTGGTGTTCATACTTTACTTGTTGACAATTCGGGCATTGGGCAACAAAATCACCAATGTCACGCTTCATCCTACTCCACCAGAAATGTTGCTTTAGGTCAAGGTACATCTTGGTTGCACCAGGATGTATAGAATATCCTGAACTATGAGCCTCTGTAACAATGGTGTGGATCAAATCATCAACACGGGGCACACATACCCTTCCATTAATTCTCAAAACGCCTTCCTCATCAATTATTGCCTTTTTAGCCTCTCCTCGCAACACCATATGCCGAATTCGGCTCAGCTTCTCATCATTAAATTGCTTTCCCTTAATCTTGTCAAGAAAAGAAGATCTTGCCTCCACACCGGCCAAAAATCCTCCTTTCTCTAATATTTCCAGCCTCATAAAGTCGTTAGCCAAAGACTAGACCTCTCTAGCCAATGGGAGTCTAGAAACTTGTTAGTGGGCTAAACTACCCATGCTCCCTGCTCTTCTACTTAAAGCATCTGCCACCACATTAGCTTTTCCTGGGTGATACAATATAGTAACATCATAGTCCTTCTGTAGTTCCATCCATCTCCTCTGTCTCAAATTCAAATCTTTCTGAGTAAAGACATACTGCAAACTAGGATGATCTGTATAGACTTCACACTTAACCCCATATAGATAATGTCTCCATTGCTTTAATGCAAACACGACTGCGGCCAACTCCAAGTCGTGGGTCGGATAGTTACGTTCATGTACTTTTAATTGCCTTGAAGCATAAGCAATCACATTTCTCTCTTGCATTAGCACTGCACCTAACCCAGAATAAGATGCATCAAAATAAACAATGAAATTCTTGCCTTCCACTGGCAAGGTAAGAATTGGTGTAGTAGTCAACAAGGTCTTGAGAATATGGAAGCTTTCTTCAAATTCATCCGACCATACAAATGGAACATTCTGCTTAGTCAAATTTGTCAGTTGGGAGGCAACGGAAGAAAATCCCTTGACAAATCGACGGTAGTAGCTAGCTAAACCAACAAAGCTCCTTACCTCTGTAACATTGGTAGGTCTTACCCAACTCTTCACCGCTTCAATCTTAGAAAGATCCACCATTACTCCATCCTTAGAAACCACGTGCCCCAAGAAGGACACTGAATCTAGCCAAAACTCACACTTGGAGAATTTGGCATAAAGCCTTTACTCCCTCAACACTTCCAACACAATTCTCAAGTGCTCCTCATGTTCTTTCCTGCTCTTTGAGTATACCAGTATATCATCAATGAACACAATTACAAAGAGATCAAGATATGGCTTAAAAATCCTCTTCATCAGACTCATGAAAGCAGCAGGGGCGTTCGTAAGCCCAAAAGACATTACTAAATAATTCATAATGCCTATACCTGGTTCGAAAAGCAGTCTTTGGCACATCCGCTGCCCGTATTTTCAATTGATGATAACCAGATCTCAAATCGATTTTTGAGAAGGTACAAGCACCTTGTAACTGATCGAACAAATCATCAATGCGAGGAAGAGGATACTTGTTCTTAACAGTTACCTTATTCAGTTTTCTGTAGTCTATGCACATCCGAAAACTCCAATCCTTCTTCTTCACAAATAAAACAGGAGCACCCCAAGGGGATGCACTTGGTCTAATAAACCCTTTACCTAACAACTCCTGAAGTTAGGCCTTTAACTCCCTTAACTCTGCTGAAGCCATTCTATAAGGGGGTATGGAAATGGGGCGAGTACCCGGCTCCAGATCAATACAAAAATCAATATCCCTATCTGGTGGCATACCAGGATGGTCTGCAGGGAACACATCCAGAAACTCACGGACTATCGAAACAGACTCAATCGAAGGTACTGGGGAAGTTTCAAACCTGAGATGGGCCAAGAAAGCTAAACAACCCTTACTCACCATTCTCTTAGCACGAAGAAAGGAGATGATATGAACTGGGGTGGAAGAATAGTTACCCTCCCACACTAGCGGATCTGTCCCAGGCTTGGCCAATGTCACAGTTTTAGCATTACAATCTAAGATTGCAAAATTTGGAGAAATCTAAGTCATACCCAGAATTACATCGAAATCAACCATCTCTAGAATAATCAACTCTACATGAGTATTGTTCCCCAGAAAAGTCACAAGACAAGACCTATACACCTTCTCCACTATCACAGACTCACCCACAGCAGTAGAGAGACGAATGGGCATGTCAAGCAAATCTCAATGTAAATCAAGACCAACAGCAAATGAGGAAGATACATATGAAAATGTGGATCCAGGATCAAATAATACAGAAGCCATGCAAACACAACTTTACATAATGGCCCTTCCTTTTTATTGTTGGCCGAGACACACTATTTACTTTACGACTTTTAATATAAACTTTACAAATAGCTGTTATACATTAGGAACTTGTTTAAATTTAACTATTGCATGCTTTGATTTTGTTTTCGGGGGCTGTATGATTCAATGATTGGTTTGATTAAAATAGCCAACTTAGGACAAAATCCTATATTGGGGGTGTGGTGAAAAGGAAAAGAAAAATTCAAAAGAAATGCAAGGAAAGTCTCCCTTAGCCTGTGGTGTTGCAACAAAAATGGAAACGCTCCATATAAAAAAATAAAGAGAAAAGAAAATAAAAGGAAATGAAAAGTTTGGGAATAGAATTCGAAAAGGAATAGGGTTTCAAAGAATTCCATGGGAAGTGAATAATAAGATGACTTATGAGCATTAACAATATGAGAAAGGAAGGAAAATAAGGAAGTTTCCTTGACACCACAATTCATGAGGATTATTAGTCACTAACCCTAAATGATCATAACATTGCACAAAGATCCATTAAAAGCCTTAAACAAACCTTTTTGATCTTGATAAAGTGAAATGATTATTTACTGGGAAATAAGGGAAAACCTAGCTAAGGGTGAAAGCAAGCATTGCGTTCCTTTTATTGAGAGTGAACATTGTATCTGATTCTTTATCATCAAATTGATTAAACATTTGTTTGTGAAAATGGAACCGTCATTTGTGTGGCCATTCGAATTCTTATGTTTGAGCTTGAACTTGTATTTTAAGAAAGTAATGTGATATCAAAAATCATTGATAATGGTGTGTCACAAATTGAATCTTTGAGTAGACAATTGATACTTGCAGAAGTAGTTTAAGTATTATTGTGTGGATTCATGATTGAGTTTTGCATAGCACTATTTGAGACATCCTTTTTGAACTGCAACACTTGAATTTTACTTGAGGGAAAGCAAATGTTTAAGTTGGGCGTGTTGCTAAATCCACATATTGGACTCACTTTGGAGATACTTTAATACAAATAGCTTCATCTGATGCTTATTTTATTTCCATATCTAATGAAAACTCTTAAGTTTCAGGTAGTTCAAAATGTAAGGAAAACATGGACACTATGTTATAAAAGGTAGAAAAAAGGCTTAAAAGAATGAAGAAAATAAATCATTAATATCACAGAATCCAGTTAGCGGATCGACAATGCGCCATACTTATCCTTCTGTTCTAGTTTGCTGAGCTCTGAAAGAAATGGTCAAATCAGCAAAAGAGAGAAACAATAGGCGCATCCCGGAGCATCTCTATGATGCAGTATCTCATCACCGAATGAACAAAATCTCGACAATGCTTAAGGTTCTATCAAAAGGTGTTGAATTACACCAATGGAAAAATCACCGACTTAATCGGCGTACCCACCAAAACCATCAAATGATCTACTAAAACTCAAATTTGAAAGCTATAAATACTACTTGAGATGTAGTTTTTAGAGAGTTCGATCAGATTTTTGAATTCCAAAAGACAGATAATAAATATCATATTTTCTTAATGTTTTTTATATTTTTACTCTCAAGTTTTCTACGGATTTTGAAGACTTGAACGAGAAAGGGTTTATTCTCTTCCAATTTGGAAGTTGATCTCCATAATTCAGTTTTCTTAGCTCAATTCAAGACTTTATTTCTCATACCCACTTGATTTCAAAATCATTGAAGATAAAATTTCTATTTCTTGATGTGGCTAAAAAGCCCATTCATGGGGTGTGATTTAGCAAATAGGGTTATATTGTTGTTGTGCTTTGCATTTTGGTAGATTAAATGTAGTTTAATGGTTATTTCGTCTAGTTGTTGTGGTTTATTTTAATGGAATTGTAGTTGCAAATACAAGTTCACCCATGTGTTTTCGAGTTGCTCGAGAGAGCAGTCGCTAAACTAAGACCGCTAAATTGATGGCCTAAGAAGTGGGTAGACAAGAGACTCATCCCAAGAGGGTGAAACCTAGTCCCATATCCTAACACACAACTCAAGAGAGTGAGTGGGGTAAGGAGTAGTCCGGTCTTCATGCGGCTAATAGGTGTCCACGAGGAACCTATTTTAAACTGGATAAGTTGCTCGAGAGAAAAATCATTTTGACTTAAAGCCTATCCTAGATACTATTTTTCTACTATTTTTCTATCAAAAGCATATACCCAATAATCTAGATTAATTCGTATTTCCGTCACATACAAAGAATTCCCCCTTTCATTGTTTATATTTCTTGTTTTTAGGTATTTTTAATACTCATGACAAACCCCCCATTTCTATATTTGTCTGTTTAACTTATTATGTTTTTAATCAAAAATATCTTTAGCTACGGCTAATTATAACGAATATCTAATTCAGCACAAATTTTCCCTACTTATCCCTTGCGAAAAGAACCCAACCCTCGGTTGGGTTACTATATTATTGATGATCGATGACAATTGAATCATAAGTAGTGTCGTTTGTCACGATAAGCATCAGATTGCTCAATAAAGATGTTTTTAAACCAAAACTAATGAATCTATAGTCTATGGGTAGTGGGTTTTCATGGGCTCAACTCGAGAAAGTGAATCCTAAACCCTCTTCCACACATTTAGCTCGAGAGAATGAATGGACTAAGGCGAAGATTGTTCTTAAAGTCTTCTTACTAGTGTTCTAGAGAAGTCAATTTGATTCGGGGTAAACAGTGTGAGGGAGAGTTTATCCACACAAAATTCAACATTAATCACTGATATTTATCAATTTACTATTAATTGTAATTACCCGATTGTCTATCTTATAACATAATCCTATCACATTTCAAGAATCCCATATCTATACTCGGTTTTTTGTATTATCTACTGTTCTCGTTGATAATTAACTAATAAAACCTTTGATATTTGACACATGTGTCACTCTTAATTAGATATATTTTTATTCATAAATGTTTTTAGTTATGACTTACTTTAAATTATTCGTACTTGGTTACTAATTCTAGAAACCACTCTCTCATTGATTTGATTATATTATTACTCATGATTGTTGGCACTTGTACTTATACATGTAATCAGTCCTCTTGATAAAGACACATACGATGATTGCATAAATATTAAGAAGAATGGATTGTAGATGTAAATTATTTTGTTTATTTGTATGCCATAAACTTTTGTTTTGCTACTACTCTATCAATACATGAAGACTTAGATTGTTTCACATGCTTTGCGGTGCCTTCACAGAGTTGTTTTATAAAAATTGAAGTCAACACGACTAAACTATATTGAAATGATAAATAAAGTACCTTCAATAAATTCTAATGTTATGTGGCCATCGATTTTAGTATACATTAGCACTTTAATAATGAGATATTCACTCACTTTTAACTTTTATGGTGATGAAACCATCAGAATCAATTTTATGGATTAGTTTTCTATTTGTGGCATGAAATATAATTATATCTAAAAAGGGTCGAGTGCCCTTAGTTAGTTCAAATACACATCTATCAACATTTTAAAACTTATTTTCCAATACAAATGACTTCCAAGTTATGTCAATTCTCGTTTCGATATCCCCATGTCATATTTACAGGACAAAGATCCCCTGTCATCAACACGAAGCATTAAATCACAACATTTCTCCAGAAAAATAATTTCAAAGTAAATACAACATATATGTGGTAATAAAAGAGATTAAAATGGTCAATTGAGTATAAGAATATTCATCCATATGGATTGAATAAAGATCAATATTTTGGAATGTTTGTAAAATAGTTTACCAAATTGTATGATTTTGAAACATTGGATGGATACATAGAAGTTATATCAAATGGATTTTTAGATTAAAAGATCTTTTTTCTATGATATGTAATTTGTCTTCTCTTTTCCAAATATTATCTTTCTCTTTGCATAATCAAACTTAGTTTGTTGCTATAAATCATGCAACTTTTTCTACCTTCTTTAAGAAAAGAGTATATAGATAAAAAAAATAAATATATTACTAAAAGAATATCATGTAATCAGATGATGAATTTTGTCAATAAGATACAGTAAATAGTCTTTTACTTTTGAATTTTCTTTTGGAACACAGGGAAGTGATAACCTCTTGTGAATTTTCCACCTTGATAATTTTGTGTGAATGTCAATCTATACGTCATCTTCCGCCTCCCCATGTTATAATGAACAGTGGACCAAAGTCGTAACAGAATGTTCAAGTCTACTCCCTTCATCATGTTCTTCTGAAAAAAATCATGTCAACAAACAAAAATTTAAATAAAACAATCATAAAAAGTACAAGTACAATGAAAGTTGTGTACTCCAAACTTTTGTTTCTTAATAACAATTAGAACAATACGAAGATGGTCGACATGCTCATCATCACTTTTTGAATAGACCATAATATCATCGATAGAGACTATAACAAATGAAATAGTACATGCTTTAAAGACACCGCTTATCAACCTCATAAATATTGTTGGCGCATTAGTCAACCCAACGACATAACTAGGAACTCGTAGTGCCTATAATTGATTCAAAACATTGTCTTGGGAACATCTTCAAGCCTTATTTAATTCATTGAAACAATACCTTAGATTAATTTTGGAGAAGACTAATGCACCTTGAAATTGGTCAAACAAATAATCTATCTGAGGCAGTGTACACTTGTTAGAATGGTGACCTTTTTCAATTGTCAGTAATCTATACACATCCTCATTCTACAATCATATTTAATTACAAACAAAATGGGAGCATCCCATGGGAAGCACTATGGTGAATAAATCCTTTATCAAGAAAGTTTTTGTATTTGAGCCATATACTCGCTTAACATTGTTAGGGCCATGCGATATGGAGGGATGGAAGTTGAACGAGTACTAGTTTCTAAATCAATGCAGAAATCTATATCTCTATCCAGAGGCAAACCAGGAAAATCAGTGTGAAACACTTCTCTAATTGTGAGACCACGTGAATAGAATCAATTGATGGAGACTCAACCTCAACATCCCCAATATGATCCAAATAAGACAAACAACCCCGCCCTATCAGTTTCTAGCAAAAATGGAGCATATGATATTTGATTTTTTAGGATTGTACACTCATTCCTACTCTTATTTTTCGCTCTTTGGAATCTCTAGTATTACAGACTTAGTATTACAATCAAGCACAACATATTTGGGGGGCGGGGGCGATGAAACCTAGTCATGCCTAAGATTATATCAAATCCAGTGATAAGCAAAATCACCAAATTAGACCAAGTATTTAAACCCATAAATAAAATACGACAAGCACGATAGACATGGGTGTTTTTGACTGACTCTCCAACTGGGTAGAAACATAGATAGGGGTATCAAATATATCATAATAATATCAAACTCTAAGGCAAATAGCACAGATACATAAAAATAAGTAGAAATCGATCAAATAGCACATTATCCATCCAGTCAAAGACAAGAATAGTACATGTGATCATCGTGTCAGACATCTTTATCTCGGTCTTGACTGGAAAGGCATGCAGTTGAGCCCTATCTTCATGACGAGCGACTTTTCTTCTTGTATGTGTTGCGCCTCTGCCTTCATTACCATTTCCCCTACTTATGAGAACTCAATAATTTCCTCCTCGCCAACCTTATGGACATCCTACACCGCTACTACAACTACTCTAGATGATTGTTATATAGAATTTGTCATGCGCTGGTGGGGAATATCTCTCCTCATATGCACAGGTTCTCCAACGTTATGCCAAGTACAATCAAAAGATGGTTTTCATCACGTCGAACGAGCGGGTCCCTTGCTATGCTGAATAATAATATCAGATGACGTTCCAAAGTCAGTACATGTTGAAGCAAACAAAGTAGACTAAATTTTCAGGGATGCAAGAGTTGTCCTCTCTAAACCTATTGATTAAGATCTCTTAAAGTTGCCTAAATATTTTGCTTCAAAGTCAATGTCTTAGCCTTATTGTCTCACCTTACCCACTCTATTGTTTTCAAAAATCTATTACCTCATTGAAGTTTTTTCCTGTAGAGGTCATATAAACATATAATACATGCAACTCAAAATTTAGTCCCTTAACAAATGGACGAATCATTTCTTCTTCCGCAGTCGCCAATCGAGTAGAATATATAGACAAAGTATGGAACTTATCCTCATAAACAACAACAGTCACACTATCTTGATCCAAAGCGATGAATTTATCCTTCTTACAACCTCTTAAAGTGCGGGACACATAATTTTCTAAGACAAAAGCATAAAACCGAGTTCAAGAAAGTGGGGGTAAATTACAAGATTTGCATTCGACATATGCTCTCCATAACTGCATAGCTTCACCTTGAATCTAAAAAGTCGAAACCTCAACCCCCATGCTGATCCAAAATTCCCAACTTATTAAGCTTGTCGTAGTAATCTAAGATTATATCATAAATATCCTCTATCTTAGAATAAAGAAACAAGGGAGGCTTTAGCTTCAAAAACATATTCAACATTTCATGATCATTAAAAATCATAGCACAACCCAACAAAGGATATAGGAAAGCATCATTACCTAAATTAGCACCCACCTTGGGGATAGTTATAACAATACGTTTATTGGCGGAAGAGAATTGCTTTAACACAGGAAAGCACTCAGGTTCAAACAAATCCTTTAAATGACATGATTTTTTAAGCTAACACTGGTCTAAGGGGGTGATATTAATATTCTAAAGATGACCCACTTCCTTTTGTCCAACATCCTCATTCTCAACCTTGATATTCTCTTCTACCTCTTAATTGTGCGCAAGAGGAGCCTCGTTTCAGGAAGCATTCTCTCCTAGTTATCCATCCCTAGTAAGTGATACTCATTAATGACCTCTACCCCGATATCTTCATCTACCCCTTCCTCGGTTGCAACCTCTCTTTGCATATTTCTCAGCTAGAGCATTGATTGGAGCTATGGTCCTGACATCGTTGAATCTAGTATTAACCATCTGTGTATAAAATAGTGAATGACATTAGATTTACCAATTTGGATCACGTGATACCAATCGGAACGAAGTTATAGCACAAATGGAGATAAGACGAAACAGAGAGATTTCCTAAGAGTCTTATAGCCTCTCAGAGAAAAGTACTGTTTAGAAAGAATCTACTAGACTCATTTTGGTACATCAAGATCAACAAACCAAAGTTGTGATACATACTTTGTCATGACTATGATTTTCATAATTTGCACTTGCACTAACCCCCCTGTGGGAGAACCATCCATATTAACTAACTAACTAACTTAATCAACAATACTAATGCATTTAAGTTATAAAAGTAAGTTGAATGTTAAGAAAAAAACTAAGGAGTTCCCATATAATACAAACAAAAGTCTAACAACTTAACAATGTTAAAGTAACACATAGAACCTTAAATTAAATGTACCAAAACTCTATTAATGAACCAAAAGTATTAAAAAAAAATGGGACAACCCATCTAATAAGAGAAAAACTAATGAACTAGTATAAGTTCGAAAAAATGTACTCAACGAAAGAAGAAATTAAGGCATCCAAGAAGAGCTGGCTCACCCTTGAATTCGATCAGTGATCACCGATCTTCTAAGCGAGTTCTTTCAATAGTTGCCTGAAGATGCCCAATACTCAACAAAGAAATAGCAAGTGCAGCGTCAATACACAACCACAAAGTACTGGTAGGATCACGTGACTATCCTACTATATGCAACATACAGAAGTCATTACAATATAATAATAACATGCATACACATAACATATACAATATCAACAACGTTTTGAAATACGCATACTTTCACAATCCTAAGATATACGGTCATGTCAAGTCAATGGTCCTCTCATGGAACCCAAACCTAAATGTTAACATACCAAGACATGGTACCAAATCCAATGTTTATGCCAGAATGTTGCAACCGTTCCCATACTTATGTTGGAACCTGACAGACGATCCAAGTTAGTTTGTCAGAATACAACATCTGATCCATTCAACAAGGAACAATAACAAGTATATTCGCAATAATCATACAATCAAGAAATCATTCAATGCATGTAGTAATTTTTTGATACTCATTAACAATTAATGTGATAAAAATGCAACATGTGCATATACATTAACTATAATGAAGAAAAAACAAACATATTTCACACATCATGAGATAACAACCATCACCTACCTCTAAAAAAGCTTTAATCCCATAAAAACTTAATTGTTGCCTTTTCAGATTCATTTCGCTTATATTATGTCTACAAACAATAATTATAACATGGGAATCAATAAAATAATAATACCCCAATTTCAAAAAATCCTATAAACTCTAGAGAAAAACATTGATCTCAATATTCAAAATAGGTTGTTTCCACCATAAATTTCAGAATATAAACCTTTCCCATTTATAATTACCCATTAAATTACATTCTACGGTTCGAAAAATGGATTTGGAGAGTCAAAACCTTACCTTTAGCCTCCAGAATGGTGAAACCTATCAAAAAAATACTTGGAATCATTCCTTAGCTCTGAAATTTTAGAATTGTAGATTTTTTTTCTTGAGGTTTATTTCTGAGTTTAAGTCTCTCTACCCTGCCATGGAGGTCTCACCGCGCAATAACAACCCTACCCTAGCGGCATACTTACAAAAAATAGTGGCTTGCATGGAATAGTGAGCAATTTTAATAATTCCCATACTCTAATTTCACAATACACCTTAAACCGATGAACCTAAAAAGCTACCTATTTATGCTGATATCAATCCCAGGAGTTTTACTCACCCATATTGAATTTTTTAAAGTTATAAAGATTCTTTAATGTAGTAGCTATCTACTCCTTTAATTAAATTATAATTAAATCATCTAATTGATACGAGATTTCCCTAGACTTTACTGACTTGGATTTCATCAAAATCTGGACTAGGTTGGCTAATCCCATGTTACTAACAACATGTTTTTTGAACCAAATTGTTTCCTTGTTGTCTTTTCTATAACGACGAAGCTGGTAGATAATGCATTTTCCACAGCCTATTAAATCCTAGGTCAGGAAAACAATCATGCAAATACACGCCAAATTTTAACAATACACTACAATCCCTTTCAATTGCAGTTGTTCTAAAGGACATAGGAATTTTGGGTGTAAGTTTTGGCATGCTAAAGGGTCCCAAATTCAGTACCCACACAGTTAGACATAAAGGTCATCAGGAAAATAAATGATACTTAATTTTAGAAGATAAGAACAACATACATGACACTGTAGTAAAGGCATAGGAGTATGCAAACTTGTACTTGAACAAAACCAACACCAACCACAACACCGACCGGCAAGGATACTGAGGATGATGGAAGATTTAGGGAGAGAATGGATTTTATGGAAGTGGGGGTAGTGTGGGAATATGATGATGAAATGGGAGTTAATGGGTGAGGAAGTGGAGGAAATGAGAGGAAATGGGGAGGGAAATGTTTATGGGGGTTATGTGAAGATTTGGGTAACTTAAAAGTTTAAAAACATTTAATATGTAGGCGGACGGGTCGGGTCGGGTTGGTGGGTGAGGGATTGACGATTTCCCATCGACAGACCGTAAGTCGGTCGAAGGTCCGTCCACACCTCCGTCGACAGTGCCCTAAATTGGAAAAATTTAAAGAACATACCTGGGCACGGAGGATCCTACCGACGGTTCGTCCAAGGGACTACGGTTCGTCGATGGGTGAACCAGACCAATTTTCTGCAAATTTCGTGTGATTTTGTCCGTGCATATTTAACACCCATTAAGCTAATCTTTTTATGTTTTATAGACACTTTTTAGACACAGACCCTAATCTACGCTCTTTCCAACACTTCAAAAGAAAAATAAAGAAACATTGAGACGTGACATAAGTATTAAAAGCAATGCAACTATGCCTAGAAAATCATGAAAAACTTATAGTTGGATAGAAGATACATATTGGGCAGCCTCCCAATAAGCACTTGATTTAACATCACGGAACGACGAAGGAATATTGATTACTCAGACTTCCTCAACATAGTATGCCTCGATTACTCCATTCGTTGTTTCAGCATGCCCTAAATATATTTTGATTCGCTGCCCATTCACCTTGAACTTCATACCCTCTTTATTCTCCAACTCAACCTCACCATGAGGGATAGTTGGGTGATAAAATTGGGACCATTCCATTTGGACTTTAGCATGCCAGAAAACAAACGCAACCTACAATTGAACAAAAGAACCATATCCCCAACTAAATCATCCTGCTTCTCAATCTTTTGGTGATGGTATTTCTTCATCTTTTATTTGTAGAGGGTTGATGATTCATATGCCTTCAAGTGAAATTAATTAAGCTTATTCAACCCGTTTAACCTCTGCTCCACAGCCTCATTCTAATCCATTTTCAACTTCTTCATTGCCCACATGGCCTTATGCTCTAATTCAACCGGTATGTGACAAGCCTTACCGTATACAAGTTGGTATGGGGAGATACCTACGGGAGTCTTATATGTTGTTTGGTAGGCCCAAAGAGCATCATCAAGCCTCCTTGAGCAATCTGTTCTACTAGAATTCACTATTTTTGGCAAAATCTGCTTAATCTCCCTGTTTGACACCTCAACTTGCCCACTGGTTTGAGGATTGTAAGGAGTGACAACTTTATGGAAAACCTCATATTTTTCCAATAATCCCTTGAACATCTTGTTTTAAAAGTGGGATCCCCCATCACTAATAATATCCCTTGGGGTTCGGAATGTAGAAAATATGTTCTTTTTCAAGAATGCGGTGACACTCTTCCCTTTATTATTCGCAAGTGCGATAACTTCTACCCATTTTGACACATAATCGTTTTCCACAAGAATGTACTTTATCCCATCAGAAATCACAAAAGGGGCCATAAAGTCAATGCCTCACACATCAAACGATTCAATCCCAAGTGGAGTGATGAAGATTATTAGATCTGTTATATCCTAAGCTTATTGAAATGATATTGAGTTAATTCTTATGATTTCTAACGTAATTTTATATGGGCTATCTAATGATGCAATTATTATATTAAATTGATATGTAGGTTGTATTATATTTAGAAGTATGCAATAAATTGACCTATCTTCATTGATTATTGATATAATTGTATTGCGTTGTTGGTTATGGCCTTGGATAAGGGCCTTATGATATTGAATTGGATTACTTAGCTTTGGAATCGAAGTGGTAATATGAACTGGGGTATGCTTCCCTAATTCCGTTAGTGTGATGTTAATTAGACTTCGATTATGTTGTGATTTGTATGGTCCACTTATTGTTGCGGTGCAATGTGAATTAATGAGGCCTTGTAGGCGTTACATTATGCAATATGATGAGCATGGACTTTTCGTCACTACTTGAAGTATTATGATTTTTTTATTAGTTTATTTATGTCAATTATAAGTATTTTTATCTATTTAGAAAGTAATGTGAAAGTATGTCTTCTTTCTATGTAAGTTAGGAAATCATGTAAACTATGGCTATGTGCTTCATGTGTAGCCTTAGGGTTGATGCATGGTTGTTCTTACTTGACTATATGAGTCTATAATAGTTACGTTGATGATTATATGGTACTCTGTAGGATGAATTAAATATTATAATGGTTATTCCTATGTGCTTAAAGAATGACTAGTAATATGTGTTAAGGTGAAGTATGTGGTGTCTTGTCTTGGTTGACTTGTGTCCCTTACTTGATGCTTATATTAGTATGAATATATGATGTCTTGACTTAGGATGCTTAAGTCTCTTAGTATTGGTTGTATAATTGATATGTGACCTTGAATGAAGTTAAGAGGGTCTCTTATGTGAAACCTCAAACCTAGTGGTAAGGTTAAGTATGTTGAAGTCGAAAGTCGTAATGGCTTCTTTCAAGTAAAGGAATGATGGACTTAAGGTTGTTGGCTGGAACGACATCATATTAATCATTAGGAAATTCATAAGGCTTTTCTTGTAGCCATTGGAAAGTAGCCATAAGAGGTCCTCTTTGGTAGGGTAAATGTGATTGGGTTATGAACTTGTTATGGAACCCTCTTATGTGAACCTTTAATGTAAATTCCTCTATGGGAACGAAGGGTAGCACCGAGTGAATATGGAATGGGGAAGTAGTTCTGGTTAAGTAGTATAATATACTACAACACATGCCCTTCATATTCCTTAATTATGTGCCTACATGAGTTGTGTCCTAGTTCTACCCTTGAAAACTCAAACGCGCTCATCGGAGTAGGTTAGAACTCCGAATTTCATGAGTTGCTTACATGGTCTATGTCGGTTATTGCCTATTATCATCTTGTGGGATAATTACAAGATTTAGATAAGTTCTATGAAGCTTAGGTGGTGGTATGGAACCCTATCTAGGCATTACACAATAGGCTTTGAATGTGTTCGTGGGAGTCCCTAGGTCTTGTTCAAGACCATTACTTGAATGTCCTTTATGTGTTGAATGTCTCTTAATGAACTAGTGAATGTAATGACTTAGGTAAAGAAAGTATGTTTAAATGAAGTAATATTTATCAAGAGTAATTATGGGTTGTCGAGTTAAGGTGCGAAAGGGGCATAGGAATGGTCACTTCTTATCTTATCTAGATAAGTCTTAAAAACTATTCTAGTTAGGGAAGTTGGTTGAATTTGTGGACATGATATTACATAATCTTAAGGATTATTTTCCTAATCTTGAAGAGGTCACTATGGACGTTATCTTCTTGATTTACTTAAGGAAGTCTTTTCATAACCTTTGGAAGGAGAATGTCATATCACGTATATGCTAATGTGTTAAATGAGAATGATTGTATCTTAGGGAGTCTATAGGATCTCTTAAGTGTGTGTAAAAGGGACTCTATGGGCGTTCGATTCACAATTCACTCAAGTGAACCTTAGAGTCACCTTGGTAGGAAAATCTCATGTTCTTATGTTATCTCTTAAATGTGTATGTGACTCATTATAAGCAATCTTGAGGGTGATTTAGGCACATCTAGAGAGGGTGTATGCGCGGTCTCTCTTTGTGTGACTTAAGTGAATCTTAGGATAGCTTTGAGTGAGAAGATTACATGTTAAAGGGTGTTTAAAGTAAAGTGAAGGAACTTCACTGTAACAGTGAATTGAGTTCGATGTACACTAAAGTGAATTCACTGTAAGGTTTCTAAAAATGTAACTTTTTGACTAAATGATTTCGTATGTGTTTCTAAGTGGTTAAATGTTGTTATTATGCTTATAGTATGATGTTTTAATCAAAATTCATAAAAGCATGTTGTTTACTAAATGTCCCTTTTTCAGGGTTTTTGCATGGCCCATACTTAGTACATCTAATGTGCTAACCCCTTCTTTTCCCTTTTTGACTAAAGTGTAGGGAGTTGGAAGTGTTGATGTGCCATGTAGGATAAATATGTATCTAAAGCTTGAAGATGAATTATTGGTGAGTCCTCATCGATTCGAGGACAATATCCACATGTCCCTTATGTCATAGACTTTATTTTATTGTCTTGTATAGGATAAGTCCCAAGTGTTGGAAACTCCAATATTTAACATGTAGATTGTTTTAAAGGTTTAATGTTTTAAATGAAATCTTCCGCTTGCATATTGTTTATATAAGATTTCATTGTGTGTGAAGAAAGTTTTAAATTCTTACCTATTTTAGAATTTTGATTACGCAATGAATGATACGAGAGGCTTAGATGAGACTTCTTGAAGTCTCATTTGCCGTATGACGACACAAGGATGCCCAAACCTGTAGGCTTTACTTGTGATCCGTGACAACGATGCACTGTCATATTACCCAAAGTTACAAAATCTCAAGGATGCTGAAGGTAAAGAAAATTGGTGATACAATGATAAAGGGTGCATTGTGAGTTGATCAGCGTTATTGACTTTCTGCATTGAATGATCATTCGCATCATAACTTTTTGACAACTATAAATTCTTGTTTGAATTTTTAGTTAAGCATGCAATTTTTGGGGACATAGAATTTTAGACTATCATGTTTATTGTTTTGTGTTGCTTTTAAAGACAATTTTTCCTTATCTTTGAAGACTTAAATATTTCTAATTCTAAGAAAATGGAAGTCGGTGTTAAATATTCTTAATCCTAGACATATGTCAAGACAATATCAATCTTACCCGTTGATTGAAACACAAGTTGGTAATTTTTTCTTGCTTATTACTACGTCTAGGTAAAACTCCTTATTCTTAGGGTGAGAATTCGTAATTGTGGATTGATTTAACTTCTATGTATTGCTAATTAATAGTTTATTTGTTCTTTAAAAGTGACTTTGGTTAGTAGTTGTTGTTGAATTTAATGGGTTGTATTTGCAAATAAGATCTTAACTCCTATTTTTGTGATTGTTGAAATCATATATTCTTGTTCTTTGAAATGAATTAAAATTTGTGGGGTTGTGATTGCATGTCTTTCTTGTTAGTTGGGTGATGTCTGAGTAGCCTTAATTATAACTATATGACGTTATTTACATGATGATCGAATAGATGACACCATTCTTAAGAGAAAAGTCATCGAATTGTCAAAATTTGGCAAAACTAGGATAATTCTAAGTATTCAGGGGATATGGGTTTTAAGGAACCTGTTTAATTAACTATTGCATGCTTTGATTTTGTTTTCGGAAGCTGTATGTTTGAATGATTGGTTTGATTGAAATAGCCAACTTAGGACAATATCCTATGTTGGGGGTGTGGTGAAAAGGAAAAGAAAAATTCAAATGAAATGCAAGGAAAGTCTCCCTTAGCCTGTGGTGTTGCAAGAAAAATGGAAACGCTGCATATAAAAAAAGAAAGAGAAAAGAAAATAAAAGGAAATGAAAAGTTCGGGAATAGAATCCAAAAAGGAATAGGGTTTCAAAGAATTCCATGGGAAGTGAATAATACGATGACTTATGAGCATTAACAATATGAGAAAGGAAGGAAAAAAAGGAAGTTTCCTTGACACCACAATTCATGAGGATTATTAGTCACTAACCCTAAATGATCATAACATTGCACTAAGATCCATAAAAGCCTTAAACAAACCTTTTTGATCTTGATAAAGTGGAAAAGATTATTTACTGGGAAATAAGGGAAAACCTAGCTAAAGGTTAAAGCAAGCATTGCGTTCCTTTTATTGATAGTGAACATTGTATCTGATTCTTTATCATCAAATTGATTAAACATTTGTTTGTGAAAATGGAACCGTCATTTGTGTGGCCATTCGAATTCTTATGTTTGAGCTTGAACTTGCATTTTAAGAAAGTAATGCGATATCAAAAATCAGTGATAATGGTGTGTCACAAATTGAATCTTTCAGTAGACAGTTGATACTTGCAGAAGTAGTTTAAGTATTATTGTGTGGATTCATGATTGAGTCTTGTATTGCACTATTTGAGACATCCTTTTTGAACTGCAACACTTGAATTTTACTTGAGGGAAAGCAAATGTTTAGGTTGGGCGTGTTGATGAATCCACATATTGGACTCATTTTGATAGATACTTTAATAGAAATAGCTTCCTCCGATGCATATTTTATTTCCATATCTAATGAAAACTCTTAAGTTTCAGGTAGTTCAAAATGTAAGGACAACATGGACACTATGTTTTAAAGGGTAGAAAAAAGTCTTAAAAGAATGAAGAAAATAAAGCTTGAATATCACACAATCAAGTTAGCGGATCGCCAATGCGGCAGACTTCTCCTTCTGTTCTAGTGTGCTCTGCTCTGAAAGAAATGGTCCAATCAGCAAAAAAGAGAAGCAATAGGCGCCTCCCGGAGCATCTTTATGATGCAGTATCTCATCACCGAATGAACGAAATCTCGACAATGCTTAAGGTTCTACCAAAAAGAGTTGAATTACACCAATGGAAAATTCACCGACTTAATCGGCGTACCCACTAAAATCAACAAATGATCCACCGCAACTCAAATTTGAAAGCTATAAATACTAATTGAGATGTAGTTTTTAGAGAGTTCGATCAGATTATTGAATTCCAAAAGATAGATAATAAATATCATATTTTCTTAATGTTTTTAATATTTTTACTCTCAAGTTTTGTACTGATTTTGAAGACATGAAAGAGAAAGGGTTTCTTCTCTTCCAATTTGGAAGTTGATCTCCATAATTCATTTTTCTTACCTCAATTAAAGACTTTATTTCTCATACCCATTTGATTTAAGATAAAATTTCTATTTCTTGATGTTGCTAAAAAGCCCATTCTTGGGGTGTAATTTAGCAAATAGGGTTATATTGTTGTTGTGTTTTGTATTTTGGTAGATTAAATGTAGTTTAATGGTGATTTCGTCTAGTTGTTGTGGTTTATTCTAATGGAATTGTAGTTGCAAATACAAGTTCACCCATGTGTTTTCGAGTTGCTCGAGAGAGAAGTCGCTAAGCCAAGACCGCTAAATTGATGGCCTAAGAAGTGGGTAGACATGAGACTCATCCCAAGAGGGTGAAACCTAGTCCAATATCCTAACACACAACTCAAGAGGGTGAGTGGGGTAAGGAGTAGTCTGATCTTCTTGCGGCAGATAGGTGTCCACGAGGAATCTATTTTAAACTTGATAAGTTGCTCGAGAGAAAAATCATTTTGACTTAAATCCTATCCTAGATACTATTTTTCTACTATTTTTCTATCAAAAGCATGTACCCAATAATCTATATTAATTCGTATTTCCGTGACATACCAAGAATTCCCCCTTTCATTGTTTATATTTCTTGTTTTTAGGTATTTTTAATACTAATGACAAACCCCCCATTTTATATTTGACAGTTTAACGTATTATGTTTTTAATCAAAAATATCTTTAGCTACGGCTAATTATAACGAATATCTAATTCAGCACAAATTTTCCCTACTTATCCCTTGCGAAAAGAACCCAACCCTCGGTTGGGTTACTTTATTATTGATGATCGATGACAATTGAATCATAAGTAGTGTCGTTTGTCACGATAAGCATCAGATTGCTCAATAAAGATGTTTTTAAACCAAAACTAATGAATCTATAGTCTATGGGTAGTGGGTTGTCATGGGCTCAACTCGAGAAAGAGAATCCTAAACCCTCTTCCACACATTTAGCTCGAGAGAATGAATGGACTAAGGCGAAGATTGTTCTTAAAGTCTTCTTACTAGTGTTCTAGAGACGTCAATTTGATTCGGGGTAAACAGTATGAGGGGGAGTTTATCCACACTAAATTCAACATTAACCACTGATATTTATCAATTTACTATTAATTGTAATTACCCGATTGTGTATCTTATAACATAATCCTATCACATCCCAAGAATCCCATATCTATATTCGGTTTTTTTGTATTATCTATAGTTTTAGTTGATAATTAACTAATAAAACCTTTGATATTTGACACATATGTCACTCATAAGTAGATATATTTTTATTCATAAATGTTTTTAGTTATGACTTACTTTAAATTATTCGTACTTGGTTACTAATTCTAGAAACCACTCTCTCATTGATTTGGTTATATTATTACTCATGATTGTTCGCACTTGTACTTCTACATGTAATCAGGCCTCTTGATAAAGACACATACGATGATTGCATAAATATTAAGAAGAATGGATTGTAGATGTAAACTATTTTGTTTATTTATATGCCATAAACTTTTCTTTTGCTACTACTCTATCAATACATGAAGACTTAGATTGTTTCAGATGCTTTGCGGTGCCTTCACAGAGTTGTTTTATAAAAATTGAAGTAAACACGACTAAACTATATTGAAATGACAAATAAAGTACCTTTAATAAATTCTAATGTTATGTGGCCATCGATTTTAGTATTCATTAGCACTTTAATAATGAGATATTCACTCACCTTTAACTTTTATGGTGATGAAACCATCAAAATCTATTTTATGGATTAGTTTTCTATTTGTTGCATGAAATATAATTATATCTAAAAAGGGTCGAGTGCCCTTAGTTAGTTCAAATACACATATATCAACATTTTAAAACTTATTTTCCAATACAAATGACTTCCAAGTTATGTCAATTCTCGTTTCTATATCCCCATGTCATATTTACAGGACAAAGATCCCCTGTCATCAACACGAAGCATTAAATCACAACATTTCTCCAGAAAAATAATTTCAAAGTAAATACAACATATATGTGGTAATAAAATATATTAAAATGGTGAATTGAGTATAAGAATATTCATCCATATGGATTGAATAAAGATCAATATTTTGGAATGTTTGTAAAATAGTTTACCAAATTGTATGATTTTGAAACATTGGATGGATACATAGAAGTTATATCAAATGGATTTTTAGATTAAAAGATCTTTTTTCTATGATATGTAATTTGTCTTCTCTTTTCCAAATATTATCTTTCTCTTTGCAATATCAAACTTAGTTTGTTGCTAATGCATCATGCAACTTTTTCTACCTTCTTTAAGAAAAGAGAATATAGATAAAAAAATAAATATATTACTAAAAGAATATCATTTAATCAGATGATGAATTTTGTCAATAAGATACAGTAAATAGTCTTTTACTTTTGAATTTTCTTTTGGAACATGGGGAAGTAACAACCTTTTGTGAATTTTCCACCTCGATAATTTTGTGTGAATGTCAATCGATACGTCATCTTTCGCCTCCCCATGTTATAATGAACAGTGGACCAAAGTCTTAACAGAATTTTCAAGCCTACTCCCTTCATCATGTTCTTCTGAAAAAAATCATGTCAACAAACAAAAATTTAAATAAAACAATCATAAAAAGTACTAGTAGAATGAAAGTTGTATACTCCAAACTTTGGTTTCATAAGAACAATTAGAACAATACGAAGATGGTCGACTTGCTCCTCATCACTTTTTGAATAGACCATAATATCATAAATATAGACTCTAACAAATGAAATAGTACATGCTTTAAAGACACCGCTTATCAACATCATAAATACTGTTGGCGCATTAGTCAAACCAACGACATAACTAGGAACTCGTAGTGCCTATAATTGATTCTAAACATTGTCTTGGGAACATCTTCAAGCCTAATTTAATTCGTTGAAACAATACCTTAGATTAAGTTTAGAGAAGACTAATGCACCTTGAAATGGGTAACACAAATAATCTATCTGAGGTAGTGTACACTTGTTCGAATGGTGACCTTTTTGAATAGTCAGTAATCTATACACATCCTCATTCTACAATCATATTTCATTACAAACAAAATGGGAGCATCCCATGGGAAGCACTAAGGTGAATAAATCCTTTATCAAGAATGTTTTTGTATTTGATCCATATACTCGCTTAACATTGTTAGGGCCATGCGATATGGAGGGATGGAAGTTGAACGAGTACTAGTTTCTAAATCAATGCAGAAATCTATATCTATATCCAGAGGCAAACCAGGAAAATAAATGTGAAACACTTCTCTAATTGTGAGACCACGTGAATAGAATCAATTGATGGAGACTCAGCCTCAACATCCCCAATATGATCCAAATAAGACAAACAACCCTGCCCTATAATTTTCTAGCCCAAATGGAGCATATGATCTTTGCTTTTTTAGGATTGTACACTCATTCCTACTTTTATTTTTCCCTCTTTGGAATTTCTAGTATTACACACTTAGTATTACAATCAAGCACAACATATTGGGGGGGGGGAGGAAACCTAGTCATGCCTAAGATTATATCAAATCCAGTCATAAGCGAAATCACCAAATTAGGCCAAGTATTAAAACCCATAAATAAAATAGGACAAGCACGATAGACATGGGTGACTTTGACTGACTCTCCAACTAGGTAGAAACATAGATAGGGGTATCAAATAAATCATAATCATATCAAACTCTAAGGTAAATAGCACGGATACATAAAAATAAGTAGAACTCGATCAAATTACACATTATCCATCCAGTCAAAGACAAGAATAGTACATGTCATCATCGTGTCAGACGTCTTTATCTCGGTCTTGACTGGAAAGGCATGCAGTTGAGACCTATCTTCATGAGGAGCGAC
Source organism: Solanum chilense (assembly GCA_032847665.1). Lineage (NCBI taxonomy): Eukaryota > Viridiplantae > Streptophyta > Magnoliopsida > Solanales > Solanaceae > Solanum > Solanum chilense. The sequence goes on from CM064967.1 coordinate 39,642,725, forward strand.
TTTTCTTCTTGTATGTGTTGCGCCTCTGCCTTCATTACCCTTTCCCCTACTTATGAGAACTCAATAATTTCCTCCTCGCCAACCTTATGGACATCATCCACCGCTACTACAACTACTCTAGACAATTGTCATGTAGAATTTGTAATGCGCTGGTGGGGAATATCTCTCCTCATATGCACAGGTTCTCCAACGTTATACCAAGTACAATCAAAAGATTGTTTTCATCACGTCAAACGAGCGGGTCCCTTGCTATGCTGAATAATAATATCAGATGACGTTCCAAAGTCATTACATGTTGAAGCAAACAAAGTAGACTAAATTTTCAGGGATGCAAGAGTTGGCCTCTCTAAACCTATTGATTATGATCTCTTATAGTTGCCTAAATATTTTGCTTCAAACTCTATGCCTTAGCCTTATTGTCTCACCTTACCCACTCTATTGTTTTCACAAATCAATTACCTCATTAATGTTTTTTCCTGTAGAGGTCATATAAACATATAATACATGCAACTCAAAATTTAGTCCCTTAACAAATGGACGAATCATTTCTTCCTCCGCAGTCGCCAATTGAGTAGAATATATAGACAAAGTATGGAACTTAGCCTCATAAACAACAACAGTCACACTATCTTGATCCAAAGAGATGAATTTATCCTTCTTACGACCTCTTAAAGTGCGGGACACATAATTTTCTAAGACAAAAGCATAAAACCGAGTTCAAGAAAGTGGGGGTAAATTACAAGATTTGCATTCGACATATGCTCTCCACAACTGCATAGCTTTAACTTGAATATAAAATGTCGAAACCTCAACCCCCATGCTGATCCAAAATTCCCAACTTATTAAGCTTGTAGTAGTAATCTAATATTATTCATAAACATCCTCTATCTTAGAACAAAGAAACACGGGAGGCTTTAGCTTCAAAAACATAGTCAACATTTCATCATCATTAAAAAACACAGCACGACCCAACAAAGGACGTAGGAAAGCATCATTACCTAAATTAGCACACCTTAGGGATAGTTATAACAATACGTTTATTGGCGGAACAGAATTGCTTGAACACAGGAAAGCACCTAGGTTCAAACCAATCCTTTGAAAAATGATATGATTTTTAAGCTAACAATGGGCTAAGGAAGTGATATTAATATTCTAAAGATGACCCACTTCATTTTGTCCAACATCCTCATTCTCAACCTTGATATTCTCTTCTACCTCTTAATTGTGCGCAAGAGTAGCCTTGTTTCAGGAAGCATTCTCTCCTATTTATCCATCCCTAGTAAGTGATACTCATTAACGACCTCTACCCTGATATCTTCATCTACCCCTTCCTCGGTTGCAACCTCTCTTTGCATATTTCTCAGCTAGAGCATTAATTGGAGCTATGGTCCTGACATCATTGAATCTAGTATTAACCATCTGTGTGTAAAATAGTGAATGACATTAGATTTACCAATTTGGATCACGTGATACCAATCGAAACGAAGTTATAGCACAAATGGAGATAAGAGAAAACAAAGAGATTTCCTAAGAGTCCTATAGCCTCTTAGAGAAAAGTACTGTTTTGAAAGAATCTACTTGACTCATTTTGGTACATCAAGATCAACAAACCAAAGTTGTGATACATACTTTGTCATGACTATGATTTTCATAATTTGCACTTGCACTAACCCCCCTGTGGGAGAACCATTCATACTAACTAACTAACTAACTTAATCAACAATACTAATGCATTTAAGTTATGAAAGTAAGTTGAATGTTAAGAAAAAAACTAAGGAGATCCCATAAAATACAAACAAAAGTCTAACAACTTAACAATGTTGAAGTAACACATAGAACCTGAAATTAAATGTACCAAAACTCTATTAATGAACCAAAAGTATTAAAAAAAAATGGGACAACCCATCTAATAAGAGAAAAACGAATGAACTATTATAAGTTCGAAAAAATGTACTCAACGAAAGAAGAAATTAAGGCATCCAAGAAGAGCTGGCTCATCCTTGAATTCGATCGGTGATCACCGATCTTCTAAGCGAGTTCTTTCAATAGTTGCCTGAAGATGCCCAATACTCAACAAAGAAATAGCAAGTGCAGCGTCAATACACAACCACAAAGTAGTGGTAGGATCACGTGACTATCCTACTATATGCAACATACAGAAGTCATTACAATATAATAATAACATGCATACACATAACATATACAATATCAACAACGTTTTGAAATACACATACTTTCACAATCCTAAGATATATGGTCATGTCAAGTCAATCGTCCTCTCATGGAACCCAAACCTAAATTTTAACATACCAAATCCAATGTTTATGCCAGAATGTTGCAACCGTTCCCATACTTATGTTGGAATTTGAGAACCGATCCAAGTTAGTTTGTCAGAATACAACATCTAATCCAATCAACAAGGAACAATAACAAGTATATTCGCTATAATCATACAATCAAGAAATCATTCAATGCATGTAGTAATTATTCATACTCATTAACAATTAATGTGATAAAAAATGCAACATGTGCATATACATTAACTATAATGAAGAAAAAACAAACATATTTCACACATCACGAGATAACAACCATCACCTACCTCTAAAAAAGCTTTAATCCCATAAAAACTTAATTGTTGCCTTTTCGGATTCATTTCGCTTATATTATGTCTACAAACAATAATTATAACATGGGAATCAATAAAATAAATAATACCCAAATTTCAAAAAATCCTATAAACTCTAGAGCAAAACATTGATCTCAATATTCAAAATATGTTGTTTCCACCATAAATTTAAGAATATAAACCTTTCCCATTTATAATTACCCATTAAATTACATTCTACGGTTCGAAAAATGGATTTGGGGAGTCAAAACCTTACCTTTAGCCTCCAGAATGGTGAAACCTGTCAAAAAAATACTTGGAATCATTCCTTAGCTCTGAAATTTAGAATTGTAGATTTTTTTTCTTGAGGTTTATTTCTGAGTTTAAGTCTCTCTACCCTGCCATGGAGGTCTCACCGCGCAATAACAACCCTACCCTAGCGGCATAATTACAAAAAATAGCGGCTTGCATGGAATAGTGAGCAATTTTAATAATTCCCATACTCCAATTTCACAATACACCTTAAACCAATGAAACTAAAAAACTACCTATTTATGCTGATATCAATCCCAGGAGTTTTACTCACCCATATTGAATTTTTTACAGTTATAAAGATTATTTAATGTAGTAGCTATCTACTCCTTTAATTAAATTATAAGTAAATCATCCCATTGATATGAGATTTCCCTAGACTTCACTGACTCGGATTTCATCAAAATCTGGACTAGGTTGGCTAATCCCATATTACTAACAACATGTTTTTTGAACCAAATTGTTTCCCTGTTGTCTTTTCTATAACGACGAAGCTGGTAGTTAATGCATTTTTGACAGCCTATCAAATCCTAGGTCCGGAAAACAATCATGCAAATACACGCCAAATATTAACAATACACCACAATCCCTTTCAATTGCAGTTGTTCTAAAGGACATAGGACTTTTGGGTGTAAGTTTTGGCATTGCTAAAGGGTCCCAAATTCAGTACCCACACAGTTAGACATCAAGGTCATCAGGAAAATTAATGATAGTTAATCTTAGAAGATAAGAACAACATACATGACAACTGTAGTAATGGAATAGGAGTATGCAAACTTGTACTTGAACAACAACAACACCAACCACAACACCGACCAGCAAGGATACTGAAGAAGATGGAAGATTTAAGGAGAGAATGGATTTTGTGGAAGTGGGGGTAGTGTGGGAATATGATGATGAAATGGGAGTAAATGGGTAAGGAAGTGTAGGAAAATGAGATAAAATGGGGAGGGAAATGTTTATGGGGGTTATGTGAAGATTTGGGTAACTGAAAAGTTTAAAAACATTTAATATGTAGGCGGACGGGTCGGGTCAGGTTGGTGGGTGAGGGATTGACGATTTCCCATTGACAGACCGTAAGTCGGTCGAAGGTCCATCGACACCTTCGTTGATAGTGCCCTAAGTTAGAAAAATTTAAAGAACATACCTGGGCACGAAGGATCCTACCGACGGTCCGTCCAAGGGACTACGGTTCGGCGATGGGTGCACCAGACCAATTTTCTGCAAATTTCTTGTGATTTTGTCCCTGCATATTTAACTCCCATTAAGCTAATCTTTTTATATTTTGTAGACACTTTTTAGACACAGACCCTAATCTACGCTCTATCCAACACTTCTAAAGAAAAATAAAGGAACATTGAGACGTGACATAAGTAATAAAAGCAATGCAACTATGCCTACAAAATCATGAAAAACTTATAGTTAGATAGAGGATAAATATTGGGCAGCCTCGCAATAAGCACTTGATTTAACATCGCGGAACGACGGAGGAATATTGATTACTCAGACTTCATCAACATAGTATGCCTCGATTACTCCATTCGTTGTTTCAGCATGCCCTAGATAGATTTTTATTCGATGCACATTCACCATCAACCTCATACTCTCTTTGTTCTCCAACTCAACCGCACCATGAGGTATAGTTGGGTGCTAAAATTGGGACCATTCCATTTGGACTTTAGCATGCCAGAAAACAAACACAACCTACAATTGAACAAAAGACCAAATCCCCAACTAAATCATCCTGCTTCTCAATCTTTTGGTTATGGTATTTCTTCATCTTTTATTTGTAGAGGGCTGATGATTCATATGCCTTCAAGTGAAATTAATTAAGCTTATTCAACTCGTTTAACCTCTGCTCCGCAGCCTCATTCCAATCCATTTTCAACTTCTTCATTGCCCACATGGCCTTATGCTCTAATTCAACCGGTATGTGACAAGCCTTACCGTATATAAGTTGGTATGGGGAGATACCTGCGGGAGTCTTATATGTTTTTCAGTAGGCCCAAAGAGAATCATCAAGCCTCCTTGAGCAATCCGTTCTACTAAAATTCACCATTTTTGGCAAAATCTGCTTAATCTCCCTGTTCGACACCTCAACTTGCCCATTGGTTTGAGGATTGTAAGGAGTGACAACATTATGGCAAACCTCATATTTTCCCAATAATCCCTTAAACATCTTGTTTCAAAAGTGGGATCCCCCATCACTGAAAATATCCCTTGGGGTTCCGAATGTAGAAAATATGTTCTTTTTCAAGAATGCGGTGACACTCTTCCCTTTATTATTCGCAAGTGCGATAACTTCTACCCATTTTTACACCTAATCAATTTCCACAAGAATGTACTTCATCCCATCAGAAATCACAAAAGGGGCCATAAAGTCAATGCCTCACACATCAAACAATTCAATCACAAGAATGGGATTTAAAGGGAGCACTTGTTTTATCAAAAAACAATCTCTTAGGAATCTATCACATGCCTTGGCGAACTCATGAGCATCTTTGTGGATGGTTGGCAAATAGTAGCCACATTGCAAGTTCTTTTGAGCACTATGGATACCACTATGATGTCCACCTACAGGCAAAAAATTGCATTCCTCCAAAACACTGAACATCTCAACTTCCGGCACACAATGCCGAATAAGCCCATCACAACTCCTATATAGATATGACTCATTCCAAAAGAACTTTTTCACATCATGCATGAACTTTTTCCTTTGATGGAAGGACAAGTCCGGTGGGATGATATCACAAGCCAGATAATTCACAAAATCTGCGAACCATGGAATCAGGTCATGGGAATCAGCCAATATATGCTAACCAGGACAAGTGATCAACAACTTGATTTTTGGTCCCTTTTCTATCTTTCTCCTCAAAGTCAAATTCATGCAATAGTAATACCCAACGAATCAACCTCAGTTTGGTATTCTTCTTTTCCATCAAATGTATTAAATCATAATGATCAGTATGCACAATAACCCTCGTGCCAAGCAAATAGGAGCAAAATTTCTCAAAAGCAAAGACTATTGCAAGAAGCTCTTGTTAAGTCACGGTGTAGTTCTTTTGGCTTCATTAAGGGCTTTACAAGTATAGTAAATGCGATGAAGGATTTTATCCCTTCTTTTTCACAATACTATACCAAGAGCAACCCCACTCGCATCACACATCAACTCAAATGGCTTACTCCAATCTAGAGAAATGATGATAGGTGTAGACACCAAATTTTCCTTCAACACACCAAATGCTTTAAGAGAAGATCAATCAAAGAAAACTTGCACTCTTTTTCAACCAACCTACACAAGGGATGTGCAATCTTTGAAAAATCCATGATGAACCTCCGATAAAAGCCTGCATGACAAAGAAAACTTCTCAGACCTTTTACAGAGATGGGCGGAGGAAGTCTCTCTATCACCTCAACTTTAGCTCGATCAACCTATATACCCTTCTCTGAAATCCGATGACCCAATACAATATTTTATTTCAGTATGAAGTGACATTTTTCCAAATTTAGCACAAGGTTGCAATCTTTACACCTCTTAAGAACCTCGGACAAATGACTTAAACACCGCTCAAAGGAGTCAACAACCACTGAAAAATCATCCATAAACACCTCAATAGTGTACTCCACCATATCGGAGAATATCAATAGCCTACATGTCTGAAACGTGGCTGGTGCATTACACAACCCAAACGACATTCTCTTGAACGCGAAGGTTCAATAAGGACAAGTAAAAGTGGTTTTCTCATGATCTTTTGGTGAAATAAAAATCTAATTATAACGTTAATAACCATCATAAAATAGTACCTCCCTTTTCCTGCATGTCTATCCAACATCTTATCCATGAAGGGCATATGAAAAGGTCTTTCTTGGTCCATGCATTTAATTTTCAGTAATCCATACACACCATCCATCCAGTCACCGGTCTCACGAGACAAGCTCATTTTTCTCATTTGGGGACCATAGTCATTCCCCCTTTCATAGGTACACACTAAACATGGCATTCTCAACTACTATCGGCGATTGGATATATCACTCCAGTATCCAATCACTTAATAATTTCCTTGTTCACCACCTCTTGCATAGATGGATTTAAAGGTTTCTGTTGCTCAATACTTGGCTTATGATCGGGCATGAGTTGGATTTTATGTGAACAAATCCCGGGAGGTATCCCAATAATATCCGTAATAGTCCACCTAATAGCTCTTTTGAACCTTTTTAACAACTCCACAAAACTCTCAACTTGATGCACATTCAAATCTGATGCAATAATTACCGTCAAAGTGTCACCTTTTCCCAAGAATACATACTCAGATGAGGCGGTAGAGCCTTAAGTTCTATTTTTGAAGCCTCTTATATATATAGTTTCGCGGCTAGAGACTCACGATGCTTTATATCTAACTCCAACTTCTTTGGTTTAAGCCGAACATCACCTCGATCAAGTGCCGTGACCAATTCACTCATACTCTTCAATGCAATCACTATAAAAATTCATGATCACTGACGGTAGTGCTTCTACACCTAGACGATCTTCTATTTGTACCTCAGATGACTTTTCAACCCTGGAAGATATGGAAGATACCAACTAGTTCTCACCACTCTGCCTCATGGACCTACAAATGTTGAAAGTTACTTTTTCATTTATCAACCGAACTTTCATTTGCCCTTTGTCCATATCAACCGAGGCTCTACCCGTAGCATGGAATGTCCTCCCAAGAATAATAGATACCTAAAAATAAACCTCACAATAAACAGTCACAAAATTTTCAAGAAATATGAATGACTCCACCTTTACTAACACATCCTGGAGTATCCCAATATGCCTCTTCACCATTTGGTCGGCCAGCAATAGCCGCATCGCAGTGGGCTTTAGGTTACCCAAACCCATCTTCTTGTAAATAGAGAGTGACATGAGATTTCTACTTGCCACAAGATCACATAATGCTTTTGCTAAGTCTAATAACCCGATTGTACAAGGAATAGTGAAGGCACCCGGATCTTCTTTCTGTTGCACTAGCAACCTTGTAGCAATAGCGCTACAATGCTGCATTCGATCATCATCCTCAAAACATACCAATCTTTTTAGTGACCACATCATTCATGAACTTGGCATAACCACGCATTTGTTCAAATGCTTCTATCAAAGGGACATTGATAGAAAGTTGTTTGAGCATAGTGGTAAAACGTCGGTATTTACCATCCTCGTTATTTTTACTAACCTCTGTGGGAATGGAGGTGGTGGTCTAGGCATGGGGGTCCCCTTTTGAGGTACCTTAGATTCTTTCCCCATTTCGTCTCCTAACTCACCACTAACCTCCACTACCTAATTATCACCTCTTATCACATTTTCTAAAACAGACAGCATCGGTGGGTCAATTGTTTTCTTACCACCTTGAATTTTGACTGCCATACAATGTCCATAATTTTATGGATTTTGCACATTATTGCTAGGAGGAGTGCCCGGTTGGCGTGGGTTCACTCTCGAAGACAATTGGGCCATTTGTAACTCAAGATGCTTGATCTATATTGTACGTACATCAACTTTTTGCCTTATACTCACTAAGTCACTCCTCAACTCTTTAGTGTCCTCATCAATATCATCAAAGATCCTAATCATTTTCTGCAACATATCCTCAACTTGCGCCATACTACCTCCACCATTCGTAGGAGCAACTTTATGATTTTGAGGTGGAACATAGGGCCTAATCATGTACTTTCTGTTACCATAGTTACCTCGGTTGAAGTTGTTGTTGCGGTTGTAATTCCCATCTCGGACATAATGACCTTCTCGGTTGTAATTAACATAGTTTCGACCTTAATTTCCTTGACCTTGGCGCTAATTCTCCTAATTAGAGGCTTGGACGTTTGGTCGGAAACCCCCTGTCAGCTCATTTACTGCATAAGTGTCCTCCTCATAGTAATACCGCCGGTGATGGTTTAGAAAAGTAGTTCACCGCATTTACCTTTTTTGCACCCCATGTGACGTGATTCAACACCAACCCAAGCTCAGTTCTCATTTGAGACATTTCTTCACGAATCTCATCTGTGGCTGGGTTGTGTGCGGATTGCACTAGAAAATTGTTTCTCCTATTTTTTGACTTCCTAGTGCTCCAAGCTTTATTATTTCTGGAGATTTTCTCTAACTTGTCAGCGATCTCAGCATAAGGACACTCCCCATAAGAACCACCCTCTATCGAATCCATTGTTGATATATTATTATCATCTTGTCCCCGATAGAAGTACTCTTTCAGTGACTCATCATCGATGCGGTGATTGGGGACACTTCTCAAGAACGAGGTGAACCTATCCCAAGACTACTGACTGATTCTCCCGGTAGTGCCACAAAGTTGTTCACCCTATCTTTGTTGTCTAACTTATTAGACACTAGGTAGTAACGTGCTAAGAACACATCCCTCAATTGATTCCAAGTATAGATTGAGTTATAGGGAAGCTCGGTAAATGATATAGCAGCCTCTCCTATCAGTAAGAGAAGGAATACTATTAACCCAATGACATCCATGTCCAAATAAGGCCACCACACACAACTCTTACACACCGACCTCACTTTGGCGATGTGAGCATGTGGGTCCTCAGAAGGTAGCTCCGAAAACAAACCTCTAGCGGTGAGCATTTGCATCAGACTACTACTTACCCCCAAAGTATGGCCGTGTGGTAGGGGAGGCAAGACAAGTGGCTCGTTAGAGTCAGTAATATTATCATATCCCCTACACTACTCTTGAGGGCGTGGAGCGGGAGGTTTCCTCTGTATTTAACCTTCCCCACGATTTTCAGGTAATAGTTGATCATGAGCATCAACCGGTGGTTGAATTTTTGGCTTGTGATCATCATCGAGAATATTTAAATTTTTGTTCATTTTGCGCAGTGTATACTCCAGTTCAGGTTCGGGTGAGAGTACGGGTTCTCCTCTACTCTGCGACATGGCATACACGAAAGTTAGATGTAGAAGAGATACAAAGAGAAAAAGTAAAATTAGGTAATTGTTCACTAAGCTTCGGTTATGTGCTTAAAGTTAATCTAAAAGCTACTTTCCCCTATAGCAACGCCAAAATTTGATACGCTCAAATTTACTTCTCGAAAAGAAGTATAAGCGGTCGTATTAAGTAAAGAACCCAACTATGAGGTAGGGGTCGATAGCACGAGGAAATTGATTTAGACTTAACTTTAACCTAGAATTACTTCTATTTAATCAAGTCATTTCCGGAAAGAGGTAATAAAAGGGGGGTTAAATAACAAAAGGAATTAAATATTTCTAACTAAACAAGTAGCAAATATGAATATTTGAGATATATCAAGTAATGAGAGTAACTAGGGCATAAGTGTTCCCCACAGGTTCATAATGCGCTAATTCTATCTATAACAATCCTTTCCTAGTATCTTGCATTCAAACTGGTAAGTTATGTATCCCTAATTCCTTGGTCCGGCAATTAGGGAATTTCACTCCACACCTTGGTCCGGCTATGTGTGTGTGCTTTACTAAACCTTACCTTTACCTCATTTAAAGCATCATAATTGATGTGTGGCTTAGTTGTTACTTCGCAGCAATAGACTATTATATAGTGTATACTAAATCTATGTTGATAATTATTTTCTTATTATCAATCTCCTTTGTCCGGAAAGTAGCAATAGGGCGAGTTTAACGCATGCACTCGTTATAAAGACTTTTAAATGAATGAAATTATCAATACGTGCAAGACACTATTCTAGATATGTTATTTTACCTAGTTTTAACCTTGTTATTTATCCATGTTTCCCACAACCCTAGTTAGGTATTTTGTTACCCATGTTCATATTTACACAATTGAAATTGATTAGACAAGAATTCATGTACTTACTTTGATGAGATTGAAGAAAATCCCGAAAATCACTCGAAATTGCGAAAATAATTCAATAAATGATTCCAAAAAAATGAAGTATTTTCCAAAACCCAATATTCAACAACCAATATTAAAAATTAGGAAAATAACCAAGAGTCTAAACTAAAAAATGAGGTTTATACCAATATTCTAATAAAGAAGTCCTAACATAAAAAGAAAATCTATTTAAGGAAAATCTGCCCAAAAATGTGTCTTAGTTGACGACCAGACTGACGGACCTTCGAGGCCACGATGTATCGTCGAGGCCCCCCCATCGTTCCACACTTATCTTCTTTTTCAACTGCTTTCTTCTCCAACTCATTATTACTATCGACGGACAAGGATGACGGTCCATTGAGACTAGATTTCGTTTTTCCACACTTTAGAATCTTTTCAAGTCGGGTACTGCAGCTACTTTCTTTTAGCGATAACTTATGTGAAGGACGGTGCTTCGTGGAGGTGAAGGTGGCCACCTCGGACCGTCGAGGGGTTGATGGACCATCGATGGCTCTGTAGGTCGTCACTAATAAAAAGGTCCTTAGACACACATTAAACTTAAGGAAAAAGCATTGAAAGTACCGTGAAACCATGGTACATCATGTCAGTACACAACCACAAGGTAATGGTAGGATCACGCGACTATCCCAGTTTTTGGTACATATATAAGTCATTATATAAATAATAATAACATGCATACACAGAATATACACAATATTTATTATGTATACAAACATAATAAATATTCATGGAACCCAAACATAAACTATTCATATACAAGGACATGGTGCCCTATCAAATGTTTATGCTAGAACAATGATAGCGATGCCAGATTTATGTTGGAACATGACTATCAATCCAAGTTAGTGTGTTGGAATACAACACCTGATCCATTAAACAAGCCACTATCACAAGTATATTAGCAATAATCATACAATCAAAAGTGATTCCAGGCATGGAGCAATTTGTTCATACTCATTTACAACTACTGTAATAAAAAATGCAACATTCTCATATATACATTAACTTGAATGAAGAAAGAACTAACATATCCGAAATCACGAGATCACAAGCATCACCTACATCTAAACAAGCTTGAATCCGTTAATAAACTTGATTATTGCCTTTTCGGATTTGTTTCGCTTATTTTCGATTGACAAATAATAATTATAACATGGGACCAATAAATAATAAATAATTATCCCAATTTTGAAAAAAAAAACCTATCAACTCTAGATCAAAACCTTTATCTCAATATCAAAATTAGGTTGTTTCCACCATAAATTCCATATCGAAACCCTTCCCCATTGATAATTTCCCATTGGATTACGTTCTACAAAACAAAAAAAAAACAGATTTTGGGAGTTAAAACCTTACCTTTAGCCTCCAGAATAGTGAAACCTGTCAAGAAAATACTTGGGTTCATTCTTTAGCTTTGAAGTTTGAGAATTGTAGAATATTATATTTTTAGGTTTATTTCAGAATTTAAGTCGCGTCTACCCCACCATGGCGGTCTCACCGTGCAATAAAAACCCTACCCAAGAGGCATAATTCCAGATATTGTGGCTTGCAGGGAACAGTGAGCAATTTTAATAATTCCAATACTCCCATTTCTCAATACACCTTCAACAAATGACACTAAAAAATTACCTATTTACGCTAACATCAATCCCGGGAGTTCTACTCGCCCAATGAATTTTATAAAATGGTAAAGATTCTTTAATGTCATAGCTATTTACCCATTTAAACAAAATTATAATTATATCATACAATTTTTACTAGAATTTCCTAGACTTCACTGACTCCAATTTCATCCAAATGTGGACTAGGTTGGCAAATCCAAAGTTACTAGGAACATGTTTTCCGACCGAAATTGTTTCCATGTTGGCTTTTCTATAACAAAGAAACTGGTAGTTAAAGTCATATTCAATTATTTGTCTAATAATCTACCCAAATAAGTTTGAAAATCAGAGTCCAGACCCCATACGAAACCGGCATCGTTGGCCTCTCAGGGGTCGCAGACAAATCTACTAACGTCATCGTTACTTCATCTAGGTTAATTTTAGTGGAAAATTTGAAATTTTTGTTTACTGATTTCATATGAAACATATTCTACATAACTTCATAGAAGTTCACAATCAACCATACAATATTAAGATCTTTAAATGAAAGAAATAGTTCAATACTGCATTAAACATAAACTTGCCAAAACAGCACCAATACATTGTATGAAATAATATGGAAAAGAAACGCTAGTGAAACATAATCCACTATATTAAAACTACATTTAAGCTTGAATATAACAACATACATCCTCAAACGCATGAGGGCCTACAAAGTTAGGATGAATGTTCCACATCCAGATAGCTGGAACGTCGTATCGTAAGCTCTAGCGTCATCCTCTTCCTGCACCTAAAAGTATAGAGTTCTATAGGATTAATACACAGATAAACTAAGTATAGGTATATGAAAGCACACACCAATGACATGCATGAGTACGAATAGCTCCCTCCTATCGATATGAATTATGAAAATTAATGTTTGTGGACATGCCAAATCGGATTAACAAAGTCATGTCATGAGAGTAACATGTATTATCATACTTATCATTTTGCAAACAACACATAACATATTGCACATATCATATCACATAGTTCATATCATTATTTCTTATTCCATGAGACCTTGGAATCATAGACTTGAGATATGGACTTCTCAAAATAAGGGATGAACACATGGGACCTCAACAGGGGCCTTCTTTAGCTAACATAGAGTTTGTTTCGTTCATTCATGCGTACTTCATTTTTCATTCTTTCATATATTACTGAAACCACCAGTCATACCTAGATATACTTTAAGACTCTCATCGGGTTCATTGTGGAATGACCAAGAATAACCTAGTGTCATTACTTAAGTCTAGCTCACCTTTTGGTTATCCTATCCTATCACCTTAGGAATCGTTCATTTCATTATATAGATTTTTTGAGGCTAGCCTCATTCTTTCTTTGGGAACTTTAACCTTAACCAACATAGATCATGTGAGCATCATGAAATCCAGTTTCTGTCCCACACCAAAAAGAGGTGGAAATCGTCCAAAGTTACCCGAACATGCTCTTGTATATAGGGATTCGAACCCTCTTAGATCCCTATATTTTAAGTATAGGTTCAAACAATACGAGATATATGGAGTCCCATACCGGTCATGAATGAGAGTCTCATATCATAAGATTTATGCGAACCTCGGCCCTTCCTGAAGGAAGTCATCACCACTCATAGCTAGATTATTGGTGCTCACTGTAAAGTTCCATTACATTCAACTCATACATCATGGAAGCTTGCTTCTAGCATGAGGACATCATAGCTCATTTGATGATTTCTCATCTAGTCATTTGTATTAAGTATACATTAACTTCGATATTTTCATTAGACTGTTCATAGAGACTTGTCTCTTTATTAACTTTATAGTCTCATAGGTTAGTACGTTTTGGTAACATTTACTAGGGCTCAGTTGAGATTTCTCTCATCTTTCACAATAGCCTCTTATCATGTTCTCACCACATTCATGAGCTTTAGCACATTTGCTCTTCACAATTACTCGCCCCTTTACGTGAATGTTCATTTCATCATATTCCAATGCACTTGGCCCTTTAATGTGTTTCACACTCTTACTAAACCCTTTTAGGTTTACATCATTTAATCACATACATCCTAGGTTCACTTACTTTTTAACGTATGCTAGACTTATGAGTCTATACATAAAAGACATGAGGCTTCATTCATAGCTCATTTAAGTGATTCATATCTTCCTAATATTATGTGATACCAGACTTATGCATCTTGTATGTATGACAATATCTCAATTTCGCTCTATGTAGGTTGCATTCTTTTGAACATTTGTTCACAAAAAGGGAACCCTATTTCGAATCCCTTGGATAACACTTACGTTTTTATTTATTTTCCCTTTTTACTAATATTCACCCTTAGCTTGGGGACCCAATTTTGAATCCTCTCATTAACATTGTCTTTCCTTTCTTTTTCCTTTCCCTCACTTCACCTTAAACGTTTAGGCATTAAGGGATCCGATATCCAACACCCAAAAGCACATTTCTTTATTTTTTTTCCTTAACTGCTTTTGTGTTGGCCAAGAGGATGTGTGTTCGAATCCACTCGTCTCATCTGATTATTTTTATTACTTTCTCCTTGTCTCCTCATTCGACCGAGAGGTCATGGGATCGAATCCAACTCCTCCCATCCTTTTTTTATTTATTTTTAACTTTCTCCTTATTCTCATGTTTGACATAGAGGTGGTGGGTTCGAATCCCACTCCTCTTACTTATTATTTTTAATTTTCAAGTATGAGAATCGGCTAAGGCACCCGATTTTGATTGATCTTAACCGCATTTCCTTACTTACATTTATTAGTGATTTTAACATGGTGAGTGCTCGGGTTCAATCCTTAGCGGACTCACTTATTTTACATTTATTTTACATTGCATATTTTACCACTTTGCATGGCCGAAACCAACCAACAAGGTGCTGGAAATTGGGTCATCTTTTTCAGCTTATTTTTATCAACAATTATACATTATTTCTTAGGGCATTTTGTGAATTAGTTAGTACATTTTTAGGTGTAGTTTCATAGTTAAATTTAGATAAGAGTTTTCCACTCAAATCAGCTACATTATACCTCATATGAACACCACTATTTATACAAGTTTGTTCATGTTAAATACAACCATAAAACTTGTCATTTTTGAACATCAAACGAAAAGTATATGTCACGACTTACACATTGCACCCATAATTTTTCACATATTTTTGGAAAATATAAATTATCTATCATACAATTCCGAACACAGTTTCATGAACATATTCATCACAAACATCACATTACACACCTAATCTATCAGCAGAAATACAAACCTAAGATCATTGGGTGGTAGTGACAGGGAACATGTAATTGGGAACAACCCTAGTTTTCAGAGTAGATTCATCTGAGACTTAAGGGTCTCTTGGGAAAACCAAGAGGAAGAAACCCATAGCTGGTTTTAGGTTTCCACAACTTCAAAGTGATGCAAAATCCACCAATAAAACAATGTCCCACCTTACCCGACGAGAAATTACCTTTTTTCTTTACGTTCTCAAATTATCTTGTCGTTTGTATTTTTTTTTGTAAGTTTTTCAAGTGTGAAGAACTTTTTGTTTTTTTTTTATTTTCTATTTTTTAAAAAGAATGAGTGTAAAATCGTGAGAGATGGTTTGAAGAGAGGGAGATAAACGTGAAACAGAGAGATGTGAGGTACCGTTCACTTTGAACTAGGACTTTTACGCAAGATGTAGTAAAATTAGATTAAATAATAGTTAATAAATAATAATTAATAATACAAAATCTGATTTTAATTTTTATTAAATCATCATTTAACATTTAATTAATTTAATTTATTCACTAAATTTAATAATCAAATTAAATCATTGCTCCCACTTGGTTCGAACCCGGGTGGAGCAAGATTTCCCTCAAAGGCCAATTTTGGGTCTTTCTACCAAAATTGCCCCTCCACCATATTAATTAATTAATTATCTAAATATTTAGGGTAATTACGATGCTACCCTTAGTCTGGAAAACGAGCATTTTACCCTTTGACACTCCGAACTTCAGATTCCCCTTTTTAAGTCCAGTTAAGACTTAACCGGGTAGATCTTCATATTCGGGCGCCCTACATTACTGGACCCAACTTTTTCTACCTCAACTAACTCACCAAGTTGGTTTTCTTTGTTGTTGAAAGGGTTCAGAGGTCTTGTTCTACGTGCATCAATCCGTGTGAACACGGTCTAATAATAGGCATTCTAGGCACCTTAAGAATTACTTAGCATAGCAATTTTTTATGGTTGTTACAAAATGAATATTTAGGTTGTTGAACATGCATCGCATAGCCTTCACTAAGTTATTCTACAAAAATTCAAGTCAACATGATGACACTACATTTAAATGATTAATTATGTACCTTTAATACATTCATAAAGTTAAGGGCCTATAAATTTTATCATACACTAGTCCTTTTACAATGAGATACTCAATCACCTTGAAATTTCAAAATGATGAAACCATTGCAATCAATTGTTTGCAAGGATTTGTTTTTACTGCACAAAATATAGTCATATCTAAAAAGGTTTGGGTTCCCTTAATCATTTCAAATACACATACATCAGCAGTTTTAACTTAGTGTCCAATGCAAATGACTTCAATGTTAAGTGAATTCTCCCTTATGATATCCCTATGATTACGTGTTAGCAGCACAAAGCACTAAATTACCACATTTCTCCTAAAAAAATATTTCCAAGTAAATATGAAATATAAGTTCTTTCAAAAGAGATAAAAATGGTAAATTGAGTATAACAATATTCCTCCATATGGATTGAATAAAGATCAAAGTATTGGAAGTAATTGTATGATCTTGATACAAGTGATGTTTCAAGACTGGAATCTAGACCCCAGACGAGACCGATGTCATTGACCTATTAGAGGTCGCAAACAAGCCTACTTACGTCATCCTTACTTTACATAGGTAAATTTAGCGGAAAATTTGAAACTTTTAATTCTTTAAGCATACTTGCTAAACATTATTAACATTTCATAATCATTTATCATAAACCATCTAAAATTAAAGAGATAAGCAATTGAAAGAAATAGTTCATTAAGTCTTAATTGTATAATTTCAAAAATGGCACCAATATAAAGGTTGAATCAAAACAGGAAAGAAATGCTAGTAGAACATACTCCACTAGCTCAACTCTAAAACTACGCTACAATGTAAAACAATAGCATCCTCCAAAGCATGAGAACCTACAAAACTCCGAATGAATGCTGACGTGCGGATAGTTGCAACAATGAACCTGTTGCTCTATCGCCCACTTGTGCCTGCACCTAAAAGTATATGTTCGTATGGAATTAGTACACACTTTTACTAAGTATAGGTATATGCAAGCACACAATAAGGACATGCATGAGAAGTAATATCTCTTTCCTAGCAACATGATTTAAGAAATGGCAAGTCATTGGACTTGCCTAATTGAGATTAGGAAAGTTAGCGAACTTTCTAAATTGAGTTAGGAACGTCATTCCGTGAGAGTAACATGCATCATTATATTGCAAACAACACATAAGATCTTCCTATAGAACATATCATAGCACATAACATATAACACATAACTTCTTTCATATCATTCATTTATATTCCATGAGACCTTGGAATCATGGATTTGACATTAAGACATTCCAAAATGAGAGCTCAAGACATAGGACCTCAACTAGGGAGTCTTCATTAGCAAACACACAGTGTGATTCATTCATAAGTACATACTTCATTTCTTTCATTCATAGGCCAGTGTGAAGACCTGTTATACCTAGGGTATAGTTGAATACTTTCAGCGGGTTTGCTGTGCAATGATCAGGAATAACCTAATGTCATTACCTGGGTCTAGCTCACCTCTTGATTATCCTATCCTAACACCTTTGGCATCATTCATTTCATTATGTTCTTCATTTGAGGCTGGCCTCATTCATTCATTGGGAACTTTAATGAAGGTGGAATGACCGGCCAAAGTGACTCAATAAGTTGCTAGCGTTTATGGGAATTTAACTTCGCTAGATTCCTATATTGGCAGTATAGGTTCAAAGACTAGGAGATATATAGAGACCCATACCCGGAAAGCCGAACAGTCTAATCTCATGAGAGTTACGTGAACTTTCGCTCTTCTAGAAAGAAGGCATCACTGCTCATAACTAGCCTATCGGTGCTAAGTATAAAGTTCCATTACATTCAAACTCATACGTCATGGAAACTTGCTTCTAGTATGAGGACAACATAATTCATTAGATTATATCTTATCTCATCATTAGTATTAAGTGTGTTAAACTCAATACTTTCATTAAAGTGTTCATAGAGACTAGTCTCTTCATTATCTTACACTCTCATTGGTGAGCACGTGTTGGTAAAATGTACTTAGGCTCATTTGAGATTGATATTATCATATACGTTAGCTTTATATTATGTTGTCACCACATTCTTCATTATTAGCACTTTTTCTTTTCATTGTTACTCACCTCTTATTATGTGAATGTCCATTTCTTCATTTCATAATTCATCTCATCATATGCCAATACACTTGGCCAATTAGTGTATATTACACTCATACTTAACCCTCCTAGGGTTCATTATTTCATTACGTACAATTTAAGTTCACTTACTTTTGAACGTATGTTAGAGTTATGTGCCTATACATACAAGCCATGGGGCTTCATTAATAGTTCGCTAAGTGATTCTTACTTTCCTAAGATTATGTATTACAAGACTTATGTATCTTATATATATGAAAAGATCTTGATTTTTTTTCTAAGTAGATAACATTACTCTTGGATATTGTACTCACGTATGACTTATGTATCAATACGGATGTTTGGGCACGGGAACCCAAATATTGAATCACTTGGATATCATTTATATTTTAATTGATTTTATTTCTATTATTCATAACATTAGAACTCTAAATTAAATTTCAACATTAACATGGGAGGATTTTTTTTCTATTTAATTAGATCTCTAAATTAAATCTTAACTTTTACATGAAAGGATTAATTTTCTATTTTAATTAGAACTCTAAATTAAATCTCAACATTCACATGAAAGGATTAATTTTCTATTTAAATTAGAACTCTAAATTAAATCTCAACATTTACATGAAAGGGTTATTTTTCTATTTTAATTAGAAGTCTAAATTAAATCTCAACATTTACATGAGAGAATTAATTTTTATTTAATTTAATTAGAACTCTTAGGTTGGCTGAATGTTTGTGGGATCGAACCCCCACAACCACTTCTATTTTATTCTTTAATTTTTCGCCTTGAATCTATCTAGGAGGTGTTAGGTTCGATTCCCACCCCTCACAATTCTTTTCCTTCCATTTTTCCTTTCTCCCAAGAGCTTGTTACAACTTACTGAGGACCGTGGGATCGATTCCCCACGACCCCATAGTTTGTATATTATTTTTATTTAAGTCGGGGTCTTCCGCGTCATTGGATCAAAACCCCAAAACTACATCTCATTATTTCCCTTTTTTTTGCGAATTTCGCCGGCCCCTTACCGCATTTTGAGCCACGCCTGGCACACCATTTAAGTTTTATTTGTTAAGGTATGCCTTGGTGAGGTCTTGGGTTCGATCCCTGCAGACCTCACCCTTTTTTTTTCTTTTTTTGACGTTCAAAATTTCCATAATTTACCTACGGATTATATCCAAGTTCTGGAAATTTTATTTCGTGATTTTGAGCATCATTTTACGGGTCCTTTTTACATTTGTTTCTTAGACATTCATTAGGGTTCTTTAGACAACTTAGAAGAATGAATTGGTGATTTGTGTTAGCTAGAGTATATAGCATTTCAACCATGTGAACATCACGTCCAGGGACATTTACTTACACATAAAACACAAGTGATTCCATGTTGTTAGCATGCTAAACGGATACTCCAAAGTCATAGTGAAAACTTTGCAAACATACATTCATGTCTATATTAATATTTTTGAAAGATACAAAAACATAGGCACATAATCATGAAAATATACTCAAAAAGAGATCGTCACCACAGATATTGTGTCCTAAAATTCTACCAACAAACATACCAACTTAAGATCAATGGGAGCTAGTGACCGGAATCATGAAAAGGGAAAACAATCCTAGTAGGGGATGGATAATATGAAACTTAAGGGGGTCTCTTGGGAAAAGGACCAAGAGGGAAGAAAATCCATACCTTTATTGACGTTCAAACGAAGAATTTGCTGCTAAAAACTCTCTCCAAAAATCTATCCAAGTTACCTCGACGTCCACACCACTCAACGAACAACTTCTCTTTGCCTTAACGTTTTGGGTTTCTTTGTTTTTTTTTATAATTTCATATGAGTTCTTCAAGTGTGAAGTACTCCTAATGTATTCTATGGTTTTTGTTGTGTTTGGCAGCATTACGTGAGACAGAGAGATGGAAAACGTGAGAGAGAATTGAGAAAAGTGAGAGAGAGAGAGAGAGAGAGTTATTAGGATTAGAAGACTAAATTCAATACTTAATCAAAATAGGATTTAATTAACTTAATAAAAATCTGATTTATTTTAATTAATACGTGAAAGGACACCATTATGCACTTAAAATTTCAGATTTTTAAATAATAATTAAATCACCTTAAGTATTTATCTATTCGATTTTTAGAATTGTTACATTATCCCCCCTTAGGAACATTCGTCCCCGAATGACACCACCATTACACATCATAATGCCAATCATACCATAACATAATCGACAAGCACAATCGACCAATAGTAACAAAATACGAAGAGATAAGGAAACCAAGGCCTTTAAGTGGGAAGTCTAACCTCAAGAGCTTAAAAGATGAGGGTATCGGGATTTCATGTCGGCCTCAGCCTCCCACGTAGCACCCTAAACAAGATGATTTATCCACAATACATTCACTATGGAAATCTTCTTCTTCCTCAGCTGCTTTACATGTCTGTCTAAGATCTCAACAGGTAGGATTGATGCTGGATCACCTAGGCACTTCTTCAACATAGAGACTGTCACGACCCAAAATGAGCCGCGAGTGGCACCCACACTTATTCTCCTATGTGAGCGAACCAACAAATCTAACCCCAACGTTTACCAATATTTCAACCATAGTGAACAAAATATAATGCGGAAGACTCAAAACTCATTAATATAACAAAATAATAAGCCTCTAAAGTTTATCAATTATTATCCCCAAAATCTGGTAGTCATCACATCAAGAACATCTATCCTCGAATTTCTAAATCTAAGATTATTTAAGAAGCTAAAATAAGTAAAAGAGATGGTCCATGTCCGAACTTCAAGACATCAAGACGTGAAGGAGAGAATCCAGTCCGAGCTAGGAACAATAGCTCACCCTGAAATCTGACGTGATGAAGACTGGCTAGAGTTGAGGGCGAGTCGAAGTCGATGGTACACTTGATGCACTCCACAAAACAACAAGAAAATTACAAGTAGGGGTTAGTACAAGGAACACGTACTGAGTAGGTATAATCGGCCAACTAAAAATAGAAAGCAATATATACTGAATAATAATATAAAATCAACCACAATACTTAACAAGTGACAATCAACAAGTACAGGAACCATTGGCAGCAACACCAAACACACCTTTGAGAACTCAAGCCTCCATACCATACTCATTTGGGAAATAGGTTCTTCGAATTTGAGTATATTAACATAATACAAGATTACTTCTCTTTATTCTAATTGTGTCGGAACGTGACACTCCGATCCCCTAATGCTACGTGTCGGAACGTGAAACTCCGATCCCCTAATACTACATGTCGTAACGTGACACTCCAATCCATTATTACTACCGTGTCGGAACATGACACTCTGATCCCCTAATAATACGTGTCAGAACATGACACTCCGATCCCCTAATACTACGTGTCGGAACGTGACACTCCGATCCCCTAATACTACGTGTCGGAACGTGACACTCCGATCCATTTATCTCATTATTTTAGTTCATCAAGCTTTCTTTATGCCAAGGCGTCATCTTAATAGAGAGGATTTAAGATTGAAGATTCAACAGTCTCATCATTCTAACCACCACAATTATACGATCACAACATACAAACACACAATCAAGCATATAGAAGACTTTACAAAATCACCTAATACATATCGATCGCTATTTAGTGTTTATCTATCACATAGAAATAAACCATAACCTACCTCCACCGAAGAATCGTGATCAATCAAGCTATCTCCCCAATGCCTTTTGCTTTCCTCTTCGTTCTCTCTTTCTCGCTCGTTCTCCCTCTCTGCTACTTTTTATTTTTCTTCTCCAGATTCTTTTTCTTTTACCCTAATTACCATATAATTCATTATGATAAAAGTGACCCATCATTTATTTTAAAGTTATCTCCTTTAACCCCCAAGTAAATAAATTATTAAACTTACCCCACTAATTTCATAAAGTGTGTCATGAATAGTCCAAAACACCCTTTTAAAACTTTAGCAGAAATCCGACCCAGTTGGGGTTACGCAACCTGTGACGGTCCGTCGTGTCTATGACGGTCCGTCCTGCAGGTCCGTCACAAAGTTTAGAGAGTCAAATTCAGTAAAGGGGTTTGTGACGGTCCGTCGTATCTATGACGGTCGGTCCTGCAGTTCCGTCGTGAAGTTCAGAGAGTCGGTCTCAGTACCCAGATTTCAGAGTTGAAGTGTTTTTGAACGAAGACCCTCGACGGTCCATCGTGACCATGACGGTCCGCCACGTGATCCGTCGACCCAGTCTGTCATTATCAAAAATAATTCTACTGCTCGAATGGACTAAACAGGTTGTTACAATAGATACCAATTTACCCATCGTTCGTCCTCGAACGATCACAGGAAGAAAAACAAGGGCGAGAAGAGTACCTCAATCTGTAAAAAGATGTGGATATCTTCCTTGCATATCAGCCTCATTCTCCCAAGTGGACTCTTCAACTGGCCGATTATTCCACTGAACCTTGATAGATGCAATCTCCTTTGATCTCAACTTGCGGATCTCTCTATCTAAAATAGCAACAGGCTCTTCCTCATACGACAAATTTTCATCAAGAAGAACTGAATCCCAACGAATAATGTAGTTTCAATTCCCATGGTATTTTTTCAGCATAGACATATGAAATACCGGGTGCACTCCTGAGAGTCCTGGAGGCAATGCCAATTCATAAGCCACCTCCCCCACGCGCTTCAGAACTTCAAATGGACCAATGTACCTCGGACTAAGCTTACCTTGCTTACCAAACCGCATCACCCCTTTCATGGTTGAAACCTTCAGCAAGACTTGTTCGCCCTCCATAAAATCCAAGTCCCTAACCTTTCGATGTGCATATTCTTTTTGCCTGTTCTGAGCTGCTAGAAGCTTTCCCTGAATGAATTTTACTTTATCTAACGATTCCCTCAAAAGAACAGTACCCCATGGTCTCACCTTGAATGCATCAAACCAACCAATGGGAGACCTACATATCCTCCCATACAGTGCCTCAAATGGGGCCATATCAAAACTTGAGGGATAGCTATTATTGTATGAAAACTCTGCTAAGGGTAAGAAGTTATTCCAATGACCACCAAATTCTATCACACATGCACGAAGCATATCCTCCCACACCTAAATTGTTCGCTCAGACTGTCCATCGGTCTGAGAGTGAAATGCAGTACTAAGATCCAACCTAGTACCTAATTCAGCATGCAATTGTCTCAAAAACTTAGAAGTTAATTGCGTACCTCTATCTGATATGATGGAAAGTGGAACTCCATGCAATCGAACAATTTCTGAGATATAGAGTTTGGCTAACTTCTCTGCATTGTAAGTCACCTTGACCGGAATGAAGTGAGCAGATTTAGTTAATCTGTCAACAATTACCAAAATAGAATCAAACTTACCCAATGTCTTTGGAAGACCAACCACAAAATCCATTACAATTCTTTCCCATTTCCATTCAGGAATGGGCATTCTCTGAAGTGTTCCTCCGGGCCTCTAGTGTTCATATTTACCTGCTGAAAATTCGGGCATTGGGAAACAAAATCAACAATGTCACGCTTCATTCTACTCCACTAAAAATGTTGCTTTAGGTCACGATACATCTTGGTTGCACCAGGATGTATAGAATATCCTGAACTATGAGCCTCTGTAAGAATAGTGTGGATCAAATCATCAACACGGGGCACACATACCCTTCCATTAATTCTCAAAACACCTTCCTCATCAATTATTGCCTTTTTAGCCTCTCCTCGCAACACCATATCTAGAATTTGGCTCAGCTTCTCATCAGTAAACTACTTTCCCTTAATCTTGTCAAGAAAAGAAGATCTTGCCTCCACACAGGCCAAAAATTCTCCTTTCTCTAGTACTTCCAGCCTCATAAAGTCGTTAGCCAAAGTCTGGACCTCTCTAGCCAATGGGCGTCTAGAAACCTGTAAGTAGGCTAGACTTCCCGTGCTCCCTGCTTTTCTACTTAAAGCATCTGCCACAACATTAGCTTTTCCTGGGTGATACAAAATAGTAATATCATAGTCCTTTAGTAGTTCCATCCACCTCCTCTGCCTCAAATTCAAATCTTTCTGGGTAAAGACATACTGTAAAGTACGACAATCTGTGTAAACTTCACACTTGACCGTATATAGATAATGTCTCCATTGCTTCAATGCAAACACAACTGCAGCCAACTCCAAATCATGGGTCGGATAGTTACGTTCATGCTCTTTTAATTGCCTCGAAGCATAAGCAATTACATTCCTCTCCTGCATTAGCACTGCACCCAAACCAGAATAAGATGCATCACAATAAACAATGAAGTTCTTACCTTCCACTGGCAAGGTAAGAATTGGTGCAGTAGTCAGCAAGGTCTTGAGGTTCTGGAAGCTTTGTTCACATTCGTCCGACCATACAAATGGAACATTCTGCTTAGTCAAATTTGTCAGTTGGGAGGCAATAGAAGAAAATCCCTTGACAAATTGACGGTAGTAGCTAGCTAAACCAACAAATCTCCTTACCTCTGTAACATTGGTAGGTCTTACCCAACTCTTCACTGCTTCAATCTTAGAAGGATCCACCATCACCCCATCCTTAGAAACCACGTGCCCCAAGAAGGACACTGAATCTAGCCAAAACTCACACTTGGAGAATTTGGCATAAAGCATTTTCTCCCTCAACAATTCCAATACAATTCTCAAATGCTCCTCATGTTCTGTCCTGCTTTTTGAGTATATCAGTATATCATCAATAAGCACAATGACAAAGAGATCCAGATATGTCTTGAAAATCCCGTTCATTAGGCTCATGAAAGCAGCAGGGGCATTCGTAAGCCCAAAAGACATTATTAAGAATTCATAATGCCCATACCTGGTGCAAAAAGCAGTCTTTGGCACATCTGCTGCCTGTATTTTCAATTGATGATAACCAGATCTCAAATCAATTTTTGAGAAGGTACAAGAACTTTGTAACTGATCGAACAAATCATCAATGCGAGGACTAGGATACTTGTTCTTAATAGTTACCTTATTCAATTGCTTGTAGTCTATGCATTTCCGAAAACATCCATCCTTCTTCTTCACAAATAAAACAGGAGCACCCCAAGGGGATGCACTTGGTCTAATAAAACCTTTACCTAACAACTCCTGAAGTTGGGCCTTTAACTCCCTTAACTCAGCTGGAGCCAATCTATAAGGGGGTAGGGAAATGGGGCGAGTACCCGGCTCCAGCTCAATACAAAAATTAATATCCCTATCCGGTGGCATACCAGGAAGGTCGGCGGGAAACACATCCAGAAACTCACGGACTATCGAGACAGATTCAATCGAAGGTACTTGGGAAGTATCATCCCTGAGATGGGCCAAGAAATCTAAACAACCCTTACTAACCATTCTCTTAGCACGAAGAAAAGAGATGATATGAACTGGAGTGGAAATATAGTACCCTCCCACACTAGCGGATCTGTCCCAGGCTTGGCCAATGCCACAGTTTTAGCATTACAATCTAAGATTGCAAAATTTGGAGAAAGCCAAGTCATACCCAGAATCATATCAAAATCAACCATCTCTAGGATAATCAAATATACATGAGTATTGTTCCCCACAAAAGTCACAAGACAAGACCTATACACCTTCTCAACTATCACAGACTCACCCACAGGAGTAGAGACACGAATAGGCATGTCAAGCAAATCATAATGTAAATCAAGACCAGTAGAAAATGAGGAAGATACATATGAAAACGTGGATCCAGGATCAAATAATACATAATCCATGCAATCACAGACCAAAAGATTACCTGTGATAACAACATCAGATGTCTCTGCTTCAGACCTCCCGGGGAAGGCATAACAATGGGACCTATCACCTGTCTGCCCGTTGCCCCTACCATGTTGCGCTGCAGTAGTTCCAACTTTCCCTCCACCCCGACTGATTTGGTGACCACCATTTCCTTGGCCACCACGTCCTCCAGAATGGCGGCCTCTACCAAAACCACCTCTACCTCTAACTATTGGGGGTCTGTAACTCTGTTTTGGACAATACCTCCTAATATGTCCAGTCTCTCCACATCCATAACAATCTCTGGAGTCAAGAATAGGTCTCTGTGAGAATGACGAAGTCTGGGGATAACCTCCAAACTCAGAGAAATGTTGACTGGTCTGCGATGGACCCCCAGCTACAGCCTGCAGTGAAGACTGAATAGGTCAGGCTGGGTAACCTCCTGAACTCTGCCCTCTGGAGTAAGAACCACCAAACTCACCTCCCTTACGAAACTTCTTAGATGTCGACGCCATGGTGAAATCGTCTGGCTTCACTCCCTCCACCTCTATCACAAAATCAACCACTTCCTGAAAGGATTTTGCTGCAGCAGCTACTTGTAAGGCTGGGATCTGCAAATCTAACCTCAACCCTTTCACAAAACGGTGAATCTGCTCTTGTGGAATGAAGCAAAGTTGGGTGGCATACCTGGACAGTGCTCGAAACTTAGCCTCATAAGCAGTAACAGACATCCTGCCTTGCTCTAAGCTTAGGAACTCATCTCTCCTCTTGTCCCTCAAAGTCCGTGGTATATACTTCTCTATCAATAAGCTAGAGAATGATTCCCAAGTCATGGGTGGTGCCTGTGCTGGTTGACACTCAACATACGACCGCCACCACATTTTGGCATTCCCTTGAAACTGACAAGTCACAAACTCAACACCGAATCGTTCTACTATGTCCATCTTATGTACTAGCTCATGACAATCAACCAGAAAATCATAGGCATCCTCAGATTCAGCACCCTTGAAGACTGGAGGTTTCAACTTCAAGAATTTAGTGAAAAGTTCATGCTGATCACTCGTCATTATAGGCCGTGTAGTCAATCGAGGAAACGTGCCTACTTCCAATAAGGCATCCATGCGGGGTGCCACAACAGCATCATGTTGTACTCCTAGAACCTGAGGTGCTGGTGCAGAAAACATTGGAGGTTTCTGGCCCTGATCAGATAACCCGCTAAGATAAGTAAGAACCTGATTAATCATCTCTGGGGTAGGCTGGGGTGGTAATTCCTCATCTTGAACCTGCTCATTTTCCCCTTCCTCACCCTCTCTTACCACCTCATCAGTCGGTGGAGGAGTCATCGTCCTATTACTAGCTGGACCAGGTGTTTGTCCTCTACCTCTGGAGGACGTCCTCCTGCGACTTCTACCACGGCCTCTTGTCACTGTTCCTCCTCGAGCTACAGCCTCAGTGGTTGGCTCAGACGCACCTTGTCTTGCCGTTGATGGTTATGGCATAGTTGTTGCTCTTGTTCTAACCATCTGCAAAATAGAGTGAGGATGTCAGATACCAATTTGTATCACCTAGATACCAATTGGACCCAAGTAATAGCACGAAAGAAAGAAAGAATGGAATTTTCCTAAAGTCCTGTAGCCTCTCAAAGAAAAGTAAAGGCGTCCCCCTATCGTTCCTCAAGACTCTACTAGACTCGTTCTTGTGTGATGAGAACAACGAACCTAATGCTCTGATACCAAGTTTGTCACGACCCAAAACGAGCCGCGAGTGGCACCCACACTTATTCTCCTATGTGAGTGAACCAACAAATCTAACCCCAACATTTACCAATATTTCAACCATAGTGAACAAAATATAATGCGGAAGACTCAAAACTCATCAATATAACCAAATAATAAGCTTCTAATGTTTATCAATTATTATCCCCAAAATCTGGATGTCATCACATCAAGAACATCTATCCTCGAATTTCTAAATCTAAGATTATTTAAGAAGCTAAAATAAGTAAAAGAGATGGTCCTTGTCCGAACATCAAGACATCAAGACGTGAAGGAGAGAATCCAGTCCGAGGTAGGAACAATAGCTCACCCTGAAATCTGACGTGATGAAGACTGGCTAGAGTTGAGGGCGATTCGAAGTCGATGGTACACTTGCTGCACTCCACAAAACAACAAGAAAATTACAAGTAGGGGTCAGTACAAGGAACACGTACTGAGTAGGTATAATCGGCCAACTCAAAATAGAAAGCAATATATACTGAATAATAATATAAAATCAACCACAATACATAACAGGTGACAATCAACAAGTACAGGTGTAACGACCTGTTTAGTCGTTTTGAGCAGCAGATTTTATTTCTGGAAAAACTGGCGGAGACGACGGATACCACGACGGACCGTCATGGGCACGACGGACCGTCGAGGGTGTCTCGTCCCAGAACACTTAGAATTCTGAAATTTGGGTACTAAAATCGACTCTCTGTAAATTGTGACGGACCTGCAGGACGGACCGTCGCAGCTACGACGAACCGTCGTGAGATTCCGTTGCAAAACACTTCAACTCTTGAGAATTTGGTATGGGGAACGAGTTTCTGAACGTCATGAAGGAAGTGCAGGACGGACCGTCACAGGCGTGACGGACCGTCACAGACTACTTAGTGAAAAATGGAGTTCTAAGATGCTGCGATGACCTGCGTGACGGACCGTCGCAGGCACGACGGGCCGTCACAGGTTGCGTAATCCCAGTCGGAGTCGGATTTCTTTACACGATTTAAGGGACGTTTTGGACTATTCTTTCCTTAATTATAGATTTCGGGGGTTTATATTAATAACTCAAATTCTTGAGGGATAAAAGAGGTAACTTTAGGTTAATTAGTGGGGTATTATTGCCACCTTCTATTCTTAATTATATACTAATTAGGGTAAAAGAAAGAGGGTTTGGAATAAGAAAAAGAGAAAGAACAGAAAGAGAGAGAGAAATCGATCGAGAGGAAGGAAAACAAAGCTTGGGAAATTGCTTGTTGATTCCAATTCTTCGGTGAAGGTAGGTTATGGTTTTTACGATATTCGTAGTGAACTCTTAATAGTGAATGATATGTATTGATTGTATTGTAAACCCTGCTATATGCTTAATTGTACGCTTGCATGAATATGATTATGTGATTTTGATAAAGCAAGCATGATGAAAACTATTGAATCCCAAATCTTGAAAGAAACTTTAATCTACGTTATTAATGATGATGCCTTGGTATAAAAGAAGGCTTGATGAATTAAAGTAATGGGATTGATGATGCCTTGGTATAGAGAAGGCTTGATGAACGGATAGAATGATATTAGTGGATCGGAGTGACACGTTCTGACACATAGTATTAGTGGATCGGAGTGTCACGTTCCGACACATAGTATTAGTGGATCGGAGTGTCACGTTCCGACACATAGTATTAGTGGGACGGGTGTCACGAACCGACATATAGAATTAGTGGATCAGAGTGTCACGTTCCGACACATAGAATTAGTGGATCGGAGTGTCACGTTCCGACACATAGTATTAGTGGATCGGAGTGTCACGTACCGACACATATAGGGGATCGGAGTGTCACGTTCCGACACATATAGGGGATCGGAGTGTCACGTTCCGACACATATAGGGGATCGGAGTGTCACGTACCGACACATATAGGGGATCGGAGTGTCACGTTCCGACACATAGAATTAGTGGATCGGAGTGTCACGTACCGACACATAATAGTAGGGGATCGGAGTGTCACGTACCGACACAAGAGGAAGAAAGATAATGAATCTTGAAAGATGATAAATATACTCAATCTAATGAACTTAATTCCCAAATGAGTATGGTATTGAGGCTTGAGCCCTCATGGATGAACTTGATGGTACTTGATGATGATTATAGTACTTGTTGTTGCTACATGTTGAGTTTATAGTTGATTTATAATATTACTTGATATATATTATCTTCTATTTTGAGTTGGCCGATGATATCTACTCAGTACTTGTGGTTTGTACTGACCCCTACTTTTATGTTTTCTTCTTTGTTATTTGTGGAATGCAGCAAACGTTCCGTCAAGTTCAACTCAGCAGTAATTCTAGCCAGTCTTCACTACATCAGAAATTCAGGGTGAGCTAATGCGTCTAGCTTGGACTGGGTCTTCTTCTTCAAGTCTTGATGCCTTGAACTTCCGGCATGGACTAGCTTCTATTTGTTTTGCTTTCTTAGATACTCTTAGTTTAGTAATTTGAGGATAGATGTTCTTGTGATGATGACTTCCAGATTTTGGGGAATAATAGATGTTGAATTTTAGTAGTTATTGAATTGGTTTTTATTAATGAGTTAAGTCTTCCGCACTATTTTCTGTTGTTATACATTGAAATATTAAGGTTAGATTGGTTGGTTCGCTCACATAGGAGGGAAAATGTGGGTGCTAGTCGCGGCCCCGATTTGGGTCGTGACAACAGGAACCATTGGCAGCAACACCAAACACACCAATGAGAACTCAAGCCTCCACACCATACTCATTTGGGAAATAGGTTCTTCGAATTTGAGTATATTAACATAATTCAAGATTACTTCTCTTTATTCTTATTGTGTCAGAACGTGACACTCTGATCCCCTAATGCTACGTGTCGGAACGTGACACTCCGATCCCCTAATACTACGTGTCGGAACGTGACACTCCGATCCATTATTACTACCGTGTCAGAACGTGACACTCCGATCCTCTAATACTACGTGTCGTAACGTGACACTCCGATCCCCTAATACTACGTGTCGAAACGTGACACTCCGATCCCCTAATACTACGTGTCGGAACGTGACACTCCGATCCATTTATCTCATTATTTTAGTTCATCAAGCCTTCTTTATGCCAAGGCGTCATCTTAATAGAGAGGATTTAAGATTGAAGATTCAACAGTCTTATCATTCTAACCACCACAATTATACGATCACAACATACAAACACACAATCAAGCATATAGAAGACTTTACAAAATCACCCAATACATATCGATCGCTATTTAGAGTTTATCTATCACATAGAAATAAACCATAACCTACCTCCACCGAAGAATCGTGATCAAGCAAGCTATCTCCCCAATGCCTTTTACTTTCCTCTTCGTTCTCTCTTTCTCGCTCGTTCTCCCTCTCTGCTTCTTTTTATTTTTCTTCTCCAGATTCTTTTTCTTTTACCCTAATTATCATATAATTCATTATGATAAAATTGACCCATTATTTATTTTAAAGTCATTTCCTTTAAACCCCAAGTAAATAAATTATTAAACTTACCCCACTAATTTTATAAAGTGTGTCATGAATAGTCCAAAACACCCTTTTAAAACTTTAGCAGAAATCCGACCCAGTTGGGGTTACGCAACCTGTGACGGTCCGTCGTGTCTATGACGGTCCGTCCTGCAGGTCCGTCACAAAGTTCAGAGAGTCAAATTCAGTAAAGGGGTTTGTGATGGTCCGTCGTATCTATGATGGTTCGTCCTGCAGTTCCGTCGTGAAGTTCAGAGAGTCGATCTCAGTACCCAGATTTCAGAGTTGAAGTGTTTTGGAACGAAGACCCTCGACGGTTCGTTGTGACCATGACGGTCCGTCGCGTGATCCGTCGACCCAGTCAGTTATTATCAAAAATAATTCTACTGCTCGAATCGACTAAACAGGTTGTTACAGAGACATAAAAGACTGGATGGACAGACGCTAGCTCTGCAGGCAATGCTAACTCATAGGCCACCTCACCCACATGCTATAAGATCTCATATGGCCCCACATACCTCGGACTCAGCTTCCCTTTTCTACAAAATCTAATCACCTCTTTCATAGGCGATATCTTCAAGTAAACCTGGTCACCAACAATAAATTCCAAGGGCCGCTTTCTGTTGTATGCATATGATTTTTGTCGGTTGTAAGCAGTAGTAAACCTGTCCCTAATCACTCTAACTTTCTCCAAGGCCTCATGAATGATCTCATGACCGAAAATGGATGACTCTCCAACCTTGAACCACCCAAGTGGAGATCTACACCTCCTACCATACACTGCCTCAAACGGTGCCATCCCAATGCTGGAGTGATAACTATTAGTATACGAGAACTCTATCAAAGGAAGATGGTCATCCCATTTACTTTTGAAGTCAATCACACACACTCTCAACATGTCCTCCAATGTCTGAATTGTGCGATCTACCTGCCCATCGGTCTGAGGATTAAAGGCAGTACTAAGCTTTACCTGCGTGCCTAAGATTTTCTGGAAAGATCGCCAAAAATGTAAAGTAAACTGAGCTCCTCTATCTGAAATGATAGACAAATGGATCCCAAGCCATCTCACAATATCATCAACATAGAGTCTCGCATAATCCTCGGCTCTGTAAGTAGACTTCACAAGGATAAAGTAGGCAGACTTAGTCAATTTTCCCTTAATAACCCATATGGAGTCATGCTGCCTCCTAGTCCTCGGAAGACCAACCACGAAGTCCATATTAATGTCCTCCCACATCCCAGTCGGAACCTCAATAATCCGAGTCAAACTACAAGGCTTAAGATGCTCTACCAAAACCTGCTGACAATTAGGACACTTAGCCATATATTGTGCCTGTCCCTCTTAATGCCATCCCATCAATAAATCTACTTAAGACCATGATACATTTTGGTTGAACCTGGATGTATAAAATATCTGGAACCATGGGCCTCTGCGAGAATCCTGGTCCGCAAAATCATCCACATCTGGTACACATAACCTGTCCGGGTATCTATGTATGCCATCATCTCGCAAAGCGAAAGACTCATTCATTTTTAACAACATTGAGTCCTTCATCTCCATCAACACAGGATTAAGATGCTGACCCTTTTTTACTTCAACTATCAGGGATAATTCAGATCTTGGGTGAACTGAAACACCCCCACTAGTAGAGTCAACCAACTGCACACCGAGTTTGGCAAGTCTGTGTACCTCTTTTGCCAACTCCTTCTTCTCGTCCTCAATGTGCGCTGTACTCCCCATGCTCATCCTACTCAAAGAATCAGCCACAACATTAGCCTTACTTGGATGGTAGTGCACATTCATGTCATAATTCTTCAACAGCTCCAACCATATGCATTGACGTAGATTCAACTCCCTCTGTGTGAACACGTACTGGAGACTCTTATGATCCGTGAACACATCCACATGCGCTCCATGCATATAATGCCTCCATAGTTTCAATGCAAACACCACAACTGCCAACTCCAAGTCATGAGTGGGATAATTCTTTTCATGAATCTTGAGTTGTCTTGAAGCAGACACTATCACCGTACCAGCCTGCATGAGAACACAATCCAAACCAATTGTACATGCATCACAATAAACCATTTAATTCTCACCATACTTAGGTTGAGTAAGCACCGGGGCTGAAGTGAGTCTGTTCTTGAACTCCTGGAAACTCTTCTCACAAGTATCCCTCCATTAAAACATGGCTTTCTTTTTTGTAAAAGATGTCAATGGGGCAGCAATGGAAGAAAAGCCCTCCACAAACCTGTGATAGTAACCAGCCAATCCCAAAAAGCTATGAATGTTAGTGGGAGTAAGAGGCCTTGGTCAGTTCTTAAATGCTTGAGTCTTTCTCGGGTCCACCTCCACACCTTGATCGTACACAACATGACGTAGGAAGGTCACTAATCTCAGCCAAAATTCACGCTTGATGAATTTGGCATACAACTGATGTAGTCTAAGTACCTGCAAGGTTAGTCTCAAATGTTGTTCATTCTCTTCCTTGGTCTTAGAGTAGATGGGAATGTCATCAATGAATACTATGATGAAAGAGTCAAGGTATTCACATAAAACTCTGTTCATGAGATCCATAAATACAGCAGGTGCATTCGTGAGACAAAATGACATGACTAGAAACTCATATTGACCATAGCGGGTACGAAAAGCTTTCTTTGGGATACATCCATCCTTAACCCTAAGCTAATGGTACTCTGAACGAAGATCAATATTTGAAAAGAAACTAGACCCTTGAAGTTGATCGAACAAATCATCTATTCTTTGGAGTGGATACTTATTCTTTATAGTGACTTTGTTGAGCTGCAGATAATCGTTACACATTCTAAGGGTCCAATCTTTCTTCTTTACAAACAACACTGAAGCTATATGCTCGGATGAATGAATCCCTTATCACTGAGATCTTTTAACTGCAACTTAAACTCTTTGAGTTCTTTTGGATCCATTCGATAAGGAGGAATTGAGATTGGTTTAGTATTGGGTTCTAAGTAAATTCCAAAGTTAATCTCTCGAAGGGGAAGGACTCTACGCAAATCTGAAGAAAACACATCTAGGAACTCATTCACCACAGGCAATGAGTATATGGAATGAATGACGTGATCTAAATCATTAACACTCACAAGAATACATAATAACCCCTTGGACATCATTTTATTAACCTTAATATTTGAAATCAAGGGATTAGGACGACTCGAATTGTGCCCCTCCCAAACTAACTCTTCTTCATTGGGGAAGCAAAATCTCACAACGCTACTACCATAGTTCAAGAAAGAATAATAACTGTGAATCAGTCCATGGCAATAATAACATCAAAATCAAGCATGGGTAGTTCAACCAAGTCCGCACTCATAGTCTTACAACTTAAAACTATTGGGCAATCATTGTATACCCTATCGGTTCTTACATTTTCTCCTCAAGGCGTACTAACCACTATAGGATCATGCGGAACTTCAGGTAGTATTTCAAAAGTAAGGGCAAGCAGAGGAGTCACAAAGGAAAGTGTAGACCCTGGATCTAGTAGAGTATAAAGAGTTGAGAATACTTGCAGCATACCTGTGACCACATCAGCGGACTTCTCCTGCTCCTCCCTTCCCTTCAGGGCATAGAATATGTTCCTCTTGGGAGGATCGACTACTGCTGCACTCTGAGGGTTAGGCCTAGGCTGAGAAAAACTCCACCCTGATCTTTGTTCTGTGGACAATCTGTGACCATGTGTCCACTCTTACCTTAGCACAATTCTTCTTAGGACGATGCATCTCACCTCCATTGCCACTGTTGGTTTCAGGTCTACCTCCTCTAGGGGTTTTACTCCTCCGAGGGTTAGAATTCTCATAACTCTGTTGCCTTTTTTCAATCTGGGCTGCTCACGGACACCAAAATGGTTTCTGTGGCCTCCATGACTGGGACCTGCCTAATCATGAGGCCTAGGCCTTCTAACATCACGAACACTTCTCCTCTTGTGGTAGTCCTCTACCTTCTGTACATGCACCATTAACCTTGAAAGGTCCATATTATCATGGAGCATTGCACACCGACACTCAACCTCCAGGTCTGCATTGATTCCCCGTTGAGGAAGTTGCTCATCTCATCCAAGTTGTTTGAAACCAGGGAAGTAGCATTCCTGGATAATTCCAACAAAACTAAGTACTCTCCTCATTCTTGCTATTAAACATTAAAGGAAGTAACATACATTGATAGCTTAACAACCTTTAGCGAATACTTCCTGACCGTCATATAGCCTTGTTTAAGGTTGATGAACTCCTCAAGCTTGGCCTCTCTCATCTCTCTGGGGAAGAATCTCTCCTGAAATGCTGTCTTGAACAACTTGTATGTGACTGGCACTCCACCTAATGCACGGCTATCTGGACACATATTGCACCAAGTTTGTGCAACATCCTTGAGATGGTAGGAAGCCAGCTAAGCCTTCTAAATATTAGTTTCCCCCATTGCCACCAGGATTTTATGCACCTCGTCTACAAACTCTTGAGGATCATCCAATATCTTAGCCCCGTTCAATATAAGAGGATTTATCCTCGTGAAATCTCGTAGTCTGTCAGCCATACTGTGAACCAGTGGGTTCGCCCTTTAAACATCCTGCAGGTTAACTTGGGCAGTCATAGTCTGAGCCAGCATCATGATGGCATGTTCCATCTGGGCTAGAGATGTCCTCACCTCATCATCAGTCAACCTAGATGGGTTAATTGGCATTGCCACTTCTTCAGCTGGTGTCTAGGGTGGATTATGATTACCTTTAGCTGCTGCTCCTCCCTTCCTCAGAACCTTAGTTCTCCAAGTGTTCATTCTCTGGAAACAACAAGGATTGAGGTTATACACATTCACAAAACCAATAATTAAGACATTAGGAAAAAGCACGATAAGAATCAGAAGAAAGGAATTTTTCTTACGCATTATGCAGTCTCTAACCCAGG
>CM064967.1:39679664-39762938 GCA_032847665.1 Solanum chilense
TCCTGCATAACACTCTAGTGAACCTTCTATCTTCTTTTCTATTTGTTGAGCAAAAAATTCTCTATCACGTATATACCTGTGAAATGAACAGATAAGTTGGCAAAACAATTGGTTAGTGTGTTGCCTTCCTAAGAGTGTGTTTTAACTTAATTGGGTCATCGTCCCTTATTATGTTTACAACTTCAACCTCCTGCATAATACTCTAGAGAACTTTCTATATTCTTTTCTATTTGTTGAGCATAACAAGTTAGTCATAAAAGTGTAACCTATATATCTACAAAACTAAACCACTTCTCTAATTGTTACGGCTTCAGCAATAAGATTTTTGAAATCAATAATTCTCCTTCCTTACACCCCTAATATATTTCTCTCACTATATTTGACGCAAATAGTAGCAGCACAAGGACAAAGGTTACCCTTGGATGCATTATCTCTTGTGCATAAAAACCATCCAACTGAAGAGGGATTCTTCTCACAATAATATGTCATTAACTTGACTTCCATTCATCCGAAAATCGTAACATATGAAGCCATTTCATAGATAAGTTTTACAATAAAGGAAGTTTAAGAAAATAAAGTTATGATCGGAATAACTTATCTCATGAATTACGTTCTCATAAGGGAACTATCTACCATGAAGATAAGTGTTTCTTATCTTCCATATAAACCATAATATCATAACATGTACTATAACTATAATAGTCCTAACATTAAGGCAGATTCTTTGTCGAAAGGGACCTTGACATGTGAAAATATTGAAATTATAAAATTTTCTTTTTTACGGCGCCTCTATTTCACTTTTTAAGATTTATTTTTGGTGGGAATTATTAAATTTTAGATAATCATAAATATAGGGTACAATGAATTATTTGAGATTATTTTTTAACTACTAATGTTGTATATGTCAATTTCATTCACCCTAAATTAGAAAAA
This sequence comes from Solanum chilense, assembly GCA_032847665.1. Classification (NCBI taxonomy): domain Eukaryota; kingdom Viridiplantae; phylum Streptophyta; class Magnoliopsida; order Solanales; family Solanaceae; genus Solanum; species Solanum chilense. Next base: position 39,680,598 of record CM064967.1, read on the forward strand.
AAATATTTAATATGCATTAAATTCTTAGTGAATTTGGATGAGCGGGGGTGGGTGCGGGGCCCATGCCTCCTTAGAGTTCATCTATATAACAAATAAATCATCTTCAATGTTATTCATTCAATAATAATTGTCTACCTACTCAAATATCTTTTTTACTCAGCTATTTTCTTTATTTTTATATGTTATAAGTCTTCATAAGTCATCCCCTCCTCCCTCTACTCTCATACAAACCATCATTAGTTTTTATTTAAAAACACATTTTTTACTTCTTGATATTTTCTTGCTCCAGGCTCCATTATTTATAACTACTAAATACAATTTTATATAAATCTAATATGAGTGGTAATAAATGGGATGTAAGCACTGTTATAAGAAGTTTCAAAATTAATAAATTTTAAAAGTGTCGTCACTCCTAGGTCAGACTTGATCTCTTAATTATCAAAATTATCATTGAAGTTATCTTGACATACTTTTAAATAAGACATGACTAATTTGAATTACTTTGTTGAATTGATTCCTATGGATTTTATGGTTTGTTATCAGAAAACCTTAAATGATCAATGTTTTGTGATCATCAACACCACAAACCCCATTCATGTGATTCTAAATCAAGTTATCATGAATAAACATGATAAGCAAAAAATTTTATAATTTGTTCATCATTTTTACTATTATGTAAAATATACTCATTAAAAAATAAATATGACTAGGCAAAAAGTTTACATGTTTCTATACAATCACAAATATAATTGTTGTAGAAGATCAAGTCCTTCTTGTGGCTCTACAACAATTGTTGGTACATACGCTAGCCAGCAACTGGTGGTAAAAGGGGAACAAAGGTTTGTTGGCTAAGATGAGCTTGCTTAAAGTATCGTAGCATTTGTTGATTATCATTTTGATTCATAATAGATATATCAACAATTACAGGAATGAGAGTTGGAGGATTAATAATTTCTAAAGATTGATAATTTAGAAAATATTTAGGAAAATAATGCAAGTTAGTCATGTTAACATCATTCAAGAGAATTTCAATTATCATTTTCATTATTCAGAGACTCCAAGCCTGATCTAGAATATACAACATATTTCGCTTATTAATTTTGAAGCTTCCTATGACCGTGTATATATCGCAATTGTTATCACCCATATCAGATAGAAATAAAATTACATCTAGTTACTACAAAATAAATGAAGTACAAAGCAAGAAAATATTTCAAAATAAAAAATGTTCATACAAATAAAGAAGTTAATTATGATTTGAGTGAGGGGAGCGGGAGAAGAGGGATGACTTATAAAGAACAATATCATACAAGTACAAAAAAAATAAAGGAACTCAAAAGGGTAACCTACCCACCCTAACTCATCCACACACACTTAGAATTTAATGTATAATAATTTTTTTGTTGTCTTACGGTTTGATAAAATATGTTAAAAGGGATGGTTGATACGAATTAAAATACTTCTCTCCTTTTTTTGTTACTCAAAACTTTTGATATATTCTTTTTATATAGATTGAAAAAATGACTTCTCTACTAATAAAACAAATCTTCATAAAGAAGGTATATTATCTTTTTCCTATCCTTCAACACATCCAACAATCTATCCCCCACCACCCTACACCTTACCTTCACCCTATAGAATCCCCGTATCTTCAATCTCCATCACCCCACACCTTACCTTCCACCCTCTACACTCATAGTGTTTTTCTAGAAAACATTTTCCTGCGCACCAAACACAACAAAAGCTCATGTTTTTTTCTTCATGGATTATTGACTTAATTATTATTATGTATTAGTAATCACGATCATTATAATCAAACATGTATAAATGAATTTTGTATGACATATGGTGTAAGGTTTGAGTCTCTTACATCTTCATGGAAAATTCAGCTAAGCAAGGCATCAACTATAAAGAGATTCATTGATACTACAGTAAATGTGGGGAGAAAAGAGATCCTAGATGGGTTTAGGCCATGATCACGTGTCGTAATTAGAAAAAAGTTGATGTTGCTACAAAATCAAATGCTACTACAAACTTGACTCATGGATTTATTAATTCGTTGTAGCCTTGTCTTTTGGCTTCCTCCGAACCCTTACAAGTTATGAGTTTAACTAACTTTGATAAGTGCGTCAATCATTGTTTTGCCGCCTACATTTCACTTAAAGATGTTCAAAATTCTGAGAAATACGCTCGCATTATGATTCATTCTCCTAGATACCGAGTTATTCATATGTATATATATTTACATGATCTCGATCCTTGTCTATTTTGATACTATATATCTCGTTCTCTGTCTATTATGATAGTCAGGAATATATATACCTGGGTATGGACTGTGATTTGGATCCAACATCCTCCTGAAATTCCATCGTCAGCTTTGATCATTTCTATCTCAGTTTCCTCTGTAGGAACAAGATCTAAAATCGGAACGTTAACATTGGCATCTTCAATCATGTATATCTCAATTTCCTCTGTGGTAACAAGATCTAAAATTGGAACGTTAGCATTGGCATCAGAATGTAAGAAGATGCCAATACTAACGCTCTGAGACATGATTGAAGATGCCAATGTTAATGTTTCGATTTTAGATCTTGTTCCTACAGAGGAAAATAAGATAGACATGATCAAATATAACAATAGAGTCTCAAGAGGTTGTTGGATCCAACAGACAGTCCATGTACATGGATATATATTCATGACTATTAGAAAAGACAGATTTCGAGATATATAGTGTTAGAATAGACAGAGATCGATATCATGTAATATATATACCTATGAATAACTCGGTATCTAAGAGAATGAATCACAACGCAAATAGAGTTCTCAAAATTTTAATCATCTTTAAGTGAAATATAGGCAGAAAAACCATGATTGACGCACTTAGCAAAGGGGTAAACTCATACCTGGTAAGGGTTTAGAGGAAGCCAAAAAACAAGGCTGCAAAGAATTAATAAATCCATGAGTCAATCTTGTAGTAGAATTTGATCTTGTAGAAGCAACAACTTCTTTCTCAATTACGACACGTGATTGTGCCCTAAACCCATCTAGGATCACTTTTCTACAAACATTCATGGTAGTATAAATGAACCTTTTCATAGTTGCTGCCTTTTTCTAAGCCTAATTTTGCATCAAGATGTATGAGAGCCAAACCTTACACCATCTGTCACAAAAAAATTTCATATATGCAAGTTTAATTATCATCATGATTATAGATACTATAAATAATTAAACCAATAATGCATGAAGAAAAACACTTGAGATTTTGTTGTGTTTGGTACGAAGGAAAATGTTTTTTTAGAGAAAACTCTATGACTGTTTATAGAGGGTGGAAGGTGAGATGTGGGTTGATGGAGATGGAAGTTCCACGGGTGCTTGAGGGTAAAGGTAAGGTGTAGGGTGGTGGAGATTGATGGTCAGATGTGTTGGAGGGTAGGAAAATATAATAACGTCTGTTATGAAGTTTTGTTTAATTAGCAGAAGCCCTTTTTTTCATTATTGAAAAAAAAGTTTATCAAAAGTTTTGAGAAACAAAATAATTGAATAATATTTTCATTAGTATCAACTGCACTTGATAAAATAGTTCCCTCCAACCATTTTGGATCCATCTTTTCCCAATTAAATCATAATGGAATCAAATTCTTGACTCGTATTTCCTCTGAACATAGCCTACACACTAATATTTCTCTCTATTCATCCTCTCCTTTCCAGGAAAAACATGTCTTCACTATTACGATTTGAAATATCAAGTCATGATGACACCTACAATATTCCACCAGAGGGTCCGACAACCATATCCCATAATGTATAAACCTTGAATTCTTATCCCTTAAAAATTTCTAAATTTCCATCCTCCCAAATCAATTGAGAACCAAATTTTTGTGGGATTTTGAAATCTATATATTTTAAATGGGGAAGGGACACCCAAAAGGCTAGAATTTCCATTACTTGGCTAGGTTTAGGACACTTTGTCTTCAACCTAATAGTTGTGAAAATTATGAACTGCTTAGCATTTTTCCTTTCTTTGTTATTTTTTAGTTGGAGCTCACAGGTGGAATTGTATATGTTTCTGAATAATATGTGTGTTCAAAGTACTTTTTTAGAAGACGACTTAAACAAAGTTTTTGGCTGCTAATATCATGTAGTAATTTTGTATTCTACTTTGTATTTTCATCTTAAACGTTGTTTTGAGACTTGAAATATGTTAATATTTATGGTTAATTTTAGTGTTTAACAGAGGAGAATAATAGTTGATTGAAGAAGAAAAAGGAAAAGTGATTTCTATTGATAAATAAGAATGAATAAATACATTGCAACTCAACTATGTTGATGTAAAGTAATGTTAAATAATAGCAAAAAATAGAAATCTGCAAACGAGATTTGGCTATTTGAACCGTCAATGTTACTATATTTGTATGCACATATCGATAATTTCTCACATCGAGTTTAAAAAGGTAGCACATGAGTCTGTTTGGGTCGTTCGGGTAACCATGCATCTAGGAAAGTATAAACACTATGTGGGTTGTAAAAGTCATCATAATCTCTAGAGAAAATTTCGCAAATAGTCACTATAATGAACTTAAATAGGCTCCTTAGCTACAATTTTTATATTTACTGTAACACCCCAAAAATTTCTAAGTTCAACCCAAACCATTCTTCAATTTCATATAAGGTCGTACTGAGTGACTCTTAATTTTTCTAAGATAAAGATAAAGGCATTTAAACTTTTTAATGATTTCTAAGTTTGATATATAGTATATATAATGGTGTATCTACACGATAACACATTCAGAAATCACCAATGTTAGTATAAAGTGTATGCCTTTTCAAGGAGAATATGATAAGGCCAAGTCTTTGTGAACTTATAAATAGAGACGTGTTCATGGATGAAACAAATAAAAAATTGAGAACTAGAAATAGTTCAGGGGTTAATTGTGTGACTGATGTTGTCTAGGTATACATAAAAGTTTGACGGTTCAAAGATATCAAATCTAACAATTGACCAAGTATATCTAACATATGTTTACTATGGAAAGTTCAAAAGGAAACTCATTTATCCAGATGCAACAAATCCTTACCTACAAATCACACAATTTTCCATTCTTATGTTTTTAAAATAATCATTCCCTATTCATATGGGGGATTGTTGGGTTTTGAAAGTGTGAGCACTCTCCTAAAGGGTTGTGACTTTGCAGAATGGTTTTGACCTTCATGAAAGATTGTGTCTTTTCTAAAGGTTTGTGACCGTTTAAAAGGTTACGCCTTTTCCAAAGGGTTTTGACCTTTTTGAAAGGTTGTCTTTTTTCCAAAGAGTTGCGACCTCTGAAATGAATTCTCCCCTTCTTCTGCATACATTTCTTACAAAACAAAATCGATCAATCGTGTCCGTGTGTGCGATTCATTGTTGTCATTTTAAGTTCGTTAAAATTATCGAAGTTTTAGATACCACTACTTCTTTAATAGTGAATTTTATTTATCTTGAGAGGAATTAATCAACAAGCTCGGGTACTTGAGAGGATTAAATTTTTTATGGACATACAGAGAATTGTCTACACTCAGATAGTTCTTTGCTTTTTTCTTTTCATCATTTATTATATCTTTTTCTAATTTATATATAGGATTCAACATAAATAAACGACATTTATAGGGGATAAATTGATTTTTTCCTAAAATTGAGGATGCAGACAAAAAAAAATTTGAAATTCAGTTAAGCAAAAGATATTACTCTTTAGATTACAATTTGAAATAAGTGATGTCAAATTTGATTTTTTGTCCTGCTTTGTTGATGTTTGCAGTAATAATGAATTATTTTTTTGGTGAACTCTAAAAGAAAGAAAATAAAAATATTCAATAAATAAGTCATAAGAATGAATTTCATCATCACATTGAAATTAACATATAATGTCAAAGATTTTTTCTAATAAGTGATAAAATGTGTGCGTTCACTATCAGTCAATGGAGCAAGTCCCTTGACAGAACCTCAAGGATATTACAAAGTAAATAACAATAATAAAATAACACAAGTAGTTTATGTGGAAACCTCCTTGCTCAAGGGAGTAAAACCACCACCGTTGCACATGATTTCAACTGTTTCACTAAACAAATGTTTACCAAGTTACACCTAATGTGAGAAAAAGTTATTAATCTCACGACCAAGTAATGTACGTATTACTTGAATAGACTAAACAAATGTGATACGCTCAAATTTACTTCTCGAAAAGAAGTATAAGCGGTCATATCAAGTAAAGAACCCAACTATGAGGTTGGGGTTGATCCTAAGAGGAAAATGATTTAGACTTAACATTAACCTACAATTACTTCTATTTAATCAAGTCCTTTCTGAAAATAGGTAATAAAAGGGGGGGTTTCAAATAACAAAAGGAATTAAATATTTCTAAGTAAGCAAGTAGCAAGTATGAATATTTGATATTTATCATGTGATGACAGTAACTAGGGAATAAGTGTTCCCCACAGGTTCATAACACAGTAATTCTAGCTATAACAATCCTTTCCTAGTATCTTGCATGCAAAGTGGTAAGTTATGTATCCCTATTTCATTGGTCCGGCAACTAGGGAATTTCACTCCGCACCTTGGTCCGACTACGTGTGTATGCTTTAGTAAACCTTACCTTTACCTCATATTAAGCATCATAATCAATGTATGGCTTAGTTGTTACTTCGCACCAATCGACACTAGCCTATTAGATAGTGTATACTAAATCTACGTTTATAATTCCTTTCTTATTATCTACCTCCTTGGTCCGGCAAATAGCAACAAGGCGAGTTTAACCGTGAACTCGTTGAAAAGACTTCTAAATGAAAGAATTATCAATACATGCAAGACACTATTCTAGAATGTTACTTTAGCTAGTTTTTACCTAGTTATTTAACCATAGTTCCCACAACCCTAATTTTAGATTTAGTTACCCATGTTCATAATTACACAATTCATATTGATTAGACAAGAATTCATGTACTTACATTGATTATATTAAAGAAAATCCAGAAAATCACTTGTATTCGAGAAAATAATGCAATAAACAATTCTGGAAAAATGAAGTATTTTCCAAAACCCAATATTCAATCACCAATATTACAAATCATAAATATAACTAAGAGTCTAACCCCAAAAATGAGGTTTTTACAAGTATTTATAATAAAGAAGTCTTAACATAAAAAGGAAATCTATTTAAAGAAAATCTGCCCGAAAACGTGTTTGTTGACGACCAGACTGACGGACCATCGAGGCCACGACGGACCATCGAGGCCTCTCGTCGTTCCACACTTAGAATATTTTTCAACTTTTTTCTTCTCCCACTCACTGTTACCATTGACGGTCCGTTGAGTGAACGACGATCCGTCGATGGCTTCCGTTTCTCCACACTTAGAATCATTTCAAGATGGGTACTGGGTATACTTTATGTTAGAAATGATGGATGTGCAAGATGGTCCGTCATGGAGATGACGGTCCGTCGATATCTTCCGTAGCCCCACACTTTGTCAGACTTCCCCGATCTTCCTTCAGCAACATTTTTGTTCAGACGACGGTTGCCACCTACGTACCGTCGAGGGGTCAACGGACCGTCGATGGCTCCGTAGGTCATCACTTCTGCCATTTCAGCACAGTTCTTCAGCATTTTCATTCTGGATAGTTTTCCTACAAACAAAGAGAAAAATACATATAAACAACTACAAAAAGGCCTTAGACACACACTAAACGTAAGGAAAAAGCATTGGAAGTGCCGTGAAACCACGGTACATCAACACACTCAACTTAAATTCTTTGTTTGTCTTCAAGCGATATACTATGACTCATCACAAAACCTTTGTACAAGAGTATCCTTATTTTAACTTTCGCAATCATCTAGCTATCAATCCTGATTATTCTCATTATGTTTATGCATGCTATCACTATTAGGCTCGTTTATGTGGATAAGAACATCACAAAGACTCACCACACACTGACACCTATCCTCTTTGAACTCTCACCAAGGTACCAATTTTCCGATATTATAACTAGTTTTTTCACTTCAAAACGACATCCTCATTTTTCACACAATTATTTCAGAATGAATATAAGGATTATTTTTTTTCAACACTCGCTCTCAGAAAAAATTCACAGGTCATTTATACTTGTTGCCATAGGTTTGCCCTTATTTTCACCACTTTAAGTTCACCATAATAGACTCTTAGGATCACAATACGACTTTCTTAGCTTGTAGCTTAGGCTCAGGGTCAGGTAGGGTACATTTAGATGTATTTTAGTGACTTATTGCCTTCCTTGACAGAACGACTAAGCGTCTTACCTTTTCATTATTTTATTCCGCTCTATTTCTTAATTTTTGTAATATTCTTTCGCCTTACTTTTTTCCTTTCTTTCTCCTTTTGTGTAAGTGATTTTATTTAAAAATTTTCACTTAGCTTTCAACTTTTCTTGAGTCACTTTTTTTTGTTTTTTCTCTTTCTTTGTTCTTTCAACCCCACTTTCCGGAGCATTCCTCAACTAGCCACCCTCAACTCATGGTATTGTCATGAGTCAAGGTACACAATACCCAAGGTTGGGTCAGGGCCACGACAAGGTTGTTTTCTGCATTAGCCACCTTCAACTTATGCTTTTGGCATAAGCTGAGGTGCACATGTCCAAGGAGGGACCAGGGCCAACACATTGTTCCCCGAAAAGATCAGTTGGGGTGAAAAAGAAAGGTCTATTTTAAGCTCAAATCATTTAGGTCAAGAAGGGATTAATTTCATTTTATTTTCTATTATCTAGGCTAAAGATTTAATATCTTGAACAAGGGCCTATGATCCTTTCCTAATTGTTTATCACAGCTTACTTTTAGCAGGACTAACCAGGCAAATTCTAGCTTCGTACCAATGGTGGACTATTCAAATTTTACTCACACTCACTTGACATCTCATTAATCTACCAGATTATCAGACACCTAGTTCAAGTTTTAGATTTAGGATCATGTCATTGTGTATCTCTATATCATGCTTAGAGCCACACATTTATCAGTTACTATGCCTACTTATGCAATATTGTATTTAAATCAACATATCATTTTGTTTAGCCATCATGCTTCAGATTCCATTTCTATACTTTGTACAAAAGATACCAACATTCTGGTACAACAATAAAATAACCAGTCTATTGGGAAAAAAAAAACAGAGGTAAGAACACCCCAAGAGAGGATCGTGAGTTGATCTACTAAGACTTCACCCTAGAACTCACTTTCCATTTACCCCACCCCAAACAAAAAGACATGCAGTTGTCCCCAATGCATAAAAGTATATAAAATGGGGTGGTAGGTGAAGAAAACATGAGGCGCAAACCACCAACGATCAACATGCTGACGAGTCTGGTTTCCCGGAATCCGCTCCCTCTGTAGCAGGGACACCATCTGTGGTGTCCTCAGCAATAACAACACCATCAGTAGTGCTCCTCTCAGCCTCAACAATTCTGGAGCTAGATTCCTTAGCAGCCACTTTTAGAACCCTAAACTGGCGGGACTCCTCAGCAATCAGTGAGGCTCTCCTCGCGGCCTTCAACTCATTGCGCTCTTTCTTTCGTGCCCGAGACTCATCCTCATCTCTAACTCGATGCCTCTTGGAGCGATCTCGTGGATGAGGTGGTGGCTCATCAGTGATGGAGAATAAGGAAACCCACACAATGTCTTCAGCAAGCTCTATAGAAGGGGCCTCAAACTCTAGCACCTGAGCCTCCAGTATGGTATCCAAGTCTTCTCTCTTACTCTCCACAACAGCCTGAAGTGTCTTCAAATCAACTGTAGGGGCTGTCCGGGCAAGAACCCGCAAATCAAATGCATTCAAGCACTGGTGGACCTCCATGATCTGCCGCTCAGTATGTTGGGCCATCTTCCTCTCTAGCCACTCCTCCGCCTCAGCAATGGACCTCTGCATCCAAGTCTTGATGTGATGCAGAAGTGTGGCCATTTGAGCCTCTAATTTATAGACCCTAGCAAGCGGGACAATCGTAGCAGATGAAGTCGAGCGGGAGGAGCTCGAAGTAGTACTAGCACTCGGGATAGACTCAACCAGGGTGGTGTCTATAGGCTCAGATGTAGCCGGATTAGCTGCTTCGGCTTGCTCTACCATGGCTGCCAGGTTCTCACTAAGCGGCTGAACCTCTGGACGGGGCCCTCTATAGATATCCAACTCATTGGCCTCATCCCGAATGAGGCGAATATCCACTGTGCGGGGCGGGGTCTTGATCACATCAATGTGCCACACGGGCACTCCTGCAGACATGCACAACTCAAAGACCACGCACGGGAAGGGGTAAGTAGTAGTGGAATTTAAGTGTCTCTCATGCATCACCGCCTGCAACAGCCACGCGAAGTCCACCTCGAACCCCGCAAATATTGATGCCATCACCACTGCACGATACAAAGTGACAATGTTATTAGCATTAGTGGGGGAAAGGCAGTTTCACACCAGTAGCCATAAGAATTTGGTTGTGAAGTGAGGTTGGACTTGTTGATGCTCCCCTTGGGATCCAGCACCCAATCAGCAACCTCACCATCCACTAATACCGGAGAGTCGCCACATAGGAGGCAAAGAACTCTTGAACTATTTTTTTGCTATAGCGGCCCACATTTCGAGCAGATGGCCGGCATAGTGGGAAGACTCCTAGTGTGAACCCGACACTCGAGTGTCAGGGTCCAGTTCATGACCCCCTTGTCGTTGGGAACCTTGGCATCAGCATATACTTGATATTAACCCTCGACAGACCACCGATTGGGCTGATCAGCAACCGGAGAAGGGACGTCAGTCTGCGGTGCTGGAGTAGAATCAGCACTATCAGCCTCATAAGACGAGGCAGACTTGACCGAAGTAGCTGGAGCATTGGCATTAGGAGAAGCAGAAGCCTTGTCAGGCCCGGACGCCTCCACAGATCCGGATTCTTCCTCAGAACCAGAAGCCTCCTCGGAGCAAGACGCTTCCTCAGAATGTCCTGTCGACCCAGAAGGTGTGCCGGTCAGTATGCGCTCTTCTTCAGACTAGGAGGCAGTGACTCCGCCAGGTGCCACCTTCGTGGGCGTGGCTCTGTTGGTGCGGTCATCACGGGTAGGAGTGAGGGTTCCTGGTGTCAGGTACTCTAGATCACGCTCATCGTCTGAGCATATGACCATCCGATTCGACGGGGCGACAGACTTAGAGCGCCCTCTCGAGTAGACACGGTCTTGCTTGGGTGCCATATGTACCTGCAAAAGCGAAGTTATTAGTACCACTAGAAACCTATATCATATTCAAAAGCATCACGCAAGAGTAAAACACATAATGTAATGGCAGTGTAGAAATGCAACACTGCCTGACAGACCCATCGACGGTCCGTCGAAGGGACGAGGGTCCGTCATGGGGGTCCATCGAGGGACAACGGTCCATCGTGGGGGTCCATCGAGGGACCTTAGAAGAATTTTTTGTTTAGAAAAAACAAAGGTTCTAACAGTGTCGACGGTTGTGCAAGACAGATCGTCGAAGGGATGACGATCCATTAATGTGGTCCGTCGATGGACACTTAGAATATTTTTTTAGAAAATAAGAATCAAAGGTTCTGACAGTGTCGACGGTTGTGTAGAATGGATGGTCAAAAGGATGATATTCTGATAGTGGGGTCCATCGACGAAAACTTTGAATTTTTTTTAGAAAATCAGAAAGAAAGGTTTTGACAGTGTCGATGGTTGTAAAGGAAATACCGTCGAAGGGACAGCGGTCTAACAGTGGCATCCGTCAATGAGAATTTCGAATATTTTTTAGAAAATCAGAAACAAACGTTCTGACAATGTCAACGATTGTGAAGGACGGACTGTCGAAGGGACGATGGTCTATCGTGGGGTCCATTGATGGAAACTTAGACTAAGACAGGGATGTTGGGGTTGACGAACCCCAACGATGATCTGTCGAGGGACCGACGGAGGCTCGTTGTGTCCTTCAGGGACAGAATTTCGCAGCCATTTTATTCCTCCCAACGTACTAATTTAGAGCATCCTTAGAGACATAAAGTTTCCCTAACATTTAAGACAGTATTTCATCATTCCTAGGGCATGAAGTATCATAGTTTGAACATTCGATTCTACAGCCTATCAAAACCCTAGGTCAGAAACACAACACATTTTTAAGAAGATACCCCCATCCCTTTAATATTCAGTGTTCTAAGGGACTTAGGACTTCAGGTGTAAGTTATTATCATGCAAAGGGGTCCCAAATTCCAGACCCACAAGAAAGACATCAAGTTAACATGTAAGTTAACGATATGTAATCTAGATGATCAAAAGAACATTCTTGGAATCTGTAGTGGAGGAAAAAGGAGTATGCAAACTTGTAGTCGAACAGCAGCAACACCAACCACAGCATCGACCGGCAAGGAGATTGAAGAAGATAGAAGATTTGGGGAGAGAATGGAGTTTGTGGAAGTGTGGGAATTTGATGATGGAATGGGAGTTAATGGGTGAGGAAGTGGGGGGAAATGAGAAGAATTAGGGAGGAATACCGTTATGGGGGTTATGTGATGAGGTGGGTAACTGAAAAGTTTAAAAACATTTAATCTGTAGCCGGACGGGTCGGGTCAGGTTGGTGGGTGAGGAATCAACGATTCCCCGTCGACAGACCATAATTCGGTCGATGATCCGTCGACCCCTCTGTTGACAGTGCCCTCACTTAGAAAATTTAAAGAACATACATGGGCACGACGGATCCTACCGACGGTCCGTTGAAGGGACGATGGTTCGTCAATGGGTGCACCAGACCAATTTTCGGAAGATTTCTGGTGATTTGGTCCCTGCATATTTAACAACCATTAAGCTAATTTTTTTGTGTTTTCTGGACACTTTTTAGATACGGACCCTACTCTACGCTCTAGCCAACACTTGTAAAGAAAAATTAAGGAACATTAAGATGTAACGTAAGTAATAAAAGCAAAAATAATGCAACTATGCCTAAAAATCACGAAAAACATATAGTTGGCTAGAGGATACATATTGGGTTGCCTCCCAATCAGCGCTTAATTTAATGTCGCAGCACGATGGAGGACTCTTGATTACTCAGACTTCATCAAGATGGTATGTCTCGATCACTTCATTCGTCATTTCAGCATGCCCTAGATAGAATTTCCTTTACTTGGCTAGGTTTAAGATACTTTGTCCCTAACCAAATAGTTGAAAAAGTTATTAACTTCTAAGGGTTTTTCTTTTCTTTGTTATTTTCTAGTTGAAGCTCAGATGTGGAATCTTTTATGATTTCTGAATAATCTGTGTGTTCAAACAACTTTTTTTAAGAAGACGAGCTTAAACCCAAGTTTGTGGCTCCTAAGATCATGCAATATTTTAGTATTCTACTTTGTATTTTCATCTTAAATGTTTTCATCAGACTTAAAATATGTTAAGATTTATGGTTAATTTTAGTGTTTAACAAAGTACAATAAGAACTAATTAAAAAATAAAAGGAAAAAGTGATTTCTATTGATAAGTGAGACTAAATCAATACATCGCAGCTTAACTAAATTGATGTAAAGTAATGCTAAAAAAATGAAATAAAAAAAGAACTTCTACAAATGAGATTTGTCTATTTTAACAATCAATTTACTATATTTGTATGAACGTATCGAGAAATTCTCACATCGAGTATAAACAGATAGCACACGAATCTGTTTGGGTCGTCCGGGACACTATGCATCTAGGAAAGTATAAACACTATGTGGGCTTTCAAAGTCACCACAATCTCTAGAGAAAATTTCGCAAATAGTCACTATAACGAACTTAATTAGGCTCCTTAGCTACAATTTTTAAATTTACTGTAACACCCAAAAAAATTCTAAATTAAACCCAAACAGTTCTTGAATTATGTATAAGGTCGTACTAAGTGACTCTTAATTTTTCTAAGATAAATATAAAAGCATTAAAACATTAAAATTATTTCTAAGTTTGATTTATATTATATATAATGGTGTATCTACGCGATAACACATTTAGAAATCACCAATGTAAGTGTGAAGTGTAAGCCGCTTCATGGAGAATCCGATAAGGCCAATTCTCTTCGCAATTATAAATCGAGACATGTTCATGGATCTAACAAAAAAAAAAGAATGAGAACCGAAAACAGTTCAAGGGTTGATTGTGTGAATGATTTTGTCTAAGTATACATCAAAGTTTGCCGATTCAAAGATATCAAATCTACGGGTTGACCGAATATATCAAACATATATTTACTATGGAAAGTTCAAAAGAAAACTTACTTATCCATATGCAATCAATCCTTACTTACGAATAACATAATTTTTCATGTTTATGTTTTTACAATAGTCATTCCCTATTCATGTGGGGGATTATTGGATTTTAAAGGTGTGAAAATGAAACGAAGAGTTGTGACTTTGCAGAATGGTTGTGACCTTTATGAAAGATTGTGTCTTTCCAAAGGTTTCTCACCGTTTGCAAGGTTATGTCTTTTCCAAAGATTTTTGATCTTTTTGAAAGGTTGTCTTTTTTCTAAAGAGTTGTGACCTCTAAATTGAATTCTCCCCTTCTTCAACATACATTTCTTACAAAACAAAATAAATCGGTCGTGTCTGTGTGTGCGATTCATTTTTTTCATTTTGAGTTCCTTGAAATTATCAAAGTTTTAGATAAAACTAATTATTTAATGACTAATTTGTTTTATCTTTGGAGGAATTAATCTACAACTTCGGATACTTGAAAGGACTAAATTTTTAAGGACATACCGAGTGTTTTGTGGACTCAGATAGTTCTTTTCTTTTTCTTTTCATCTTTTATTATATTTGGTTTGCTAATGTAAATATGGGAGTCAACAGATATAAACTACATTTACAGAAGATAAATTGAATTTTTCCTAAAATTGTGATTACAGACAAAAAAGTTGAAATTCAGTCAAGAAAAAATATTACTCTTTAGATTACAATTTGAAATAATTGATGTCAAATTTGATTTTTTTTTCTCCTGCGTTATTTATGTTTGCAGTACTTATGAATTTTTTTTTGTGAACTCTGAAAGAATGAAAAAATATTATATGCTTAAGTCATACAAAACATTTCATCACCATATTGAAATTAATGTAATATCAAATGATTTTTTTAATAGGTGATATAATGTGTGTGTTCATTACCAGTCAATGAACCAGGTCCCTTGACTGAACTCGACAGATATTACAAAGAAAATAACAATAATAACACAACAAGTAGTTTACATGTAAACCTCCTTGCTCAAGAAAATAAAACCACGACCCGTTGCACATGATTTTCAACTATTTCACTTATCTTCCTCAAGCAAAAGTGAACCCAGTTACAACCAATGTGAGGAAAATTTATTAATCTCACGACCAAGTAATATTCCTATTACTTGAAGAGCCTAAGAAGATACGACACTTCCCATTAAGAAATCACCCTTAGATAACTTAGGAATTTTCCTAAACGGATACAGCACCGCCCACTAAAACACCTAACACTAGATGATTTAGAATTTCCCTGGGCAGCACAACGTTGCCACAAAATCAGTTACCTTAAAGTAATTTAGAATATAGTATCAAACAACTATCTGAGTCCTTCATAGATATAGGATCAGATTTAAAATATATTTTCAGAAGAATAAATCGTAAGACCACTAAGCTTGCAACTATAGCTAGTTAGAATTAAAAATGTTGACGTATAAGTTGTAAATTCATCAATTTTTGCTATTTTAATCATGGATAGCTTTTTGTTGTTATTTCAGATTGGATTTTAACTGAGAGGCTTAATTGTAACTTGATAACAAAAAGTCTAACTCCATCAAAAGATGTATTTTTGGTTCATCACAGGGGAAAAATTTCATCGACGACGAATTTGTTTCCTCTGCGACAACGATGGCGATCTTTGTTTTCTCCTCCTAGTCCTTGGTTGATGTGGGTAGCGGTGAAGCAGTGAGAGCATCTTAACAACTATTTCATCTCTACTAAAGCCTTTTTGCTCAGATTTTAAAAAATCTTCAACTTTTCTACTCTCTTACTTGAACAAAGAAGATACAAAAGTTGAGGGTTCAAATTGGCAAAGCCGCACGTCATGTTTGCACTGATTTGGAGCTGAATTTTAGTCATTCACGCGCTTCCCAAACTCGATACATTAACCTCTATAAAAATGGGTTAAAATGGTGTATTTATAATGATTGAAAATGATTTCGTGGGGTAATAGAGCTCTCGCAAACTTTGAGTGTGTACTTGAAAAACATGTATAAGTTTGATGGTGTAACTCTCTCTCTCTCTCTCTCTCTCTCTCTCTCTCTATATATATATATATATATATATATATATATATATATATATATATATATATATATATATATATATATATATATATATATATATATATATATATATATATATATATATATATATATATATTGATTTAAATTAAATTTCACCTTATTCTCTTTATAATGTTTTCAATATTTCCCCCTTTTTTCATAAATTATTTGTTGTTCATTGCAAAATGCGTAAAATGCACAAATTGCGAGTGAAATTTAATTATTTTTTGTTATTGCGAGTAAAAGATTTAATGAAGTTTTTAAAAAACCTATTATTAAGTTTTTTTTTCCTATATCTATTGTAAGAAAGATGGGGAAAGTATACACTTGTAAAGATCGAACACAATCTAAGTACAAACTCCGAAGATTATCAATCAATGTCTCCAATCCACACTTACGACACCACTTACATGTTGATTAGGTATCAAATTGCTACTATAACTTGATAAAAATATTTTGAAAAGTTCGTTTAGACATTTTATCAAAGAGATTAAGTGCACCATTTTACTTAACAATTTTAGCACTCTATGGTTTTTTTTAGGCTTCGGAAATTCGTAATTTTAATTTGCTACTCACTCTGTCAACCTATATACGTAAAATATATTTTTTTTTTCTCATTAAGTATTTGACAACTTAAAGCACAAGAATACTTCAAACTAAAGAAAGAAGAAAAAGTTAATTGATTTTCAAGTTTTCTTATATTTTATCACGACTCTAAAAAAAATTTCAATAAAAATGTTAGCTTCCTATGGTGATTTCCATATTGGCTTGAACATCTGACCAGCAATATGCAATTCTTCTTTATAAACTATTGAACCTTGATACCTTGACTAAATTTGTAACGACCCGTTTGGTCGTTTTGAGCAGCAGATTTTATTTCTGGAAAAACTGGCTGAGACGACGGATACCACGACGGACCGTCGAGGGTGTCTTGTCCCAGAACACTTAGAATTCTGAAAATTGTGTTCTAAAATCGACTCTCTGTAAATTGTGACGGACCTGCAGGACGGACCGTCACATATACGATGAACCGTCGTGATAGTCCGTTGCAAAACACTTCAACTCTTGAGAATTTGGTACGGGGAACGAGTTTCTGAACGTCATGACGGAAGTGCAGGACGGACCGTCACAGGCGTGACGGACCGTCACAGAATCCTTAGAGAAAAATGGAATGTTAAGAGGTTGCGACGACCTGAGTGACGGACCGTCGCAGGCACGACGGGCCGTCACAGGTTGCGTAATCCCAGTCGGAGTTGGATTTCTTTACACGTTTTAAGGGACGTTTTGGACTATTCTTTCCTTAATTATAGATTTCGTGGGTTTATACTAATAACTCAAATTCTTGAGGGATAAAAGAGGTAACTTTGGGTTAATTAGTGGGGTATTATTGTCACCTTTATTTTTAATTATATACTAATTAGGGTAAAAGGAAGAGGGTTTTGGAATAAGAAAAAGAGAAAGAACTGAAAGAGAGAGGATTGATCGATCGAAGAGGAGGAAAAGCACAAAGCTTGGGGAAAATTCTTGTTGATTACTAATCTTCGGTGGAGGTAGGTTATGGTTATTTTACGTTATGCGTAGTAGACTCTTAATAGCGAATAATATGTATTGGTGGTATTGTAAACCCTTCTATATGCTTAATTGTATGCTTGTATGAACATGATTGTGTGATTTTGATAAAAACAAGCATGATGAAACCCTTGAAATCCCAAATCTTGAAAGAAACTTTAATCTACGTTATTAATGATGATGCCTTGGTATAAAAGAAGGCTTGATGAATTAAAGTAATGGGATTGATGATGCCTTGGTATAAAAGAAGGCTTGATGAATTAAAGTAATGGGATTGATGATGCCTTGGTATAGAGAAGGCTTGATGAACGGATAGAATGAAATTAGTGGATCGGAGTGTCACGTTCCGACACATAGAATTAGTGGATCGGAGTGTCACGTTCCGACACATAGAATTAGGGATCGGAGTGTCACGTACCGACACATATAGGGGATCGGAGTGTCACGTTCCGACACATATAGGGATCGGAGTGTCACGTTCCGACACATATAGGGGAGCGGAGTGTCACGTACCGACACATATAGGGGATCGGAGTGTCACGTTCCGACACATAGAATTAGTGGATCGGAGTGTCACGTACCGACACATAATAGTAGGGGATCGGAGTGTCACGTACCGACACAAGAGGAAGAAAGATAATGAATCTTGAAAGATGATAAATATACTCAATCTAATGAACTTAATTCCCAAATGAGTATGGTATTGAGGCTTGAGCCCTCATGGATGAACTTGATGGTACTTGATGATGATTATAGTACTTGTTGTTGCTACATGTTGAGTTTATAGTTGATTTATAATATTACTTGATATATATTATCTTCTATTTTGAGTTGGCCGATGATATCTACTCAGTACTTGTGGTTTGTACTGACCCCTACTTTTATGTTTTCTTCTTTGTTATTTGTGGAATGCAGCAAACGTTCCGTCAAGTTCAACTCAGCAGTAATTCTAGCCAGTCTTCACTACATCGGAAATTCAGGGTGAGCTAATGCGTCTAGCTTGGACTGGGTCTTCTTCTTCAAGTCTTGATGCCTTGAACTTCCGGCATGGACTAGCTTCTATTTGTTTTGCTTTCTTAGATACTCTTAGTTTAGTAATTTGAGGATAGATGTTCTTGTGATGATGACTTCCAGATTTTGGGGAATAATAGATGTTGAATTTTAGTAGTTATTGAATTGGTTTTTATTAATGAGTTAAGTCTTCCGCACTATTTTCTGTTGTTATACATTGAAATATTAAGGTTAGATTGGTTGGTTCGCTCACATAGGAGGGAAAATGTGGATGCTAGTCGCGGCCCCGATTTGGGTCGTGACAACAGGAACCATTGGCAGCAACACCAAACACACCAATGAGAACTCAAGCCTCCACACCATACTCATTTGGGAAATAGGTTCTTCGAATTTGAGTATATTAACATAATTCAAGATTACTTCTCTTTATTCTTATTGTGTCAGAACGTGACACTCTGATCCCCTAATGCTACGTGTCGGAACGTGACACTCCGATCCCCTAATACTACGTGTCGGAACGTGACACTCCGATCCATTATTACTACCGTGTCAGAACGTGACACTCCGATCCTCTAATACTACGTGTGGTAACGTGACACTCCGATCCCCTAATACTACGTGTCGAAACGTAACACTCCGATCCCCTAATACTACGTGTCGGAACGTGACACTCCGATCCATTTATCTCATTATTTTAGTTCATCAAGCCTTCTTTATGCCAAGGCGTCATCTTAATAGAGAGGATTTAAGATTGAAGATTCAACAGTCTTATCATTCTAACCACCACAATTATACGATCACAACATACAAACACACAATCAAGCATATAGAAGACTTTACAAAATCACCCAATACATATCGATCGCTATTTAGAGTTTATCTATCACATAGAAATAAACCATAACCTACCTCCACCGAAGAATCGTGATCAAGCAAGCTATCTCCCCAATGCCTTTTACTTTCCTCTTCGTTCTCTCTTTCTCGCTCGTTCTCCCTCTCTGCTTCTTTTTATTTTTCTTCTCCAGATTCTTTTTCTTTTACCCTAATTATCATATAATTCATTATGATAAAATTGACCCATTATTTATTTTAAAGTCATTTCCTTTAAACCCCAAGTAAATAAATTATTAAACTTACCCCACTAATTTCATAAAGTGTGTCATGAATAGTCCAAAACACCCTTTTAAAACTTTAGCAGAAATCCGACCCAGTTGGGGTTACGCAACCTGTGACGGTCCGTCGTGTCTATGACGGTCCGTCCTGCAGGTCCGTCACAAAGTTCAGAGAGTCAAATTCAGTAAAGGGGTTTGTGATGGTCCGTCGTATCTATGATGGTTCGTCCTGCAGTTCCGTCGTGAAGTTCAGAGAGTCGATCTCAGTACCCAGATTTCAGAGTTGAAGTGTTTTGGAACGAAGACCCTCGACGGTTCGTTGTGACCATGACGGTCCGTCGCGTGATCCGTCGACCCAGTCAGTTATTATCAAAAATAATTCTACTGCTCGAATCGACTAAACAGGTTGTTACAGAGACATAAAAGACTGGATGGACAGACGCTAGCTCTGCAGGCAATGCTAACTCATAGGCCACCTCACCCACATGCTATAAGATCTCATATGGCCCCACATACCTCGGACTCAGCTTCCCTTTTCTACAAAATCTAATCACCTCTTTCATAGGCGATATCTTCAAGTAAACCTGGTCACCAACAATAAATTCCAAGGGCCGCTTTCTGTTGTATGCATATGATTTTTGTCGGTTGTAAGCAGTAGTAAACCTGTCCCTAATCACTCTAACTTTCTCCAAGGCCTCATGAATGATCTCATGACCGAAAATGGATGACTCTCCAACCTTGAACCACCCAAGTGGAGATCTACACCTCCTACCATACACTGCCTCAAACGGTGCCATCCCAATGCTGGAGTGATAACTATTAGTATACGAGAACTCTATCAAAGGAAGATGGTCATCCCATTTACTTTTGAAGTCAATCACACACACTCTCAACATGTCCTCCAATGTCTGAATTGTGCGATCTACCTGCCCATCGGTCTGAGGATTAAAGGCAGTACTAAGCTTTACCTGCGTGCCTAAGATTTTCTGGAAAGATCGCCAAAAATGTAAAGTAAACTGAGCTCCTCTATCTGAAATGATAGACAAATGGATCCCAAGCCATCTCACAATATCATCAACATAGAGTCTCGCATAATCCTCGGCTCTGTAAGTAGACTTCACAAGGATAAAGTAGGCAGACTTAGTCAATTTTCCCTTAATAACCCATATGGAGTCATGCTGCCTCCTAGTCCTCGGAAGACCAACCACGAAGTCCATATTAATGTCCTCCCACATCCCAGTCGGAACCTCAATAATCCGAGTCAAACTACAAGGCTTAAGATGCTCTACCAAAACCTGCTGACAATTAGGACACTTAGCCATATATTGTGCCTGTCCTTCTTAATGCCATCCCATCAATAAATCTACTTAAGACCATGATACATTTTGGTTGAACCTGGATGTATAAAATATCTGGAACCATGGGCCTCTGCGAGAATCCTGGTCCACAAAATCATCCACATCTGGTACACATAACCTGTCCGGGTATCTATGTATGCCATCATCTCGCAAAGCGAAAGACTCATTCATTTTTAACAACATTGAGTCCTTCATCTCCATCAACACAGGATTAAGATGCTGACCCTTTTTTACTTCAACTATCAGGGATAATTCAGATCTTGGGTGAACTGAAACACCCCCACTAGTAGAGTCAACCAACTGCACACCGAGTTTGGCAAGTCTGTGTACCTCTTTTGCCAACTCCTTCTTCTCGTCCTCAATGTGCGCTGTACTCCCCATGCTCATCCTACTCAAAGAATCAGCCACAACATTAGCCTTACTTGGATGGTAGTGCACATTCATGTCATAATTCTTCAACAGCTCCAACCATATGCATTGACGTAGATTCAACTCCCTCTGTGTGAACACGTACTGGAGACTCTTATGATCCGTGAACACATCCACATGCGCTCCATGCATATAATGCCTCCATAGTTTCAATGCAAACACCACAACTGCCAACTCCAAGTCATGAGTGGGATAATTCTTTTCATGAATCTTGAGTTGTCTTGAAGCAGACACTATCACCGTACCAGCCTGCATGAGAACACAATCCAAACCAATTGTACATGCATCACAATAAACCATTTAATTCTCACCATACTTAGGTTGAGTAAGCACCGGGGCTGAAGTGAGTCTGTTCTTGAACTCCTGGAAACTCTTCTCACAAGTATCCCTCCATTAAAACATGGCTTTCTTTTTTGTAAAAGATGTCAATGGGGCAGCAATGGAAGAAAAGCCCTCCACAAACCTGTGATAGTAACCAGCCAATCCCAAAAAGCTATGAATGTTAGTGGGAGTAAGAGGCCTTGGTCAGTTCTTAAATGCTTGAGTCTTTCTCGGGTCCACCTCCACACCTTGATCGTACACAACATGACGTAGGAAGGTCACTAATCTCAGCCAAAATTCACGCTTGATGAATTTGGCATACAACTGATGTAGTCTAAGTACCTGCAAGGTTAGTCTCAAATGTTGTTCATTCTCTTCCTTGGTCTTAGAGTAGATGGGAATGTCATCAATGAATACTATGATGAAAGAGTCAAGGTATTCACATAAAACTCTGTTCATGAGATCCATAAATACAGCAGGTGCATTCGTGAGACAAAATGACATGACTAGAAACTCATATTGACCATAGCGGGTACGAAAAGCTTTCTTTGGGATACATCCATCCTTAACCCTAAGCTAATGGTACTCTGAACGAAGATCAATATTTGAAAAGAAACTAGACCCTTGAAGTTGATCGAACAAATCATCTATTCTTTGGAGTGGATACTTATTCTTTATAGTGACTTTGTTGAGCTGCAGATAATCGTTACACATTCTAAGGGTCCAATCTTTCTTCTTTACAAACAACACTGAAGCTATATGCTCGGATGAATGAATCCCTTATCACTGAGATCTTTTAACTGCAACTTAAACTCTTTGAGTTCTTTTGGATCCATTCGATAAGGAGGAATTGAGATTGGTTTAGTATTGGGTTCTAAGTAAATTCCAAAGTTAATCTCTCGAAGGGGAAGGACTCTACGCAAATCTGAAGAAAACACATCTAGGAACTCATTCACCACAGGCAATGAGTATATGGAATGAATGACGTGATCTAAATCATTAACACTCACAAGAATACATAATAACCCCTTGGACATCATTTTATTAACCTTAATATTTGAAATCAAGGGATTAGGACGACTCGAATTGTGCCCCTCCCAAACTAACTCTTCTTCATTGGGGAAGCAAAATCTCACAACGCTACTACCATAGTTCAAGAAAGAATAATAACTGTGAATCAGTCCATGGCAATAATAACATCAAAATCAAGCATGGGTAGTTCAACCAAGTCCGCACTCATAGTCTTACAACTTAAAACTATTGGGCAATCATTGTATACCCTATCGGTTCTTACATTTTCTCCTCAAGGCGTACTAACCACTATAGGATCATGCGGAACTTCAGGTAGTATTTCAAAAGTAAGGGCAAGCAGAGGAGTCACAAAGGAAAGTGTAGACCCTGGATCTAGTAGAGTATAAAGAGTTGAGAATACTTGCAGCATACCTGTGACCACATCAGCGGACTTCTCCTGCTCCTCCCTTCCCTTCAGGGCATAGAATATGTTCCTCTTGGGAGGATCGACTACTGCTGCACTCTGAGGGTTAGGCCTAGGCTGAGAAAAACTCCACCCTGATCTTTGTTCTGTGGACAATCTGTGACCATGTGTCCACTCTTACCTTAGCACAATTCTTCTTAGGACGATGCATCTCACCTCCATTGCCACTGTTGGTTTCAGGTCTACCTCCTCTAGGGGTTTTACTCCTCCGAGGGTTAGAATTCTCATAACTCTGTTGCCTTTTTTCAATCTGGGCTGCTCACGGACACCAAAATGGTTTCTGTGGCCTCCATGACTGGGACCTGCCTAATCATGAGGCCTAGGCCTTCTAACATCACGAACACTTCTCCTCTTGTGGTAGTCCTCTACCTTCTGTACATGCACCATTAACCTTGAAAGGTCCATATTATCATGGAGCATTGCACACCGACACTCAACCTCCAGGTCTGCATTGATTCCCCGTTGAGGAAGTTGCTCATCTCATCCAAGTTGTTTGAAACCAGGGAAGTAGCATTCCTGGATAATTCCAACAAAACTAAGTACTCTCCTCATTCTTGCTATTAAACATTAAAGGAAGTAACATACATTGATAGCTTAACAACCTTTAGCGAATACTTCCTGACCGTCATATAGCCTTGTTTAAGGTTGATGAACTCCTCAAGCTTGGCCTCTCTCATCTCTCTGGGGAAGAATCTCTCCTGAAATGCTGTCTTGAACAACTTGTATGTGACTGGCACTCCACCTAATGCACGGCTATCTGGACACATATTGCACCAAGTTTGTGCAACATCCTTGAGATGGTAGGAAGCCAGCTAAGCCTTCTAAATATTAGTTTCCCCCATTGCCACCAGGATTTTATGCACCTCGTCTACAAACTCTTGAGGATCATCCAATATCTTAGCCCCGTTCAATATAAGAGGATTTATCCTCGTGAAATCTCGTAGTCTGTCAGCCATACTGTGAACCAGTGGGTTCGCCCTTTAAACATCCTGCAGGTTAACTTGGGCAGTCATAGTCTGAGCCAGCATCATGATGGCATGTTCCATCTGGGCTAGAGATGTCCTCACCTCATCATCAGTCAACCTAGATGGGTTAATTGGCATTGCCACTTCTTCAGCTGGTGTCTAGGGTGGATTATGATTACCTTTAGCTGCTGCTCCTCCCTTCCTCAGAACCTTAGTTCTCCAAGTGTTCATTCTCTGGAAACAACAAGGATTGAGGTTATACACATTCACAAAACCAATAATTAAGACATTAGGAAAAAGCACGATAAGAATCAGAAGAAAGGAATTTTTCTTACGCATTATGCAGTCTCTAACCCAGGATAGTGGTGCACTTCACTACCATGACTTAGAGCTACTCAACGTGGTTGATGTGAACTCATTATCCTCGGAATTTAACCTAGGGCTCTGATACAAAATTTTTCACGACAGGAATCAAGACACCAGACGAGATCGGCGTCGTTGACCTCTCAAAGGTCGCAAACAAGCTTACTTACTTCATCCTTACTTTACATATGTTAATTTTAGTGGAAAATTTAAAAATTTTGATTCTTTAAACATACTTTCTAAACATTATTAATATTTCATTATCGTTAATCATAAACCATGTAACATTAAAGAGATAAGAAATTGAAAAAAATAGTTCATTAAGTCTTAATTGTATAATTGCCAAAATGGCACCAATACAAAGTCTGAACCAAAATAGGAAAGAAACGCTAGTGGAACATGCTCCCCTAATTGAACTCAAAAACTACACTAGAATGTATAATAGTAGCATCCTCGAAAGCATGAGGACCTACCAAACTCTAAATGAATGCTGACGTCCGGATAGATACAACAACGAACCTGTAGCTCTATCGCCCACATGTGCCAGCACTTAAAAGTAGATGTTTGTATGGAATTAGTACACATTTGTACTATGTATGGGTATATGGAAGCACACACTAAAGACATGCATGAGAAGGAATAACTCTTTCCTAACAACATGATTTATGGAATGTCAAGTTAGAGGACTTGCCAAATTGAGATTCGGAAAGTTAGTGAACTTTCCAAATTAAATTAGGAAGGTCATGCCGTGAGAGTAGCATGCATCAGTATAAATATCATATTGCACGTAGCACATAACATCTTCATAAAGCACATATCATAGCACATAACATATAACACATAGCTTCTTGCATATCATTCATTCATATATCATGAGATTTTGGAATCATGGACTTTACATTAAGACTTTCCAAAAAGAGGGCTAAACACATGGGATCTCAACTAGGGAGTCTTCATTAGCAAACACAAAGTCTGCTTCATTCATTCGTACATATTTCATTTCATTTCATTCATAGGCCAGTGTAAAAACCAGCTATATCTAAGGTACAGTTTAAGACTTTCATCGGGTTTGATATGCAATGATCAGGAATAAACGAATGTCATTACCTGGGTCTAGCTCACCTCTCCATTATCCTATCCTAACACCTTTGGTATCATTCATTTCATTATATGCTTCATTTGAGGCTGGCCTCATTCATTCATTGGGAACTTTAACTTTAACCGACATAGATCATGTGAGCATCATGAAATCAAGTGTCTCCCCCACATCGAAAAGAGGGGGAAGCACTGGCCAAAGTGAATCAATAAGATGCTAGCTTTTATTGGAATTTAACCCTGCCAGATCACTATATTTGCAGTATAGGTTGAAGACTAGGAGATATATAGATACCCATACCCAGCAAGTCGGACAGTCTCATCTCATCAGATTTACGTGAACCTCCTCCCTTCCTGAAAAAAAAAGCATCACCGCTCATATCTAGCCTATCAGTGCTCAGTATAAAGTTCCATTACGTTCAAACTCATACGTCATGGAAGGTGGCTTCTAGTATGAGGACATCATAGCTCATTAGATGATTTGTCATGAGCTAGTGACAGGAAACATGAAAATGGAAAACAATACTAGTTGTGGATGGATAATATGAACCTTAAGGGGGTCTCTTGGGCAAGGGACAAAGAGGAAAGAAAACAAATACCTTTATTGATGTTCAAACGAAGATTTTGCTCCCCAAAACTCTCACTAAAAATCTGTTAAAGTTACCTAAACATCCACACCACTAAACGAACAACTTCTCTTTGCCTTAACGTTTTTGGTTGTTTTGTTTTTCTTAGAATTTCATGTGAGTTCTTCAAGAGTAAAGAACTCTTGATATATTCTCTTGTTTCTATTGTGTTTGACAGAATAACGTGTGAGAGACAGATGGAGAACGTGAGAGAGAGTTGAGAATTAGGATCAGGACCATTATGCCCTAAAAATTTCAGAATTTTAAATAATTATTTTGATCACCGTAAGTATTTATCTATTTGATTTTTAGGATTGTTACATGACGGCTACCTGAAAGTTATAACAATTAGATTCTTAGATTTAAAAGGTTATTTTAAAATATAATTGTCCTCTCTTTGTCAAACACTGTCATTCTCTTTCATAAACAATCTAAGCTTGTTGGTTATGCATCTAACAAACTTTTCTGCCTCCTTCAAATAGAAACTAAAAATAAATGTATTACTACTAAATATCATGTAATTAGATAATCAATTCTGTCAGTAAGCTAGAGTAACAAATATTTTTATTTTTGGATTTTCTTGTCGAAGACGGCGAACCCATACTATCTTGTTACTTTTGTTTCTTGATAATGTTGGTGTGAATGTCAATTGAAACATCATCTTCAACCTCTTTTTATAGTCTCTTTCTTTTTCTGTCATGTCCTAACGAAAAATGGCCTAAAATCTTAGTAAAATGCTCAATCCCAGAGCCTTCACCATGTTCATCTGAAAAAATGCAAGTAAATAAAACTTTGAATAAAATGATTTAAAAAATTACTAGTTCAATAAAAGTTGTAACTCAAAACCATATTATAAAGAAACCACATGTCAGGACTCGTACCATCGTGATTGGCACAAACACTAATCCTTCGGTGGGAGAACCACTACTATAACCCAAAATTAGCAACTAAGCAAAAACTCAGGCAATTAAGTTACGGAAGCAAATTAATTAATGAAACAAATGCAAAAAATTTAAATACTTAGAATCTGGAAGTCAATGTACAAAAACATCTAATATTATCTGTAAGTCTAAATAAGAAGAGATACATCCTCAACTAAAGAACTATTCAACTAACTACAACAAATATCTATGCCCAAAATTGATGGATGACGACGAAAAGGAATTTCATGGCAGCCTGGAAGAAAGGGCACACCCTTTAATTATAAACGACAATAGTTGATCTTCTAAGTGAGGTCTGTCTTTAGCTTCTTGAATATGTCGTGTACTCAACAAAAATAAGAGCCAATGAAGAATCAGTAACCAACTACGGTGTACTGGTAGGATCACACAGAAAAGCCATTAGCGTAACATAAAGCACTCCCTGAGTGCAATCGGCGTATGCGGCCTCTTGTAGGTCTTACAAGCCCTTATGTATCGCTCATCACATATACATAATGAAAAGTAGTGCAAAATTTAAAACTTTTTACAAAAACATTTCATAGTCTGTAAAATCTCTTTCATATAAAATCGTAGAAAATACTAAGTCTCAATCTCATTAAACCTAGACACAAGAATACATTAGACACGACTCATACTTCAAAATATAGAAAAACTTAGTCTATAGCAATACTTTGAAATAAAAGACATAAATGGCATCCATATATGCCCTCGAGTCAATTGAGAACATACTTAAAATTCACTTGAATGATGCTACGATCTAAGTCTTTCTTCAAAAATGCTCCTCACCGACAAACCACTGTAGAGATAGATAAAAGCATGGAATTAGTACAACCACATGTACTAAGTCTGGCATTATGCATAAAATCATGAAAACAGACATTTATTACAAATATTCATATTTTCATTTAAAAGTCATATCACAATCATAAGAAAAACATTTAACACTTTAGAATCACATAAGGTAACATTTAGATAATTTAAACATTTTTGAGGTCACTTTGGAGTAACTTCAATTCAGTGTAAAGTGAAGTGCTTCCTCTTCCTTTTTGACACTTTCTAGCATGTAGTATTTTCCCAAAAAGCTATCCTAAGACTAATTTAAGCAACACAAAGAGAGACCGACAATGCACCCTCTCCACGCATGCCTAAATAATCCTCAAGACTAATCATAATGAGACACATACACACGTACAAGACACAAAAACACATAACATGTATAACATGACATTTCCCGTACCAAGGCTATCAAAGAATTACTAAAGTAAATAAACAAGATAACGTCCATGATTGACCTCCTCAAGACTACCTAAATAAACCTTTAGACTACCTAATGCCTAGGTCATGTACACATAATCAACATCTTCCCTAACTAGAGTAATTATTAAGACTTACCTAGGTAAGATACGAAGTGACCATTCCTATGTCCCCTTCACACCTTAAATAAACAACCCTTAACTACTCTAGGTAAGTACTTATTCAATTAAAATACTTTTTTAACTTACGTCATTACATTTATTAGTTCATATAAGACTCATTCATCAGATAAGGACATTCAAGCAATGGTCTTTGACAAGACCTAGGGACTATAACTTACACCTTCAAAGCCTATTGTGCAATGTCTAGATAGCGTCCCATAAAATGACTTTCCTAAGGTTTGATATGATGTCGTTCCATCCAATCAACTTAAAGTCTACCATTTATTTACATGGATAACATTATGGATTTAAACTTCAACATTAATAACCTTAATACTACGTTTCAAGTTTCACATAAAAGACTCTCTTAACATCATTTAATGTATCATGTGATTCATACATACAAGAGTGCATCCTAAGTGAAGGCATCTCCTATTCACATTCATACATGCATCAAGTAAGGGACACAAGTCAACCAAGACAAGACACAACATACTTCACTTTAAATCATATTAGATGGCATCCTAGAAACACATAGACATAACCCATATCCTCTTTAAGCAATCCTATACACTATCATATCATCTTCAATATAACCTTCATAAACTCATATATTCAAATAGGAATAAGAATACTTCAACCCTAAGACTATACACACAGTGCAAAAGTCATAGTCTAACATGATCACCTAAGTAACATCAATAGAAGAAACCACACATACGTTAACATTACTTATCATATAGGTAGATATTATCATACTTCACATAATCAACTAAACAAATAAGTATTTTACTTCAAGTAGTTGCTGACAAGCCCAAATCAATTGTAAGTAAAGCAAATAACACCACCACCATAAGTGGACCATACCAATCAGAACATAATTAAAGTCTAATTAACATAAATTAAAAGGTGATTATGGCAGCATACCACCACTCCATCCTCAGCACCACTATTGGATGCCAAACGATCTAATTCAATACCATAAAGCTCTTACCCATGGCCATAACAAATAATTCAATACAATTATAACAATACTCAACGAGACTAGGTCAATTCACTATATATTAATTAATCTAAGACAACCTAGATATAAATTAAATATTATTCTCACATCATTAATTAGCCCATAGGAAACTACACTACAATTTATAAACTCTAACTCCAAATAACTTAACCCATAAAGTAGTCAAAATCTAGGGTTCAAAAATTACATGGGCTCATAGGTTAATTGAGTTTAAATCAAAAAATTAATAGCAATTCAATCATTATTCAATGCTTAAAACTATTAATGCAAGAACCCATGCATATATCATGAAACTGGTCAATTCATCTTTGAAAAAATTTTGAAAACATCTTTGAATGTTGGACTCCTTGATGAATATAGTTTCAAGCATCGAAAACCATACCTAAATGAAGCTAATGCTTCAATTTATAAAGAATCTTCAATCAATTCTCCAATCCAAGCACTTCCTTGAGTTTTGGCTCCATTGGAGGTCTAGAGAATTTCTAAGGGAATTTGGGTTTTTCATTTGGAAGAATGAAAACTTCTAAGTTTATTAGGCTTATAAACATATTTTAAATACCCAAAATTCCCTTAACTAACCGCGAATACTATTATTTTGACGTGGGTTTAATTTTCAAGTTCACCCCTCAACTTAATAGTGAACTACGCAGGGAGGCAGTCCACCAACGGTTGACAAACGACGGCCCATCCCTTGACCAACGGACCGTCCTGTTGGTCCGTGGTCTGGGACTGAGGCTTGTCTTTTTCTGTCTCTACCCCATGCCTAAGCACCAATTGAGGAGACACCACCAAAGAGGCATTGACTTATCCACCAGGCGTCGATTGACATCCGTTGGTAGGCTGTCTTGGGTAGTCTTGGTCACCCACTTTGGGTCCTTCCACAAGGACACTTGAATGGTCCTTTGGGATATCTTCCTATACGTTTCAAACCCAAACATGTTCGTATATAATTTTAGGACCTCTCACATGAATTTCACCCAAAGGAACGCGTAAAAAAATGTTATTTTCTAGTTCACCAAAGTCATTTTCGGGATTTTACATTCTCCCCCACTTGGACAACATTCGTCCTCGAATGACAACTTCCACTCTCCGAAGACTTCCAAGAATAAAGATTCAATTAGAAGATCATGACCATACCTTATAATATATGATTCAATTCAAACATCAAGGGAACATCAACTTCACATAATCAAGAGAATGACAACTCAACAAGAAACTAGAAACAAATCTATAACTCATTAGTCTATAAAATTCTCGTACTTCATTCCAAATAGAAAAAACTCATTTTATATTCAATATAATACTCATATAAATTAGTTCTAAACACACTACAATATTTTTAGACTAAATAATTAATTAGTCAAATTTTGAAAAATTTGATAGTGAGGAGGAAGCACCTTAAAGTGATTTTTGCTACTTATTCAAAAATGCTACTCTTAGGAAATTTATGATAAATACATGCTAATATGCAAGACAATGAAAGAAGTTAATGAAATTCAGTTTCATAAAAACTCCTAAACACCATGCATATGCAACATGCTTCCATGACTGTATATCCCATCTACTAACCATACTACCCCACTTAGAAGGAACTTATGTGACTAAAATAAACACAATAACTTAAGAGAATCATCATCATAATCTTATCCGGCTTTGATCCTCTTGCCCTAAGTGCATGGAAACAAGCCTTTGCCTTTGGAACATCCTCCATTGGAACATTAGGAGCAACTTGATTACCCTCTCTTCCTCTATAGGAAATGGTAGGAAAATCTGTCACCTTATGTCCTTCCTTACCAAAACCAAAGCAACTCCCGGCACCCCTTAGACACTTACCATAATGCCTCTTTCCACAATTGACACATGTAGGTTTGACATTTTGAGAACCACCGCCTTTCTCAAATTTCAGCTTAGCACCCTACTTTCTTCTTGAGTTTGCGCCCTCTTTTTGGGCCTAGTTTGATCTTGGTCACTAGAACCACTCCTTTTCAAGTTTCTTGACACCCTATTATATTTGGACTCTTTAATTGATTAAGCATACACCATGATTCTAGATAAGGTCATATCATCATGTAACATCCTCGTACGACATTCCTCCCTCACTAGATGGGCAACACCTGTAACGAATCTACTCATTTCATCCCTCGAATTGTACACAAGGGAAGGGTAATATATAAATAACATAGAGAACTTCAAAGAGTATTCCTCAACGCTCATATTTCCTTGATTTGAGATTGATTAAGTCCCTTACTTTAACTTCCCTTCTCTCACGGGGAAATTACTTTCCAAGAAAAGCTTTTTTAAATTCTTCCCACTCAATAGGACCCGAATCCACCGGCCTATTGTCCTTCCATTGAGTGTACCACACTTGGGTAACCTCTCTTAATTTATACGAAACTAACTCCTCTTTATAACTAGATGCAACTGACATAACACTCAACACCTTGTACACTCCATCTTGGAACATTTAAGGATACTCTCTATAACGACCTGTTTAGTCGTTTTGAGCAGCAGATTTTATTTCTGGAAAAAACTGTCTGAGTCGACGGAACCCACGACGGACCGTCATGGGCACGACGGACTGTCTAGGGGGTCTCGTTCCAAAACACTTAGAATTCTGAAATTTGAGTGCTGAAATCGACTCTCTGAACTCTGTGATGGACCTGCAGGACGGACCATCATAGACACGACGGACCATCGTGAGCCTCCGTTTCAAAACACTTCAATTCTTGAAAATTGGGTACTGGGAGCAATTCTCTGAACTTCGTGACGGAAGTGCAGGACGGACCGTCGCAGGCACGACGGACCGTCACAGACCCTTAGTAAAAAGTTAGCCTCTGAACTCTGTGACGGAAGCAGCAGGACGGACCGTCGCAAGCACGACGGACCGTCACAGACCCTTAGTAAAAAGTTAGTCTCTGAACTCTGTGACGGAAGCAGCAGGACGGACCGTCGCAGGTACAACGGGCCGTCACAGGTTGCGTGATCCCAAGCTGGGTCGGATTTCTGCTAAGTAATTTAAGGGGCATTTTGGACTATTCCTGCTTATAATTATAAAGTTAGTGGTTTAATATTAATAACTCAATTACTTGGGGGTTAAAAGAGATACCCTTAAATTAATTAGTGGGTTATTCTATCATCTTTTATTCTTAATTATATGCTAATTAGGGTAAAAGAAAGAGGGTTTGAATAAGAAAAATAGAAAGAACAAAAAGAGAGAGAGGATCAATCGAACGAGAGAGAAGAAGAAATGCTGCTTTGAGGATTAGCTTGCTTGATCACAATTTTTCGGTGGAGGCAGGTTATGGTTTTATACTATTCGTAGTAAACTCTTAATAGCGAATGATATGTATTGGTAGTATTGTAAACCCTTCTATATGCTTAATTGTATGCTTGCATGAATGTGATTATGTGATTGTGATAAAATAAGCATAATGAAGCTATTGAATCCTAAATCTTGAAGAAACCCTAATTCACTTTGTTATTGATGATGCCTTGGTATAAAAGAAGGCTTAATGAACTACATAATGAGATTGATGATGCCTTGGTATAAAAGAAAGATTGATGAATTAGGGGATCGGGTGTCACGAACCTACACGTAGATTTAGGGGATCGGGTGTCACGAACTGACACGTAGATTTAGTGGATCGGGTGTCACGAATCGACACGTAGAATTAGGGGACCGGAGTGTCACATTCCGACACATAGAATTAGGGGATCGGGTGTCACGAACCGACACGTAGAATTAGGGGATTGGAGTGTCACGTACCGACACATAGAATTAGGGGATTGGAGTGTCACGTACCGACACATGAGGAATAAAGATAATGAATCTTGAAAGATGTTAATACTCAAATTAATGAACCTAATTCCCAAATGAGTATGGTATTGAGGCTTGAGTCCTCATGGGTGAACTTGGCGGTACTTATTAATGATTATAGTACTTGTTGTTGGTACATGTTGAGTATTGTAGTTGATTTATGATATTATCTTATATATACTGTTTTCTATTTTGAGTTGGCCGATGATATCTACTCAGTACTCGTGTTTTGTACTGTCCCCTACTTTTATGTTTCTTTCTTTGTATTTGTGGAGTGCAGCAAACGTACCGTCGTCTTCAACTCAACCGCAACTCTAGCCAGTCTTTATTACACCGGATTTCAGGGTGAGCTAATGTTTCTATCTTGGACTGGATCTTCTTCTTCAAGTCTTGATGCCTTGAATTTCCGGCATGGACTAGCTTTTACTTATTTTAGCTTTCTTAGATACTATTAGTTTTAGTAATTTGAGGATAGGTATTCTTGTGATGATGACTTCCAGATTTTGGGGAAATAATAGATGTTGAGTTTTTTTTTTGAAGTTATTGAATTGATTTTCCTTAATGAGTTTAACTCTTCCGCATTACTTTCTGTTGATATTATATTGAAATGTTGGGTATTGTATTGGTTGGTTCGCTCACATAGGAGGGTAAGTGTGGGTGCCACTCGCGACTGGATTTGGGTCGTGACAATCTAGGTATCAGAGCATTAGGTTCATTGGTCTCATCACACAAGAACGAGTCTAGTAGAGTCTTAAGGAACGGTAGGGGGACGCCTATACTTTTCTTTGAGAGGCTATAGGATTTAGGAAAATTCCATTCTTTCTTTCTTTCTTTCGTGCTATTACTTGGATCCAATTGGTATCTAGGTGATACAAATTGGTCTTCACTCTATTTCGCAGATGGTTAGAACTAGAGCAACGGCTGCACCAACACCAACACCGGCAAGACAGGATGCGTCTGAGCCAGCCAGTGGGGCTGTAGCTCGGAGGGGAACAGTGGCGAGAGGCCGTGGAAGAGGTCGTGGGAGGACGTCCTCTAGAGGAAGAGGACAAGCACCTATCCCACCAGGTACTAGGGCGGTGACTCCTCCACCGACTGAGGAAGTGGTAAGAGAGGGTGAGGAAGGAGAGAATGAACAAGTACAGAATGAGGGATTGCCACCCCAACCTACCCCAGAGATGATCAATCAGGTTCTTGCTTATCTTAGCGGGTTATCTGATCAGGGCCAGACACCTCCAGTGTTTTCTGCACCAGCACCTCAGGTTCCGGAGGTACAACATGCAGCTACTGTAGCTCCCCGCATGGATGCCTCATTGGAAATAGGCACGTTTCCTCGTCTGACTACAGGGCCTATAATGACAAATGATCAGCATGAACTTTTCAGTAAGTTCTTGAAATTGAAACCTCCAGTCTTCAAGGGTGCTGAATCTGAGGACGCCTACGATTTTCTGGTTGACTGTCATGAGCTACTACACAATTTGGTATAGTAGAACGGTTTGGTGTTGTGTTCGTGACTTATCAGTTTCAAGGGAACACCAAAATATGGTGGCGGTCACATGATGAGTGTCAACCAACAGAGGCACCACCTATGACTTGGGCATCCTTCTCTAGCTTGTTTATAGAGAACTATATCCCCCGGACTTTGAGGCATAGGAAAATGGATGACTTCTAGAGCCTAGAGAAAGGTAGGATGTCGGTTACTGCATATGAGGCTAAGTTTCGTGCATTGTCCAGGTATGCCACCCAACTTTGTTTCAGTCCACAAGAGCGGATTCGCCGTTTTGTGAAGGGGTTGAGGTCAGAATTGCGGATTTCAGCCTTACAGGTAGCGGCTACGGCAAAATCCTTTCAAGAAGTGGTAGACTTCGTGATAGAGGTAGAAGGAGTAAAGCCGGATGACTTCACCATGGATTCGACATCAAAAAGGTTTCGAAAGGGAGGTGAGTTTAATGGTTCTTACTCTAGAGGACAGGGTTCAGGAGGCTACTAAGTCCGACCAATTCATTCTTCACTACAGACTGTAGTTCGGGGTCCACCTCAGACCGGTCAACACTTCTCTGAGATACCTATGCTTGACTCCAGAGAGTGTTATGGATGTGGGGAGACTGGACATATTAGGAGGAATTGTCCAAAATAGAGTTATAGACCCCCAATAGCTAGAGGTAGAGGTGGTCATGGTAGAGGCCGTTATTCTGGAGGACGTGGTGGCCGAGGTAATGGTGGTCACCAAAACGGCCGGGGTGACGGGAAAACTGGAGCCACTATAGCACAACATGGTAGGGGCAACGGGCAGACAGGCGATAGGGCCCATTGTTACGCTTTCCCTGGGAGATCTGAAGCGGAGACATCCGATGATGTTATCACAGGTAATCTTTTGGTTTGTGATTGCATGGCTTCTGTATTACTTGATCCTGGCTCCACGTTTTCATATGTATCTTCCTCATTTGCTACTGGCCTTAATTTACATTGTGAATTGCTTGACATACCTATTCGTGTGTCTACTCCAGTGGGTGAGTCTGTAATAGTTGAAAAAGTATATAGGTCTTGTTTGGTGACTTTTGTGGGGAGCAATACTCATGTAGACTTGGTTATCTTAGAAATGGTTGATTTTGATGTAATTCTGGGTATGACTTGGCTTTCTCCGAATTTTGCGATCTTGGATTGTAATGCTAAAACTGTGATGTTAGCCAAGCCTGGGACAGATCCGTTAGTGTGGGAAGGCGACTACACTTCCACTCCGGTTCGTATCATCTCCTTTCTTTGTGCTAAGAGAATGGTTAGTAAGGGGTGTTTAGCTTTCTTGGCACATCTCAGGGATGACACTACCCCAGTACCTTCAATTGAGTCGGTTTCGGTAGTCCAGGAGTTTCTGGATGTGTTCCCTGCAGATCTTCCTGGCATGCCACCGGATAGAGATATTGATTTTTGCATTGATCTGGAACCGGGTACTCGCCCCATTTCTATACCCCCTTATAGAATGGCTCCCGCGGAGTTAAGAGAGTTAAAGGCCCAACTTCAAGAGTTGTTAAATAAAGGTTTCATCAGACCAAGTGCATCCCCTTGGGGTGCTCCGGTGTTATTTGTGAAGAAGAAGGATGGGATTTTTCGGATGTGCATAGACTACAGACAACTGAATAAGGTAACTATTAAGAACAAGTATCCCATTCCTCGCATTGATGACTTGTTCGATCAGTTACAAGGTGCTTGTGTCTTCTCTAAGATTGACTTGAGATCCGGTTATCATCAATTAAAAATACGGGCAGCGGATGTGCCAAAGACTGCTTTTCGAACCAGGTATGGGCATTACGAATTTGTAGTGATGTCTTTTGGTCTTACGAATGCCCCTGATGCGTTCATGAGCTTGATGAACGGGATTTTTAAGCCATATCTGGATCTCTTTGTGATCGTATTTATTGATGATATACTGATATACTCCAAGAGTAAGAAGGAGCATGAGGAGCATTTGAGAATCGTGTTGGAAGTATTAAGGGAGAAAACGCTTTATGCCAAATTCTCCAAGTGTGAGTTTTGGCTAGATTCAGTGTCCTTTTTGGGGCACGTGGTTTCTAAGGATGGAGTGATGGTGGATCCTACGAAGATTGAGACAGTGAAGAATTGGGTAAGACCTACTAATGTGTCAGAAATAAGGAGCTTTGTTGGTTTAGCTAGCTATTACCGTCGATTTGTCAAGGGAATCTCTTCCATTGCTTCCCAATTGATGAACTTGACTAAGCAGAATGTTCCATTTGTATGGTTGGATGAATGTGAGGAAAGCTTTCAGAAACTCAAGACCTTGTTAACTACTGCACCAATTCTTACCTTGCCAGTAGAGGGTAAGAACTTCATCGTTTATTGTGATGCATCATATTCTGGTTTGGGTGCAGTGCTAATGCAAGAGAAGAATGTGATTGCTTATGCTTCGAGGCAATTAAAGGTGCATGAACGTAACTATCCGACCCATGATTTGGAGTTGGCTGCGGTAGTGTTTGCATTAAAGCAATGGAGACACTATCTATATGGGGTTAAGTGTGAAGTCTATACGAATCATCGTAGCCTACAGTATGTCATTACTCATAGGGATTTGAATTTGAGACAGAGGAGATGGATGGAACTACTAAAGGACTATGATGTTACCATCTTGTATCACCCAGGAAAGGCTAATGTTGTGGGAGACGCCTTAAGTAGAAAAGCAGGGAGCATGGGAAGTTTAGCCCACTTACAAGTCTCTAGACGCCCGTTGGCTAGAGAAATCCAAAATTTGGCTAATGATTTTATGAGGCTAGAAGTAAATGAGAAGGGAGGATTTTTGGCTTGTGTGGAGGCGAGATCTTCTTTTCTTGACAAGATCAAGGGAAAACAGTTTGATGATGAGAAACTAAGCCGAATTCGGGATATGGTGTTGCGAGGAGAGGCTAAGGAAGCAATAATTGATGAGGAAGGTGTTTTGAGAATTAAGGGAAGGGTATGTGTGCCCCGTGTTGATGATTTGATCCACACTATTCTTACAGAGGCTCATAGTTCCGGATATTCTATACACCCTGGTGCAACCAAGATGTACCGTGACCTAAAGCAACACTTTTGGTGGAGTAGAATGAAGCGAGACATTGTTGATTTTGTTGCCAAATGTCAAAATTGTCAACAAGTAAAGTATGAACACCAGAGGCCCGGAGGAACACTTCAGAGAATGCCCATTCTTGAATGGAAGTGAGAGAGAATTGCAATGGACTTCGTGGTTGGTCTTCCAAAGACATTGGGTAAGTTCGAGTGTCACGTACCGACACATGAGGAATAAAGATAATGAATCTTGAAAGATGTTAATACTAAAATTAATGAACCTAATTCCCAAATGAGTATGGTATTGAGGCTTGAGTCCTCATGGGTGAACTTGGCGGTACTTATTAATGATTATAGTACTTGTTGTTGCTACAAGTTGAGTATTGTAGTTTATTTATGATATTATCTGATATATATTGTTTTCTATTTTGAGTTGGCCGATGATATCTACTCAGTACTCGTATTTTGTACTGACCCCTACTTGTATGTTTCTTTCTTTGTATTTGTGGACTGCAGCAAACATACCGTCGTCTTCAACTCAACCGCAACTCTATCCACTCTTCATTACACCGGATTTCAAGGTGAGCTAATGCTTCTAGCTTGGACTGGATCTTCTTGTTCAAGTCTTGATGCCTTGAATTTCCGGCATGGACTAGCTTTTACTTATTTTAGTTTTCTTAGATACTCTTAGTTTTAGTAATTTGAGGATAGATGTTCTTGTGATGATGACTTCCAGATTTTGGGAAAATAATAGATGTTGAGTTTTTTTTGAAGTTATTGAATTGATTTTCCTTAATGAGTTTAAGTCTTCCGCATTACTTTCTGTTGATATTATATTGAAATGTTGGGTTTTGTATTGGTTGGTTCGCTCACATAGGAGGGTAAGTGTGGGTGCCACTCGCGACTCGATTTGGGTCGTGACACTCTCGCACCTTAGAGCAAAGAAATATAGGAGGATTCATCCTCACAAAATCT
This sequence comes from Solanum chilense, assembly GCA_032847665.1. Classification (NCBI taxonomy): domain Eukaryota; kingdom Viridiplantae; phylum Streptophyta; class Magnoliopsida; order Solanales; family Solanaceae; genus Solanum; species Solanum chilense. The sequence goes on from CM064967.1 coordinate 39,719,969, forward strand.
CTCAACCTAGACGTCATAGTGCTCTCTACAACATTTACCCTAGGCACCATACTCAAATTCACTTGAGTAGTCATGGCTCAGGCTAAATCAAGCAAAGACACTCTAATATCCCTATTACTCAACTCCGGGGGAACCACCGGAACATCATTACCTTCTTCCAGAATAGGGACTTGATAACCTTGAGCACCTTGATGAACTTTCTAAGCTTGCTCAACTTGAGGAGGAATCTCCTCATGCACATCATTATCCTCAATTCTCGTAGTAGTGTACTGCTTGTATTGATCTTCTTAGAAACACAAGGAAAACCATAAGAAAAAGTATTTATAACTTTTACTCCACGGCACGACATAGGAGTAGAAAAGAAGGGAAACTCTATCGTCCTATTGCCTCTAGCTAATGATGTGTCGCAACTCACACTGATGGTCAAGACTCTACTAGACATAAGTTGATGAGAATTTTTTATTCCTATGACTACTTTCATGACCTATATTTTGATACCAAGCTTGTCACATCTCGAGACAACACCCTCGAAGATAATGGAAAGTAGTGCAGACTTTAATACTTTTCGCATAAACATTTCATAGTCTTTAAAATCTCTTCCATATAAAATCATAGGAAATACTATGTCTCAATCTCATCAAACTTAGACACAAGAATACTTGGGACACGGCCCATACTTAGAAATATATAAATACTTAGTCTATTATAATACTTTGAAATAAAAGACATAAAAGACATCCATATATGCCCTCGAGTCAATTGAGGACATACTTCAACTTCACTTGAATGATGATACAATCAATGTATTGCTTCTCAAATTCTCCTCACCTACCAACCACTATAGATATAGATAGAAGCATGGAACTAGTACAACCACATGAACTAAGTATGGCATTATGCATAAAATCATGAAAATAAACATTTATTAGAAATATGCATCTTTTCATTAAAAATTCATAGCATAATCATAAGAATAACATTTAACACCTAAGAATCACATAAGGTAACATTTACACAACTTAAGACATTTTTTAGGTCACTTTACAATAACCTCAATTGACTATACAGTTAATTGCTTCACTGTAATAGTGAAGTGCTTCCTCTTCCTTTTTAACACTTTCTAGCATGTAATCTTGTCACTAAAAGCTATCCTAAGACTCATTTAAACAATACAAAGAGAGACCATCCATACACTTTCTCCACGCATTCCTAAATGATCCTCAAGACTACTCATAATGAGACACATACACACGTACAAGGCACCAAAACACATAAGATGTATCACATGACATTTCCCTTACCAAGGATATCAAAAGACTTACTGACGTAAATCAACAAGATAATGTCCATTATTGACCTTTTTAAGACTACCTAAATAATATTTAAGATTACCTAACGCTTAGATCATGTCCACATAATCTACATCTTTCCTAACTCGATTCATTATTAAGACTTATCTAGGTAAGATACAAAGTGTCATTCCTATGTCCCCTTCACACCTTAACTAAACAATCCTTAACTACTCTAGGTAAGTACTTATTCAATTAAAATACTTTCTTAACTTAAGTCATTACATTATTAGTTCATTTAAGACTCATTCATCACATATGGACATTCATGTTGTGGTCTTGGACAAGACCTAGGGACTCTAACTAACTCCTGCAAAGCCCATTGTTCAATGTCTAGATTGTGTCACATACCACCACCTAAACATTATAGAACTTCTCTAATGCTAGTAGGTATCCCATATGATGAGAATAGGCAATAAAAGACCTAGACCAGGATAGCAAATCATGGAATCCGGAGTTCTATCCTACTCCGAGGAGGGTGTTCTACTTGCCAATGGTAGAACTTGGACATTTCCCATGTAGGCACATGGTTATGGAATATGAAGGGAGTGATTTGTAATCTAGTCTCATTCCTTAACTTGAACTACTTCCCATACCATAATCACTCGGTGCTAGTCTTTGTTCTCATAGAGTAATTCACACTTAAGGTTCATATAAAGGGGTCCCATATCAAGTTCATGACCAAATCACATTTACCCTACCAATGAATGGTCCACAAGGGATACCTTACAATGGAGACAAGAATCTCATCATCACTTTCCTAAGGTTTTATATGATGCCTGTTCCAGCCAATCAACCTTAAGTCTATCAGTCCTTTACTTGAAGGATACCATTACGCTATTGACTTCAACATTCATAACCTTACCACTAAGTTCAAGGTTTCACATAAAAGACTATCTTAACTTCATTTAAGGTCTCATGTCCTTCATATATACAATAATAAGAAGATATAGCATCCAAATTTGATTCATCTCATATTCACATTCATACATGCATCAAGTAAGGGACCCAAGTCAACCAAGACAAGACACAAGATAGTTCACTTAAACACATATTACATGTCATTCTAGAAACACATAGACATAATTATATCCTCTTTAAGCCATCCTATACAATATAATATAATAATCAATATAACCTTCATAAACTCATATATTCAAATAACAACAAACATACATCAACTCTAACACCATACACACAAAGCCAAAGTCATAGTGTAACATCATCACCTAAGTAACTTCAATATAATAACACAATATACTTTCACATTAATTAAAATATAGGTAGATATAATCATACTTCACATAATCAACTACACAAATAACCATATTACTTCAAGTATTTGCCGACAAGGCCATTTTTACTTAAAATAACGCCGACAAGGCCACATTAATTGCAAGTAAAACATATAACACCGCCACCATAAGTGGACCATACCAATCACAACATATCTAAAATCTAATTAACATAAAATAAAAGGAATTAGCACAGCGTACCACCAGTCCATCCTCAATGCCTCAATTCGATGCCAAACAATCAAATTAAATACCATAAGGCCCTTACCCATTCCCATAACAAATAATTCAACATAATTATAACAATAATCAATGAAACTAGGTCAAATTCATTGTATATTCAACAATCTAAGACAACCTTTATATCAATTCAATATAGTTATCACATCATTCATTAGTCTATGGGAAACTACAGTAGAATTAACACTCTAAGTCCAAATTACTTAACCCATAAACTTGTCAGAAGCTAGAGTTCATCAATTACATGGGTTCATAGGTTAATTGTGTTAAAATCATCGTATTAATAACAATTCAAAAACTAATTAATGCTTAAAAACCATTAATGCAAGAAACCATGCATAGATCATGGAATTGGACAATTCATCTTTGTGAACTTTACAAAACAACTTCGAAATTTGGTATCCTTTATGAATAGAGTTTTAAGGATTAAAAACCGTACCTCACTGAATCTAATTCTTCAATTTTATGAAGAATCTTTACTCAATTCTCCAATCCAAGCTCTGCCTTGAATTTTGGTTCCAATGGAGTTCTAGAGAATTTCTAAGGGAATTTGGGTTTTTGATTTTGAAGAATGAAATCTTCTAAGTGTTTTAGGCTTATAAATATATTTAAAATATCCAAAAGACACTTAAGTAACCTCCAATACTATTAATTGTACGTGGGGTGAACTTACAAGTACACCCCTCAACTTAACAGTGAACTACTCAGGGAGGCAGTCCACCATCGGTTGCCAAACGACGGCCCGTCCCTTGATCAACGGACCGTCCCTTGATCAACGAACCATCCTGTTTTTCCTTGGTTAGGACTGAGGCTTGTGTTTATATGAATCTCCACCAAGCCTAAGTACCAATCGATGATACACCACCAACGGGGCGTTGACTGACCCACTGGGCGTCGATTACCAACCGTTGGTAGGCTGTCTTGGTTACCAACTTTCGGTCCTTCTTCAAGGACCCTTGTATGGTACTTGGGGATATTTTCCTTGACATATCCAACCCAAACATGTTCGTACAAATTTAGTACCTCTCCCATGTATTTCATCAAAAACCAACACATAAAACTCAACAAAACGCGCATAGTCACACAAGGTCGTTTCAAGGGAAACCTTTCGAACGTCATGGACGTTTGACCTCCAAACTTCATGAAACTTGACACACTTCCTATGTATACTATAATAACTCATTTAAGGACCTTATAACCTCATGATTCACACATATACACATAAAACCACAAATGAGGCACATAGATGACTTAGTCGTCGAACGTCTTATTCGTCCCTTGACGTTTTACATCCAATGCACCTAAACTATTAACGCTTCCTCAATACCATATATTAGACCTTTTTAGGACCTTAGAATATCATGAAAAACATGTTATTCTCTAGTTCACTTAAGTCATTTTCGGGATCGTAAAATCAACTTGTATACAACAACAACACATTTCACATTTATTATCACATCATTGGTCCTCTCACGGAATCCAAACCCATATATTTAGCATGCTGGAACATGGAAATCTGAACCTATATTTATGCAAGAATGTGGCCATCTAATCTTATATTATGTAAGAATGTGGAAATCTGATACAATGTAATGCGAGTGTGTGGCAATCAAAGCCAAGTTAATTATGTTGGAACATGGCAATCAGATCTAATTCATACTTGACAATCACAAAACACAAGTACATCATCAAGATCATACATTTAAGGCATGATTTCTTGGAAATGATATTTCATCTATCTAATTTAAACAAGTGTGATGAATATTACAACATCAATACATATAAAAGTATCACAGTGAAGCAAGAACAAGCTACAATAAATATAATATATAGCTACAAAATTGTCACGACCCAAATTTTGCAAGTCGTGATGGCACCTATGTTCCCAACCAATAGGTAAGCCAACCCAACATATTAACCCAACTAAACCAACAAATGAGTAAAAAGACTAACACTTAGCAAGAATCTCCAAACATTGAGTTCCTTATAAGTACGAAATGCGGAAAACTGAAACAAAAAAATACTACCCAAGAAATGGTGTCATTAGTACAAGAGCTTCTAAAATACGATGCAAGTCTGAAACTAGAAAGGCAAATCTAACATAAGGGATATCCTGTCTGAATACTGAATAACAAAATAAGTAAAAGATAGAGGGAGGTGTGGGCCACGGAACAGCCAAGCAGCTCACCACAACTCCAAGACACTCCAAACTCGGACTCAAACTGCTCCTCGAGATGTGCTCCTACTTGGAATCGATTCTGCACCACAAAGAGTGCAACAAGTGTAGTATGAGTACGAAACCACGTGTACTCAGTATGTCTCATTGACCGACAACGAAGAAGTAGTGACGGGAGTTTATATAAGAAAATAAATTCTTAAATTATACAAGTATATATATATATATATTACACTTACTATTTAAGTTCATAAAAAAAAGTAATCAACATCAAGTACTTTCACAACACCAAACAAAATACATAATCATCAAAAATAAATGATGTGATGAAACGCAATGCAATATGATACCATGTAATGAATCGTTTCAGAATACCCAGTACTCACTCAACCGTATATACATGATACTCCTCGGAAATACATCGAGAGTTCATGACCCATGGGGACTCGCGAGGTCCATATACCGACACGGACGATCTCCACGTGTCTGTGCGGACGATCTCAACGCACTATCATAATATCAAACAATTTTCGCACGGACGGTCTCCACATGCCCAATTTACAATCTTAACATCTCACCATCCCCAGCACGGACGATCTCCACGTGCCCAACTTATACTCAGTCTCATGTCTATGCATGTGCACAATATTATTTCAATAGAGGGGATGATGATGCATCTCAATCAATCAATATGAACATAACACATCACCACCTCAATTATCACAACTATTCGGGTGAAATAAATAAAACACAATCACACAAGGAATTCAAGTCAATAATATATCAGCTAATGCCCATTTGCTTTGGCATTCTCAAATTTCAATCCACATTCTATAATAGGAAATTTTCCTTTTTATAACACCGGTACTCGTACCAATGCCCGCCACACCATTGATACGAGACCACCATTTTTTTTCCTTACCCCTTTGTCTATTTTCATTTTTTAATCTTTAATTAGGAAAACGTCCTTCAACAAGTCTAAAAAGTCTTAACATACCTCAAGTGTCGAGCTCGTGTCACGAATCCTCAAGATAGTTCCTTCCCTTTTCGTTAAGTTTTGGAATGTTCACGATCTACCAATGATGCAATGTTCATAAGTAAGCGAGTTTGTGGACATTCAAATTATTATAGGTATATCATAGACCCTAAACTCACTCATATGTCTAATCAAATGCCAAATCTTGATATAATTTATATGCCATTTTGTCAAATTTCAAGCCAAGAACTTAACAGTAATCTCTCCAAATAACCTAAAAATTCAATGTTAAATCATATAATATACACCAAATAATTAATTACCTATCTCAATATATCAAAATTTAGTATCTTAATTTGATAAATAAAATGAGAACTAATTTCCACCATTACAGATCCTTGCAACGTGACCATTCTTTTTCCTCAAACCAGTATGCAAATTGTCCACCCCTTTTTTTTTTAAATCGTTACCACTGCCAATCATTGGCATATGATTGCCAACTGATTGGCATTCCACTACATTCCCTAACATTGCAGCCATGCACTTTTCCAATTTCAAATCTTTTCTTCTTCTTTTTTTTTAAAGAAAATCTTTACTACACTTGGTCATCCTTACTATATACACATTACTAGATTAACAGTAACTTTATGTTTTACTAATAACAAGGATGTCATATGCTTCAACTGTAAAAGCAAAATAACAATTTTCTATTACCACTCATGAAACCAACAATTCATCATTCTCTATCTAATAATTTAATAACAATACTCATATACAAAACGATTTCATGTGAACCCACATGAATGAAAAACTTATCAAAATTTCTTACCTTTAGTGGTTGCCCTTCGTATGATGCCGCTACCAATTTTTCTTTTTTACACGCTGATCTCTTGTTTTCTTCCTTTTCTAAATAAGAGTCTATTAACCGTGAAACCCCACTAACCTATTATCTAATTATTTTTTTAATAAAGGTTTCATCAATTGGGTACTCATAGCTATCTAATAGTTTAAAAATACCCCTTTAAATTTTCAAAAGGAGTCAAACTAGTCCTAGTTCTCAAAACGACCTAGCGGGTCGTTACATCACCTACCACTTAAACAAATGTTCGTCCTCGAACGGGAAAAGAAAAGAGCTGACCGGGACGCTAAAAAAGATGAGGATATTTACTCCTCATGTCTGCCTCTATCTCCCATGTAGCCTCCTCCACTGGACGATGCTTCCACTGAACCTTTACTGAAGCAATCTCTTTGGACCTTAGATTCCGAATTTGCCTATCCAAAATGGTGATCGGCTCTTCCTCAAAAGTCAAATTCTGATCAAGTAACACTGAATCCCATTGAATCACATGATCACCACCCTGATGATACTTTTTAAGCATTGAAATATGAAATACAGGATGGACACCTGACAACCCAGGTGGCAAAGCCAACTGATATGCCACCTCACCAATACACTCCACAACCTCAAAAGGACCAATGTACCTTGGACTCAACTTTCCCTTCTTTCCAAATCTCATCACACCCTTCATGGGTGAAACCTTAAGTAAAACCCTCTCTCCAACCATAAACTCCAAATCACGAACCTTCCTATCTGCGTAACTCTTTTGCCTGCTCTGAGCCATGAGAAGTCTATCTTGGATCAACTTGACCTTGTCCAAGGACTCCCTCAACAAATCTGTACCCCAAGGTCTAACCTAAAATGCGTCAAACCAACCAATTGGAGATCGACATCTCCTACCATACAAAGCCTCAAATGGTGCCATCTCAATGCTCGAATGATAACTATTATTGTAAGCAAACTCCGCTAATGGCAAGAATTGATCCCACTGACCACCAAAGTCAATCACACACGCCCGCAAAATGTCCTCAAGAACCTGAATAGTCTGCTCAGACTGACCATCATTCTGAGGGTGAAAGGCTGTACTAAGATCCACCCGAGTGCCCAACTCTTTCTGCATAGACCGCCAGAAATGAGATGTAAATTGGGTGCCACGATCTGAAATAATAGATATAGGAACCCCATGCAATCGAACTATCTCCCGAATATAAATCTTGGCTAACCTTTCTGAGTTATAGGTAGTCTGAACTGGTACAAAGTGTGCAGACTTAGTCAGTCGATCCACAATGACCCATATAGCATCAAACTTACCCAAGGTACGTGGCAACCCTACCACAAAGTCCATAGCAATTCGCTCCCACTTCCACTCAGGTATGTGCATCCTCTGAGTCATACCTCCAGGCTTTTGGTGTTCATACTTCACTTGCTGACAATTTAAACATCGAGATACAAAATCTACTATGTCCATCTTCATACGACACCACCAATAGTGTTGCTTCAAGTCACGATACATCTTAGTAGCCCCCGGATGAATAGAGTACCTCGAACTATGAGCCTCCTCCATGATCAATCTAGTCAAATCACCTGTACGAGGAACACATATACGACCCTTAATCCTCAAAACTCCCTCACTATCAAGAATTGCAGCCTTGGCTTCTCCTTCTAATACCTTGTCCCTAATCTTACATAAATCACCATCATCAAACTGTTGCGCCTGAATCTACTCCAACAAGGATGACCTAGCCTCCATATAAGCCAACACCTTACCCGATTCTGAAATATCAAGTCTCACAAAGCTATTGGCCAGGTATTGCACATCCCTAGCTAAAGGACGCTCGCCAACCTGTAACATGGCTAGACTACCCATACTTACCGCCTTCCGACTCAAGGCATCTGCTACTACATTTGCCTTGCCTGGGTGATAAAGAATAGTCATATCATAGTCTTTGAGCAACTCCAACCATCTCCGCTGCCTCAAATTGAGATCTCTCTGATTGAATATATACTGGAGACTACGATGATCCGTGAACACCTCACAATGCACACCATAAAGATAATGCCTCCAAATCTTCAATGCAAACACAACAGCTGCCAACTCTAAATCATGAATAGGATAGTTCTTCTCATGAACTTTCAACTGCCTCGAAGCATAAGCTATCACCTTTCCCTTCTGCATTAATACACAACCCAGACCAATTCGAGAAGCATCACAATATACAACAAAACCCTCTCCCTCCACGGGTAGGGTCAAAATCGGAGCAGTAGTCAATAAAGTCTTGAGCTTTTGGAAACTAACCTCACATTCGTCAGACCACTGAAAAGTCACCTCCTTCTATGTCAATCTAGTTAATAGAGATGCAATGGATGAGAAACCCTCAACAAACCGTCGATAATAACCTGCAACGCCCAAGAAACTCCGAATCTCAGTAACTGAAGTAGGTCTGACCCAATCTCTAACTGCCTCAATCTTCTTAGGATCCACCATGATACCCTCCTTGGACAGTACATGTCCCAAGAATGCTACCGAACTAAGCCAAAACTCACACTTTGAAAACTTTGCATAAAGCTTCTTCTCCTTTAGAATCCCAAGAACAATCCTCAAATGATGCTCATGTTCCTCCTTAGTGCGTGAGTATATCAATATATCATCTATGAAGACAATAACAAAGGAATCTAAATATGGTCTGAACACTCCATTCATCAAGTCCATAAAAGCTGCTGGGGCATTAGTCAGTCCGAAAGACATCACCAAAAACTCGTAATGACCATAACATGTTCGAAAAGCCGTCTTAGGGATATCCTCCGCCATAACCTTCAGCTGATGATAGCCAGATCTCAAGTCAATTTTGGAGAAAATTGAAGCACCCTGCAACTGATCAAATAAATCATCAATACGAGGTATCGGATACTTATTTCTGATGGTTACCTTGTTCAACTGCCGATAGTCAATACACATACGCATAGATCCATCTTTCTTCTTCACAAATAACACTGGAGCACCCCAAGGAGATACACTTGGTCTAATAAAACCTTTGCTCAACAAATCCTGCAACTGCTCCTTCAACTCTTTCAATTCAGCCGGTGCCATACGATAAGGAGGAATGGAAATAGGCCGAGTGCCTGGCTCCACATCAATACAAAAATCAATATCACGATCTGGTGGAAGACCTGGCAAATCGGTCGGAAATACTTCTGAAAATTCACTCACTACTGGAATAGACTCAAGCATAGGAGTCTCAACACTAGTATCTCGAATGTGGGCCAAGTACGCCAAACATCCTCTCTGTACCAACTGACGAGCCTTAAGGAATGATATCACACCCTTAGAAGGATGACTAAGAGTACCTCTCCATTCTAATATAGGAATTCCAGGCATAGCTAAAGTGATGGTCTTGGCATGACAATTTAAAATTGCGTGGTAAGAAGATAACCAATCCATACCAAGAATCACATCAAAATCTATCATATCTAAGACCTTTAAATCTGCATGAGTGTCATACCCCATCAAAGTAACAGTACATAAACGATACACTTGATCTACAACTACAGAATCCCCGACAGGAGTAGAAACATGTATCGGCAAATCAAGAGACTCACATAATATATCCAGACTAGGAGCAAAATATGTGGACACATAAGAATAAGTAGATCCTGGATCAAATAATACAGTGGCTGGTCGATGACAAACCGGAATAATACCTGTGATAACAGCATCTGAGGCTTCAGCCTCTAGCCTACCTGGAAAAGCATAACAGTGAGAACGACCTCCATCAGATTGTGAACCTCCACGACCACCACCTCGACCAGAAGGAGAACCACCTCTACCTGAATGAGAACCACCTCTACCATTCTGTGCACTACCCCTAGCTGGAGGTTGTGCAGCCCTGGAAGTCGAAGCCTGAGAACCCTGATGTAAGCCACCACGTCTGGTCCTAGGGCAGTCTCTCACAAAGTGTCCCATATCACCACACTCAAAGCAACCCCTACGAGACGCAGGCTGATGAGAGGAACCTGAATGACCAGAATGCCCTTTACGAACTACAGGCCTAGAAGATGAACCCTGCGAAGTATGCACTGAGCTTGAAGAATTATGCCCAGCGTAACCAGCCTCAGACACTGGTATAGCAGCATGAATGGGTCTGCTGGACTGAGGGTGATAACCTCTGCCCAAGTAACCCCGACACCTAGGCGGAGCACCACCATAATCACCTGAATAACGAGTCCTCTTGCCCTCTCGCTGCTCAAATCCCTCACGTCGAATCATCTCCAACTCCTTAGCTGCATCTACTACTTTCTGGAATGGAACACCAGAAACAGCAACCTGAGAAACTCCTAGACGGATCGGAATAATAAGCCCCTTAACAAACCTTCTCACTCTCTCAGCCTTTGTGGGAAGTATCATCGAAGCATGCCTAGCCAAGGCATGAAATTTACCCTCATACTCTGCAACTGACATACCATTTTGCTGCAAACCCTCAAATTCGGCCCTCTTGCGCTCCCTCTCACTGCGTGGAACAAATTTGGATAGAAATACCTGAGTAAACTGAGTCCAGGATAGTGGATGGGATCCAACTGGCCTACTACTAATATAATCCCTCCACCACTGCTTAGCAGAGCCAATCATCTGAAACGTTGTGTAGTCAACTCCATGAGACTCCACTAATCCAAGATTATGCAACCTCTCATGACAACTAACTATGAATTCATATGCATCCTCAGCTAAGTCACCAGTATAAGTAGGAGGATTCATTAGTCTGAACCTCCCAAACATCTTTTGCTCATCAATAGTCATAGAAGGCTTGTTCACCAAATGTGATGTCATATCTGGAAACTCCATACTATCCAAACGAGGAGCTACAGCGGCAGCTGGCTGAGTCCTGGGAGTCTGAGAATCTGGAACAACTATCGGATCTGGAGTTTGACCTCCAACACGGGTCTGTGAGCCATCAGAAGTGACAGGCAAAGCTCCTGCCTGGGCCATCCCCTCTAGGATTCCTAACATACGAGCCAGGGTATCTTGAAGCACTGGGGATCAATAGTACTAGTTGGAGCCTGAGCTGGCCCATCCCCCTCGACATGATCTTGCACATCCCCATGAAGAACATCTGCATCAGGAGGTACGGTCCTATCATGACCCTGGGTAGCTATTGGTACTTGACCACCCACAGGTGCTGCAATACGGCCCCTACCCCGACCTCGAGCTCGCCCCCTACCTCTACCTCGGATAGTGTTCCCAGAAGCAGACGCAGGATTAGGATCCTGACCACCACTTGCCGATGTACGATTCCTCGCCATCTGAGAGAGAATGAGATATCAAGATTAGAATTTCTACAAGGTCAAGTGTGCATGATAATGAATAAAATAACAGAATATTTCCTAAATGTCCTATAGCCTCTCGAAGATAGGTATGGACATCTTCATACCGATCTGCAAGACTCTACTAGACATTGCTCTTGTACTCTTGAGACCGATGAACCTAGGGCTCTAATACCAAATTTGTCACGACCCAAATTTTGCAAGTCGTGATGGCACCTATGTTCCCAACCAATAGGTAAGCCAACCCAACATATTAACCCAACTAAACCAACAAATGAGTAAAAAGACTAACACTTAGCAAGAATCTCCAAACATTGACTTCCTTATAAGTACGAAATGCGGAAAACTGAAACAAAAAAATACTACCCAAGAAATAATGTCATGAGTACAAGAGCTTCTAAAATACGATGCAAGTCTGAAACTAAAAAGGCAAATCTAACATAAGGGATATCCTGTCTGAATACTGAATAACAGAATAAGTAAAAGATAGAGGGAGGTGTGGGCCACGGAACAGCCAAGCAGCTCACCACAACTCCAAGACACTCCAAACTCGGACTCAAACTGCTCCTCGAGATGTGCTCCTACTTGGAATCGATTCTGCACCACAAAGAGTGCAACAAGTGTAGTATGAGTACGAAACCACGTGTACTCAGTATGTCTCATTGACCGACAACGAAGAAGTAGTGACGGGAGTTTATATAAGAAAATAAATTCTTAAATTATACAAGTATATATATATATATATTACACTTACTATTTAAGTTCATAAAAAAAAGTAATCAACATCAAGTACTTTCACAACACCAAACAAAATACATAATCATCAAAAATAAATGATGTGATGAAACGCAATGCAATATGATACCATGTAATGAATCGTTTCAGAATACCCAGTACTCACTCAACCGTATATACATGATACTCCTCGGAAATACATCGAGAGTTCATGACCCATGGGGACTCGCGAGGTCCATATACCGATACGGACAATCTCCACGTGTCTGTGCGGACTATCTCAACGCACTATAATAATATCAAACAATTTTCGCACGGACGGTCTCCACGTGCCCAATTTACAATCTTAACATCTCACCATCCCCAGCACGGACGATCTCCACGTGCCCAACTTATACTCAGTCTCATGTCTATGCATGTGCACAATATTATTTCAATAGAGGGGATGATGATGCATCTCAATCAATCAATATGAACATAACACATCACCACCTCAATTATCACAACTATTCGGGTGAAATAAATAAAACACAATCACACAAGGAATTCAAGTCAATAATATATCAGCTAATGCCCATATGCTTTGGCATTCTCAAATTTCAATCCACATTCTATAATAGAAATTTTCCTTTTTATAACACCGGTACTCGTACCAATGCCCGTCACACCATTGATACGAGACCACCATTTTTTTTCCTTACCCCTTTGTCTATTTTCATTTTTTAATCTTTAATTAGGAAAACATCCTTCAACAAGTCTAAAAAGTCTTAACATACCTCAAGTGTCGAGCTCGTGTCACGAATCCTCAAGATAGTTCCTTCCCTTTTCGTTAAGTTTTGGAATGTTCACGATCTACCAATGATGCAATGTTCATAAGTAAGCGAGTTTGTGGACATTCAAATTATTATAGGTATATCATAGACCCTAAACTCACTCATATGTCTAATCAAATGCCAAATCTTGATATAATTTATATGCCATTTTGTCAAATTTCAAGCCAAGAACTTAACAGTAATCTCTCCAAATAACCTAAAAATTCAATGTTAAATCATATAATATACACCAAATAATTAATTACCTATCTCAATATATCAAAATTTAGTATCTTAATTTGATAAATAAAATGAGAACTAATTTCCACCATTACAGATCCTTGCAACGTGACCATTCTTTTTCCTCAAACCAGTATGCAAATTGTCCACCCCTTTTTTTTTTTAATCGTTACCACTGCCAATCATTGGCATATGATTGCCAACTGATTGGCATTCCACTACATTCCCTAACATTGCAGCCATGCACTTTTCCAATTTCAAATATTTTCTTTTTATTTTTTTTTATTTTTTTAAAGAAAATCTTTACTACACTTGGTCATCCTTACTATATACACATTACTAGATTAACAGTAACTTTATGTTTTACTAATAACAAGGATGTCATATGCTTCAACTGTAAAAGCAAAATAACAATTTTCTATTACCACTCATGAAACCAACAATTCATCATTCTCTATCTAATAATTTAATAACAATACTCATATACAAAACGATTTCATGTGAACCCACATGAATGAAAAACTTATCAAAATTTCTTACCTTTAGTGGTTGCCCTTCGTATGATGCCGCCACCAATTTTTCTTTTTGACACGCTGATCTCTTGTTTTCTTCCTTTTCTAAATAAGAGTCTATTAACCGTGAAACCCCACTAACCTATTATCTAATTATTTTTTTAATAAAGGTTTCATCAATTGGGTACTCATAGTTATCTAATAGTTTAAAAATACCCCTTTAAATTTTCAAAAGGAGTCAAACTAGTCCTAGTTCTCAAAACGACCTAGCGGGTCGTTACAAAAATTATTAGCCATAACACAAAATTCTTCACTATTTGTTCACTTTTAGAAACAAAAAGTATATTTTGTTCTTATATATATGGGTCACATATTTTTCGTGACAAAACAATAAACTTCGTAGAAAAATTTTGTCCACTAAATTTTCTCACCAAAAATTGGATTGCGCCATTTTTTGAGGACTATTAACCATGAATTTGAAGTCATTAGTTACACATTATTATGTCACTAATAAGGTTCTCAATTAGCGACAAACCATTTTGTGTATAATTAGTTAAATTTTCGATATGAAAATGTTCTATCGCAAAAGTTATATTGATGTTTTAGTCACAAATACTTCTTTGTCCTAAAATTAGTTATATTTTGTATATGAAAAACTTTTGTGACAAAAGCTTATATTGATATATTGGTGGCAACTAATTTTTCATCTTCAAATTAGATAATATCATACAAAAAAAATTGTCGCGAAACATATAGTAATACGTTAGTGACGAATTGTACTCTTTGGCCACAAATTTTTATTATTCAACTGTGACCTTGATTTTTGTTACTAATTTTTCAAACAATTAGTGACGATTATATTATTGTCTCTGTTTAACCTCCAATTTAGTTACAAAGAAATTTTGTCACAAAATAATTTATATGCTCAAACGGCTAGAACCTAAATTTCGTACTTTAGTGCAATTATTGGATTCACAAAAAAAGTATAGCTCTAAATTATAACATAACTAATTTTTTTTTAAAAAAAAAACAACAAAAAAAATTACAGAAACATTATGTTACACACCACACAAATATATTTTTTTTTTCTAAAATACTAGACAATATTATAAACAAGATATAAACAACAACACAATAAAAAGATAAACTGTCTTAACAACATTAACATAGTTTGAGTAAAAAGGTTTTTAAAACAAAGCTTCTAAATATATTAAGATTCTCTTCAAATTTTCAAATATACAATAGTTTGTAGAACTCTCAGAATCAATTAAATACAAACAAAATATTCACTCCAACGGTTCCATCATCTTTTTAAACTACACATTCATATATTGTCACAATATCTTATTCAATTATAACAATCTTTAAATAATTTCATTCAGATAACTACCCATGAATAGTTTCTCTTGTGCCCAGAATTATATGGGTTAACTAGATACATTCCTTGGGTCCCAAAGGCAAGCCTTAGTGAAAATTTACATTAAATTGGACATAACTTATCTTGTATTGGGCCTATATAAAAGATATATATGTCTCAAATTCAATAACTTACAAAGCAGTATCATTAAAAAAACCATAATATTCATCAACAATCTATTAGGATAATAATAATAATACTAAATCCATCTCCAAAGATGAAAAGATGTCTAATATTATCATAAGTCACTAAAAATGAAAGAATTTCCATAACTCTAGTGAATTGACTAATGAAATGACTCTAAGAAGTTGAAATAAAAGGATGATAACAAATAAATTACTACATGCCAACTCAAAGCAATGTTGCACACGTGTATTTGTCAAATCATGCAGTCTAGCTAAAGAAAGCTTCAGTAATTTCACCTGTAATCTCTATAAGCAAAATATAGTGGAGAGTGAGTCAATATAGCAATGAGTAATAACACTTAAACAATACACATTTTAATGAAAAAAAAGTCAAAAACATGGTACAATTAAAATAAAAAAATATCATGAAATAAATGTCATTTTCGAAAATGATCAGAATAACCTGATTTCATTTTTAGAGTGCTTAAAAGGATATCCCTTTTCTTTCAAACTAGTCTTGCAGTTAACAAAACCTAATATCCAAATACACTATCATATCATTTTTAATTATTTGTAAGGGAAAATTCATTGGTTGGAACAATCCAACTAAATAGTATCAACATTGACATAAACGAAACTATTAGTGAAATTTCTAAATTCACATCCTATCATATTAGAGTGTTTAAAATTCTTAAAAGAGAAAGTAATTTAAAGGGCCTAAAATACCATCGAAGTATTAGAAATTGTACAAAATTACCCATCATGCACCTATTGGCTCAAAAATGCCCTTCTCATCCACCTATCGGCTCCAAAATACCCTTGTTATCCAGCCTTGGGATCAAAATTGACAAGTTATTA
Organism: Solanum chilense; assembly: GCA_032847665.1. NCBI lineage: Eukaryota > Viridiplantae > Streptophyta > Magnoliopsida > Solanales > Solanaceae > Solanum > Solanum chilense. The sequence continues at coordinate 39,736,858 of CM064967.1, forward strand.
ATTAAAAACACCTATGGTAATAACAGGATTTAATAATGAAGGAGTATGATTAAATATAAAGTAAAAAATATAAAAATACAAATATGGGATAAGATACTAACAATAGAAGAAATGTATAATTTTGAATTTACCACAAAAGATATGTTATTAGGAATGCCATTTCTAGATAGATTTTACCCACATATAATAACAAAAACACATTGGTGGTTTACCACACCATGCGGAAACAAAATAGGAGCAAAAAGAGTAAATAATAAACAACGAAAACCTATGGAATGGATAAAAGGAAGTGAAAAAATAAGCCAAGAAATGGAAAATATAAATAATAAACAAATAACACAATTAGAAATTATTATATTTGCTATAGACAAAGTTAAATTAATTAATGAACAACTAGAACAATTATATAGTGAAGATCCATTACAAGGATGGGAAAAACATAAGACAAAAGTAAAAATTGAATTAATAGATGAAAATAGTATAATAACACAGAAACCATTAAAATATAACTTTGATGATTTAAAAGAATTTAAAATACATATAGATGAATTATTAGAAAATAATTACATACAAAAAAGTAATAGTTAACATACAAGTCCAGCATTTATAGTTATAAAACACAGTGAACAAAAAAGAGGTAAAAGTAGAATGGTTATAGATTATCGTAATCTAAATGCTAAAACCAAAACATACAATTATCCGATACCAAACAAAATACTAAAAATAAGACAAATTCAAGGATATAATTATTTCAGTAAATTTGACTGTAAATCAGGATTTTACCACCTAAAACTAGAAGAAGAATCTAAACAATTAACATCATTCACAGTACCACAAGGTTTCTATGAATGGAATGTTTTACCTTTTGGATATAAAAATGCACCAGGTAGATTCCAACATTTTATGGATAACTGTTTTAACCAGCTAGAAAATTGTATTGTATACATAGATGATATATTGTTATATTCTAGAACACAAGATGAACATATAAAATTATTAGAAAAAATTATACATATAGTAAAAAATACAGGCATAAGTTTAAGTAAAAGAAAAGCAGAAATTATGAAATCACAAATAGAATTTCTAGGAATACAAATAGATAAAAATGGAATAAAAATGCAAACTCATATAGTACAAAAAATAATTACTATTGATGAAAATATAGATACAAAAAAGAAATTACAATCCTTTCTAGGATTAGTAAATCAGGTAAGAGAATATATACCAAAATTAGCAGAACATCTAAAACCATTACATAAAAAACTTAAAAAAAGATGTAGAATATCATTTTGACAATAAAGATAAAGAACATATAAGAAAGATCAAGAATTTATGTAAAAAATTACCAAAACTATATTTTCCCGACGAAAATAAAATATTTACTTATATTGTTGAAACAGACTCGAGTGATCATAGTTACGGAGGAGTTTTAAAATACAAATATGAAAAAGAAAAAATAGAACACCATTGTAGATATTATTCAGGATCTTATACAGAAGCACAAATAAAATGGGAAATAAATAGAAAAGAATTATTCGCATTATATAAATGTTTATTAGCATTTGAACCGTATATTGTTTACAATAAATTTATTGTAAGAACAGATAATACACAAGTAAAATGGTGGATAACGAAAAAATTAGATGATTTCTTCTAAATGTTGTACTTCTTGTTTTGCTTGCATTTTTATTTTTTCAATTTCTCTTGATTTATCTATTTCTTCATTTTCTTTTGTTATTCTTACCATAGCTGTTAGACTATCTTCTAATTTTGCTGTTTCTTTTTCTAGCATTAAATATAAGTTATTTCCTATTTTCTTATATCTTCTTCCTAAATTTGAAAATACTATTTTTATTATCATTCCATCTTGGTTTTCATATGTCTTTTCGTCTACTGCAAATTCCTCTTTGTTCATTATAATCTATATATTATATTATGTTGTAAGTCATATTCAAGACAATCTATTTCTAATTCTAACATTAATATAGCTTTTCTTTGTGCTAGTATTGATTTATTACACACTCCTGCTAATATATTTTATTCTAATCTTCTTTTTCTATGTTGTAACTCTTGTTCTTTTTCAGTTATTTTTTCCATTATTTTTTCTATTAATTGTTGTTTATATTTTTCTCTGTTCATACTGTTTTTTCAAATAGCAAACATATTTGTATTCTGTTTTTGAAATTATTTTTATCAAATGATCTTTTTTATCATTATCTATTTTGACTAGTTGTGATAATTGGTATTCTATATATAAGGATTTTAATTTTTTCCATATTTTTCGTACTTTTTTGTCTATCTTAGTTTTTGTTATTTTAGTATTTTTATTTTTATCCATCATAATTTTTTATATGATATTTTAAAAAGCACTTGTACCTGCAATACTAGTAATGTTAATGTTATGGGTTTTAGGGAGTTTCCCAACGTCTCCTTGTAGCTCTGGAATTTTAGCGTCTTCCGATCGACGTAGCTCCGCATATTTATAGTCATGCTGCTGACTATTAACTTTCAAATTTTGTAACTCTTTTCCCATACTGTCCACCTTCATAGAAAGTGTAGTAATGGCTTATCGCTACTAAAGATTTTAGTAATTTTTATCATTAGATTATAAAAATAATTTTGTATTTTTTTTCTTTATAACACGGATATTATTTTCTAAAAATCGAAAATAACATCGACCGAGATGGCATTTGTAGATACTATTTGTTTTATTTGTATATCATATTTCAATACATAAAATATATGACAAAGCATTGTGTTGTAAGAGATTGAACAAGTAATTTTAGCAATATTATTGTAGATATATATTACTTTTACAAAATTAAGTCATAATCGAAAATTAATTGTCAAATTCTTTTATTAAAAAAAAGGTTTTAATGGCAAAACATTTTTTTATCCCAAATAAAATCGAGGATAAAAGAAAAAGCGTGAAAAATTCAAAACTTTGCATCAGAAATCAGAGAAAGGAGAAGAAAACACGAAATGCGGAGATATTGGTTCAGCAACAAAGATGAGGAATCCATAAAGTAAGCAGGAGAAAGGGCTGGAGAAGAAAATGGAGACATCAATGGAAGGATCCGTTGCCGCGCCGATTATATTCGTTATCGTCGTCGCCGTTCAGTACTTTTCCCGTCATGTGGAACTCAATACCAGTGTATTTTCTCCATTTCCCACCTCTTATCAAAAATTTATATTGATTTCATAATGTGTATGATATTTGGATTCATGTGCGTCAGTGTTTTTATTTCTCATCCGATACATTGTTGATTTATGTGTTTGTGTGAGAGAAACTTTGTACGTACACATATACAACAATTTATTCTGGCATATCATATCCAGACAGATGCGGACCTATGTGTGTACGTATGAGGTGTAACTTTGGGAAACATTATGTATATATGTGTATATATAGCTTGAGATATGAGATATATTTCGTCAGACACTTTAAGAACACTAAAACTGCACTAATAGTGTAGTGGTTTAAACCATGCGCTCCTCCTAGGTGAATATATGGCTAAAATATGGAGCATGACTAGATGTTTTATGTTGACAGTCATGCTACAAGTAAGCTAAATGTTGCACTTGGTTGAATGTTGAGTTATTTATCTGTACTACCGATATATATATATACGTATACACACACAATTGATCGCATAATATTGATCTTGTCTGTTATTTGAATAATCCATTTGTCAAGAGTTTAACACAAATGAAGTCATCCTGTTTGTAGGTCAAAGTTTTTTTTTCTTTCTGCTCAGATAAATCACAAATCTTCTAATCCTTTTTCTTAAGCAATTAATTGTTTTATTTTGCTGTTGTCTTATCGCTAATATAACAGTCTTCATTGTCAGAGAGTTGCTGTTAATGCTGCGGAGTTGAAGTTGCGTGCAGAAATTAAGCAGCTGCAAAAGGAAGCAAATGCCATGTCACAGTAAGTGATTCCAATAGTTCAATTAATTAATCTTATCTGATCTTGTATAGGAATTCAATATCTTCTATTGTAATTCGTGTTACTTGGAGTTCTGCACATGAGTGTTATATTTTCTCTATCTCTTAAAGTTCACTTGATCTTGTATAGGAATTCAATATCTTCTATTGTAATTCGTGTTACTTGGAGTTCTGCACATGAGTGTTATATTTTCTCTATCTCTTAAAGTTCACTTGATCTATATTAAACTTTGATAATTTCTCTATGAATATGACAAGTTACATCCTTCTAATAATCCTCTGTCACATTCTATATGCTTTAATTATACTCGAGGTAGAGTTTAAGATGTCATTTTGACTTTTACCTTACCTGATCAAAACAACATGCTTGCTTGACTTACATTATAACATGACAGTGGATTAGAATGTTAATGTAAGTTTGATATAGAAAATCATGTATCAAAGTTCAAAAACTTGAATGATTTAATGAATCTGAGTTCTTGAAGGTTGCAAAATTGTAATTAAATGAAACGATCTCTAACATTTTTGAATGTTACAACACCGGAAGGGTGTCATATGGTGGAGTATTATTTATCTTCATATCTATACGGAGTGGAAGACTATATGTTAATAGTTAATGGTAGATGGTGAAAACAAAAGTTGCTGTTTTTAAGTAGACACATGATACCAAAAAATTCCCTGTTATGCTGTATAAAACTTATGATGTGTCTTAGAAAATGTTCAGGTTTTCAACCAAAGTACTAGTATTTCTTCTGTTCCTTCTGGGATTTTAGTTAAGAAAGCGAGAGTTGCCATAGGCTGGTAATTCACTTTGTAGGTGATAATAATTTTGTACAGTATATATGATATGTAAAAGCTTATGTTGTTTTCATATTGATTTCAGGCCTTCAACGTTTGCACAAGCTGCCAAACTAAGGAGGACGGCAGCAGCCAAGGAGCAGGAGCTTGCAAAAAGTATGGCATATACTACCATACTAAGAATAGATACTATTGTTTATCCATAATTTTTATAGACTTGATTTATGGGAATGCTTCTGCATAGGTTCGTAATTCTCCATCGAAGTATAGCTGGACAAGTAAAATAGCATGTAGAAAGAAACTTAAGGTACTCATAGTAGAAAACACTATAGTAAGAAATGGCAGTCAGAGTCCCGAATACTCTATTTTGTCTGGTGTACTTGGGCTACCATAGAAAGCAAGCTAATAGAAAAATGCTTGGAGATACTTCTGTCAAATTTAGCTATGCCAGTACTAATTAGTCTTGTACCAATATTCCTAAAGTATATGGGTGGTGAAACAACCCGACTGAGATATCTTTAAGAGCAAAACATCCGTCCCTCTAGGTTCAGAAATAACAAGGTTTGGCGTGCTAATAGTTTTACTTCAACATCTTATCTTTTTTCCTACTGACCCATGATATCCTCTCAGCACTTCACAATTAGCGTGCACCCTAATTTTCTGGAGGATCTGGGGAACAAGGGTTCTCAAGGCTGTCATTGCAAATGGTCAGTTCCATTAACAACGTGTTGTACTCCATGAATGACAAGCTAGGCATATTAAAGGGCCAAATACACCTCCCTTTTTTTTAGGACCTAAAATTACTTGAGCGACTATCCTTTTAAGTAGCAAGTTTCCATAATTCTCTGATTATTGACACTTTTTTCCTGCCAGTTAGAGCATAAATAGTTAGAAACCAAGTCTACTATCCTTCTTATGGTTAAAAAGTAATGACAGCTTAGTGTGATTTTCTATTAAAACCTATGTTGTTCGAACACTTCAAAAATGTTGAAGGGTGCGTGTAGGATCCTCCGAAACCAGTGTATTGTTGGAGGATCCTATACGGGTGCAGCAATATTTCTGGAGAGTCCGAGTAACATAGATTAGGACGATTTATGATTTTTTTTTGGAAGATGTAGAAAAATCTCCACATGATAGTCATCCACTTAGGAGGAGCAATGATTGAGTGCCAACAAAAGCTAATGGTGGGGGTTTGAGAAGAAAGTAATTCATATCAAAATATAAATGGAACAAAAGATATGTGCACATGAGTGGTTGCTAGTGTAAGTACACTCAGAAAATGTAGACCAGTTCTCATATATGGAAAAAGAACTAACCAATAATATAAGCATATGATGCATGCTATTTACAAATTAGATTTTGTTTATTGATGAAACTACTGAAGGAGTCAACAAGAAAGTTGGAACTGCAGCTAGGTAATCTAGAGAATAAGGGTATTAGGATGTGTAGAAGTAAATCTGCATCTGAGTGCTGCAAGTTACGTCCCTCATAAGAAGAACAAAGGTGATCTAAGATTAAATGGGATTGTGGCACTTATGTGCAGACAAATCAATCTTGGTTCAGATTCCTAGAAGAATGGTAAGATAGATGCTGATATGACACATTGAATCCATCCAGACTTAGCAAAGAGAAGAACTTAATGGATACATAAGAATCAAATTGGCGGCACTCTTGTAAGTTGAGAGTATTGATTAGTCATGTTGGTATACTCACATTTTATCTCATTTTTGCCAAAATTATTCTAGTTGACTTTTAGATTTGTATGTCAGTGAAAGAAATAAAGAGATCCTCTAGTGTTAGAAAACCCTTAAATTTGTCGTAAAAATAAATTATTGAGTGCATGATTCTCAGATGGTTATCGAGGCGAGGATTCATATACCTATTTCAAATATAATGAGATTGAGGTGTATTTGCTGTTCCTCTGTTGTCGTTTACTCCTAATAACTACATTTAGTTCCATACAGATCAAGAAAAGCTCATGAAAGAGATGAAATCGTCATATGATAAACACAGAAAGGCCCTAATGGTTGTAAAGGTAATGAATGTGAGCTTTGCTAGTCAGCACATTGATAACATTTGTTAAAATTGTAAGATACTTAAATCAGCTACTGATCACACAGGTCTTGACTTACTTCATGATGATTGTCTGGTTTTGGCGTATCCCTGTGGCTTCCATACCTAAGCAGCTCCTGCAACCCTTCGGTACTGTTATCCCCCAGTATTTTTGGTTTCTTTGACCCTGCATGTCATTTTATCAACTTTAGGACTTTTGTGATATATTCTAGTAATATTTGCTGTGCCATGCCTTTCGATGGGATAGACAGTAAATATATATTTATTGCTTTCACCAACACTGTATGACCGTGTCACTGATGTGCTGTAACTTTCCATGTTGCAGGTAGGATATTGTCTTGGCGGTCTGGAGGTCCATCGAATGAAAATGTGATGGTAACTATCGTGTGGTTTAGCGTTAATTGGAATTTTCTTCTAGGAAAATCATGACTGTATGAACTAGTAATGAACTTAGGTCTTTAGTTTGAACCTTTGAAGGTTGGGAGTACTCACTCAATTTCTGGGAAGGGTATCTTTCCTGATATCTTGAGACAATTTTAAGAAGTTAGGAAAAGATAATTTGTTTTTTGTAGGTGGTGTGTGCGGGGGTGGGGGTGCTTATTCTCTCGTATTTCCTATGAAATCCCAAGTTCAATTAGCTATGAGAATGCCTTGATCGATAATTTTGGTGTCCATTCACTTACAAAAATATGACTGAGAGTCTGGAGATTCAATTTTCTTTACCATTACTTTCTGTGATTCATTTGTAACGTTTATTATGTCAAATATTGTCCTTCTTAGTGTGCCAATGTGCTCTTAATCCAGTATTCATGAATCATGTCACTTCCAAAAATGCCTTTTTATTGAAGAATGTTCGAGTAACTCTGTGTATGCAACTGCAGGTGGGAGTCATTCCATGGTTAATACTGTCCACTAGAGTCAGCAAACTTATCTGCCGGAAAATATTCAAATAGGAGAGTAAGGCTCTAGATACACACATCAATCGAAAAGAACCAAGATGGTCAGTCTACTGATGTGTATTTATTTGATTGCAATTAATATTCACATCAATCTGTAGATGAAATTTTGTTCTCAACGAGTCGAATAATACTGTATCATTTTTGACAAGATACATTAGTGTGAAGAGTAACTCGTAAACCTTTGTATGGTAGTGCCAACAGTGGCATTGCCACAAAAAGCATAAAGCTAGTCTCACTGTAGCTATAGAAGTGTGGAATCATGAATAGTAACTGAAATAAACATAGTTACAGGTAACATTTTTTCTTTTATCAATATTTCCAGGTGCCTTGTAAAACTTACAGTAGAAGCTATACTTTTGCTCAAACGATTGATGAGATTTTATATATAATGTAAGGGAAATGATCTAAACACGATACAAATAAACGTAGAAATTTTCATATGATAAAAAGTCGACAAAGAACTTTTGATTGATGTTGGAGAGAAAAGTCATTCATACTCCTAATTTATTTTTCGAAGAAAATAAAACTGTCCCCAAATACTTGAATTGAAAGTTAGGCCATTGTTCTTTCTTTTTCTTTATTTTTTTAACCTTCAAACAAAAAATAATATTATGAACTTCAATTTCTAGCATTTATAGTGTAAAGGATATTCTTTTTAACGCAATTGGATTAACAATGTAGACTTTTTAATACGAGGGATGGAGATGAACCCGTTTTATACCTAACTATTTAAATGGTTGAATTTGAACATTCTGCCATAGTTTGTTGCAAAAGATTTAGGATCTGAATAATGTGTACTTGAATTTGCTTTGGAATTAAGAAGTCGATAAATAGCTTTTACATCGCAATTGGTGATTTGAGAACTATTGATTGATGAAATTACTTTGATTTTGACAAAATATCAAACTTAATTTGATAGTGCAATTGATCATTATTCGAGTTCCATTAAAATTGAGTGAGGTTTGAGGGTGATTAATAGAAAAAAAGAGAGGACCTATTTAATGGCATAGAGAGTTGAAGAATACTATTGCCAAATGATGACAATTTTGTCAATTGAAATTTAAGGGCAAATTAAAAATAGTTTATTGACTATTAGTTTAAAAAGAGTTCACTTATTGAAAACATTATATCTTAAGTCCATTAAGATAAACCAATTTAACACATATTTTAACAAGAAACGTAGATTTAACCAAATTTATTTACAAAATAGAGGACACTACTGTCAAATGATAACAATCTTGTTATTTGATATTTAAGGGCAAATTTAAACTAATTTATCAATATATATTAATCTTACTGTTAGTAAATAAAAAATAATAAATTTTTATTTTGAAAACTTTATATCTTTTAAGTCCATAAGAATAACTAATCTAACACATCTTTTTAATAAGTAGATTTAAAAAAAAATGTATTTTTCGGAACAAAACTCGTTTGGCCATAGATTCCCAACTAATATTTGAGAAAAAATTTGGCAAATAATGTTTGTCCATACAATTTGTCATTATTTGGCAAACATTTTTGGCAAATATCCCAATTACTAGTTTTTTCTAGTATTTGGGCAAAATCTCATTATTTGGGATCTTTTGAAAATAAAAATTTTACCCCAAACTTTTATTTTTTTACAAAAACACCCTCTATAGTAGTTGTTTGTGTATTACATAATTTTTTTACGTGAACACCAAAATAGTGATAAAATATTTAGTGAATATTAAATAATGATATGATTGTTGATGAAAATGATGAAAAATTAACTCAAGGTAATAAAATCATGTGCTTCGTCTACTTCACGATGTATGGAATGATACTTGTTGCACTCGCTCCAAATTACCACATTGCTCTAGTGTGATGGAAACTATTTGTTATTGTTGTAACGAACATCCAATTGACTTGTAATACAAACTTATAGTTAGTTTTAATAGTTTTAAAACTTATAGATATAAATCATATTTTTCTAAAAAGGTGAAATATATTTCCTAAATCTTATGGCCAAACACATGATGAAATTTCACCCAAATTTTCACTCAAATAATATTTGGCAAGAATATTTAAAATTTATGGCCAAATGATAGCTTTGAATCATTTCATAAATTTTGTGGTCAAATTAGACCTTTGCCCCATTTTAAATTGAAATAAAAATAACGGAAAAGGGCCTAAAATACCCTCGAAGTATTGCAAATGGTACACAATTACCCTACATCCACCTATTGGCCCCCAAATACCCTTCACATCCACCTTTGGGTCCAAATTTACCCCTTCATTAACAGATCAAAATTAAAAATAATTAAATAATAATTTTAATGACGTGGCACTCAACCATTGGTTGTAATTTAATTATTTAAAATAATTTTAAACCCACCCATTTTAACTAAACCCACCCATTTTGGTGGATGACATTCTCATTCATCCATTAGCGCGAGCTTCACTGGATGAAGCTTCTTGGCTTGCTAAAAAGATTGCAGCTGATATTGGAAACCGGTTTCAAGGTTAGTAAAAAGTTTGTAACTTTAAATGACTTTTTCTTTTCTATCATGTGATGTGCTGTACTGACTTGAAAGTGCAAAACGAACCGATTTTAGAGCTCAAAGTATGTGTATATATGAAAAAACTTTTGCACGCCGTCTTGACTTTAAATTCTTGATTCGCCTCTGAATACAGTACCTGTTTATTTATATGTTGCTGCTCATCCAATGGGGAAAGCACTAGACACCATAAGGGGGGAGCTAGGCTATTACCGGCCTAACTTCAGGGGCATCCAATGGGAAGGGTGGGCTCAACCAGAGCAGGTCTCGGTCAAACCTGATGAAGGTCCAGAGGTTGTGTCTCGTGCTAGAGGTGTCGTGATGATTGGAGCTCATAAATAGGTTTAGTTAAAATGGGTGGGTTTAGTTAAAATGGGTGGTAATGGGTGGGTTTAAAATTATTTTAAATAATTAAATTACAACCAATGGTTGAGTGCCACGTCATTAAAAATTATTATTTAATTATTTTTAATTTTGGTCTGTTAATGAAAGGGTAAATTTGGACCCAAAGGTGGATGTGAAGGGTATTTGGGGGCCAATAGATGAACGGAGGGTAATTGTGTACCATTTTCAATACTTCGAGGGTATTTTAGGCCCTTTTCCGTAAAAATAAAAATAAAAATATTTAGTCACTAGTAACGACGTCGTTTCAATTTAACTGTCCTAAGTCTAAATAATGAGTATATATATATAATCTCCTCATAAAACAATTGAGAGCTTTCTGGGCCTTTACACAGCACTTGTTCGCTAGGGTTTCGGTGCAGATTTTTGATTTTCGCTTCATCTGAATCGTTTTCTGCAAACTTGCGAAGCTATGTACGGATCAAGGGGGTAAGTTTATCTTACTTGATTCATTCTTCTCCTATCTGTTCATGTGGGTGTTCTTTCTTTTTCTATGTTGATGTTTTGTTTTCAAATTTTGTTTGTAGCAGTTTGACGAATTTAGATGATGCTTTGTGTTTGTGCCTTGTAGTAATTAATTATTGATTCTTTTTCTAGGTTGATTTTGCCTTTAGATTGTAAAATTAACACTTTCTTTTGCTATATATGGGAGGGTGAATTCGATAGCATGGGGTTTCTGAGCTGCTCTAGCATGCTTGTTACTTCAAGATTATCCTTCGATTGTTTCAACAACATAACTGAAGGATAAATTACAATTACATGTATCTATAACAGTTATCCTATATACCAATGGTTCAATATAACCCCCAAGTTTTTTTCTTTTGGAACCAATTTCTCATGTTTTATGATCTTTATAACAACATTATGATATAGCATCCAAGTAATATCCGTTATAGAGAAGTTTGCCTCTACACCTTTTCAGGGAGTTGTGGATTTCTGGTTCAAAAATAAAGTTACTGATCTCTAGGAAGTTCTTACTAGCAATAATTTTTTTTTATGAAGTAATTAGTTCTATTGCAGGCATCAAGATGAATAATAGTTACAAAAGCTTAGGAGCAAAAGGTCAACTCTCCTTTACATTGTTAATTAAGAATCAGGGAGTGGACATAGTTCAGAAATGAATCAGGGCAATCTAGAAGAGATAAATAAACCCAACTATACAAAAACATGAGGCAGTTAGCTTTTAAAGATTGGTATCCTGGCTTGGAATGTTTAGGTGATTTCACCCTTTTATTATGTGATGGTAGGAAAACTTTTGGGTTATGATCGTGTTTTTCAGCATGATTATCTGCCTTATCTAGCTACTTCGTTTTTGTTGCTAGATATATTAAGAACATATTGAAGGTTAAGAAATAACCCCTTTAAACTTGATAATTTTATGGTTCTGGTTTATGCTTAGGTATTGATTTCTCGTGATGTCTCCAATTTATGTGTTTTATTTTCTTGTAATTATGCTTTTCGGTTGGAAGCATGCATGAAATGTTGTGTTTTTGTTTGGAGAAAAGTAGTATATGAAACTAGGTGGTAGGAGAAAATATGGGTCGGGTTTGGTTTCTTATTAACAAGGTTGAGTGGGGGAATTGTTTTTTTTTCTTTTCTGGGTATCAATAATGAAGGGCAATGTTGGGGAGCGGGGGGTTTTCAGACGGGTACGAGATCGGCTCAAAGAGACCAAGAATGATGGAATCAAATCCCTACTTCGCAGTGAACAGCAGTGCAAGTGGCTATCAGCAGGCTTTTGATTATGATAACAGATGTCAGCCTTCTGCCTTTCCTGTTGTTCGTTTGAGGGGTCTTCCATTTGATTGCACTGAAATTGACATTTACAAGTTCTTTGCTGGCCTGGACATTGTGGATATTTTTGTGGTCAACAAGGATGGTAGGTTCTCTGGAGAAGCATTTGTTGTCTTTGCTGGTCACATTCAAGTGGATTATGCTCTTCGGAGGGATAGACAGAACATGGGGAGGAGATATGTAGAGGTTTTCAGTTGCAAGAAGCAAGATTATTACCAAGCTATAGCTGCTGAGGTGAAGGAAGGAGGTTATGAATCTGACTACCGTGCTTCCCCTCCACCTCGTCCAAAGAGGGCCCAGAACAAAGATCAAATGGAGTACACAGAGATATTGAAGATGCGCGGTCTCCCTTACCGTTGTAAGAAATCTGATATCCTCAAGTTTTTTGGTGATGAATTTAACCTTACAGATGACAAGATAAACATTACCTACCGCTCGGATGGAAAAGCTACTGGTGATGCTTATGTGGAGTTTGCATCGGCTGAGGAGGCAAAGAAAGCTATGTGCAAGGACAATATGGAGATTGGATCAAGGTACATCGAGCTATTTCCTTCATATCCAGATGAAGCAAGACAAGGTGGATCAAGATCACGACGATGATGGAGAAGATCTCCTAGTATGAAATTTTTCATTTTGGGTTTAGACATTAAGTCCAGTTAAAGACTTTCTCACCCTGTTACCGTATTATGTTTTCTACACAATATATATGAACCTGTGGAAGTTATCGAACTGTCCGTCTTGAATGTCTTAGTTGTGGTATCGGCCAACTCACTTTCAACTCTTGTGCCATCAATTGATTGTCATTTTGTTGTGTTGTTTCGTTATGCTCGGTATTCTTGCTTGCAAGTCAATTACATACAAGATTATATGTCTTATTTCTTTCTCCAATTTATTATGTAGATTGTTGGCCTTTCTGGTTTTGCTCAGAAGGGTTGGGAAGGCCCGGGTTACTATTTTCATTGTCCGGGTACTTCTGTTTGTATGCTTATATCCGTTTGCTCATTTGCTTCCTAGAACGCTTCTCTTTCTGTCTTCTTTATAATGATCTGACTCGATTGAGGTGTGAGGTCTTCAATTTCTACTTTCAAGTGTCAATTATAGTAAATATGACGAGTTTAGTGTTATGTTATAGTAATTATGATGACTGATGAATTAGAGAGATATTGAGTGTTCTGTTATCATAGGAGATTATTTATGCTATTGTCATGAGATGATTTAAATCTGTCTTGCTAAGAGAAATGCTGAAAGAGGATTCAGTAATTTCCAAGAGATTGAGAAACAAGTTTGAAGTGAATGGTATGTTCAAAAACTGCTTAATACAAAGACAACCCCTTGAATTTGCTAGTAAAATTTATTTAGGCACTTGAATTCTAACTTGTTCCAATTGAACACATGATAAAATGTTTTTATTAGACATTTTCAGTTCCAAGTTGTGAATTTGTTTTATGTGTATGTTCTTAAGTGCACATTACGTTGATTAACATATTATTTACCTTCTTTGGTTATACACAGTATCCTCAGTATAGCGTAAAACCTTAAGCTTGTTTCAGTTGAGTTTGATGTGATAATCGAAGCGAATGGTACATTTATTGTGGTTAAGTTAATTACCTAATAAACATTTGAGAATGCGTGCAATATTGAATTGGAAGTGTATAATATGAACACTTTATCATATAGTAAGTTACAGTTCAAATGTTTAAATTTCAAATTTAAGAGGTTGTTTATGTGTTTGAGCCTTCTAAAAATGGTATGATATGTTCATCTCATCTTTGGGTAACAATTTATTAGTGGTCAACTCCCTGGAATTTGATTTACTATTGTATGGTTTACACTTGAATAAGCTTTTCCTAAGAAATAAATCAGCTTGTAGCAGTTCTAGGTTACTAATTAGGGCAACTTTCATATATAGCAAATAAAAAATTCATATTTGTATGCTATAGCAAAATTTGCATAATTACGATCCATAACAAACATAGAAACTGTATAATTCGCTATACATATATAGTTAAAGCGAATGTATAAAACGAAGTGTATAAACGAGAAAGAGGAAGACATTTGGGCAGAGAATTGTATAAACGAAGTGTATAAAACGAATTGTATGATTACAAGTGTATAGAACGATTATATACAATTTGAATTTCTATAAAATGAGAAAGAGAAAGATAAAAGAGACTTGGACAGGGAATATACAATTGAATCGAATTGTATAAAACGAGAAAGAGAGAAATTAGATATAATTTGAATTTATATAAAACGAGAAAGAGAGAAAGGCAAAAGAAACTGGGCAGGGGAGTATTTTTATTGTATAATTAAAAGTGTATAGGACGAAAATATATGTACTTGCATGTGTATATCAATTTTTTCACGCTTTATACAAACAGAAACGCAGTTTATACATTTCGCTTTTGTTTGTATAAGTGAGAAAAACGAAGGTTGCGAGCGAGATCTGGAAGAGGAGAGAAAGGGGAACAAAAATATATGTATTTATACAATTTTCTCTACTTTATATAAATAGAAACAATTTTTATACACTTGTGTCTGTATAAAAAGTGAGGAAGCGAGCGAGAGATTGGCGCTAAAATGGGAGAGTGGCGAGCGAGATTTTTGAGAGAGAGGTGACTGACAAATTTTGGCAAATGTTTGCTATAGAGCACAATTAAATCAAACCCTAGATAGTCCATTTATTTTAGGTTATTAATTTGCTATTATAAACAATTATCCCTACTAATTAATGCCTACTATTGAGAGTTGCATGAATTATGTTTAAGGAAATAATTGCATTTATCTTTAATTATATGCACTTGCACTGTCACTACACAACACAAAATATAATTTGATAGAACTGCACATGGTTTGACCAAGCAACCGTTTTGGTGAATCTTCAATATGTAGCATTGGCATTTTCCATGAGATATTTTGATATCTTATTTTAAGTGAATGAGAAAGAGTATATAGTTAATCTTGACTACGTGAAATTGAATAAATATGTTTTTATTGTTAATAGTTAATTCAGAAATATTTTTACATCTAGTAGTTTGATCTAGAAATACTCTTAATATTACTTAATGAATCAAATATCCTATGATTAGTTGTCGTTTCCTGATAAAGTAGGGAAAAAGTATTTCTTAGTCTTGTGTGAATTAAAGTAGAGACAAACATATGTTAATCAAAAAGAATATTCTTTGGAAAAGAATAATTATAAAAAGAAAAAATATATTTATTTGAAAATAATACTTTTTTGATCCATTAAGTAACAATATAGTATTTTTAGATTAAACTATTAATGACGGAGATCTTTTTAAAATCATATTACTATCAACAAAAGACATTTTTATTCAATTACACATTTTTAAAAATATTTTAAACTATTTTTCGTAGTTTTTTTTATTTATATTATACACATTGCCGGCTCAATTGTATAAAAGAAAAGGCATGTGCTTTTACAGTCCAAATTTGAGAACCTCATTTTCCTTTTATATATAATATAACGGAGTTTGGAGCCTAAAGGATGAAAAATGTTAACAAAAATTTTAAAATGGTATATGAATTTTTTTTAATCAAAATGGTAAAATCGCTCATGAAGTAGTGATTTTGTCCGATTGAAAAAGTAAAACCACTGAAATAGCAGCGATTTGTTAAATTTGATTTTTAAAAAAAAAAAAAAAATAAACAAAAATCGCTCCCAAAGAAACGATTTTCAAACTAATTTTTTTTATTTTTTTTATATGTCACTGCTGAGGCAGCGACTTAAGTTTATTTTTTTTAATATTATTTTTTGCTTTTTTTTAAAAAAAAAGTTTAAATAATTTTTTTTAAAAAAAAATAATCAAATCAAAGCGGCAGTGACTTTGAACTCAAGTCGCTACCTCAACAGCGACATAACAAAAATATAATAAAAATATATATATTTTTTTGAAAATTGCTTATTCGGGAGCGATTTTGTTTAATTTTTTTAAAAATCCAATTTAACAAATCGCTTTTATAGCAGTGATTTTACTTTTTTTCGACGGACAAAATCGCTACTTAGTGAGCGATTTCACCGTTTTAGTTAAAAAGAATTTATTTATCATTTTAGAATTTTTATTTACATTTTTCACCCTTTAGACTCCGAACTGTAATATAATAGCTTACGGATTTGTACATGACTAACTTAGATCCAAAAAAGTTATTCACTTCAATTCCGCTTATATTTTTTTTAAAAAAAAGTTGTTGAAGGATTTATAATAGATTATGATATTCCCTTATCATAAAGCATAGCTGTCCTCTACGGTCTAGACTGTCAAAAGTGGTAAAATCAAAGCTTATTAGCACTTTGATTATATAATTATCATATAAATAATTATTGACCATTATTTAATTTGACCAATCTTTGTTAAAAGAACAACTCAACTTATACACTAATTATCGTCTAAAGTAAACTCAATCACTTAGTCTGCCACTTTAACATGGTTTGAAATTTGTATGCACTTTACAAATGGTTCTTTAGTATTTCAACAATAATTCTTTCTCCTTGTTTAAAATTTATTGAATAAAGTTATCGATATCTATATTGCAAAGATTTAACAAAGTGTTACAAAGATTTAATAAATAATGGGAAAATATACAAGTATCTGTGTAGATTATGATGAAAATTTCAGAGACACACCTAATTAAATTACGATTTTATTACCTCATGAACTTTTAAAAAATAAATAAATTGTGCACCGTTTTGACTTACTTAACATTGGAATATCTCTCACGCGCCTCAATTATTGAAATCACGAAGTGTGCTATATAAACAAAATGTGTACAAAATTATAAAATAACAAATTTAAGAAAATAATAGAACTTTGTTAGTTGAGATGTATCTCTAAAATTCCAATATTAATCTAGGAAATACTTAATACATTTTTCCATAAATAATTGATAAAATAATCAAATGTAGGTAAATTGATCTTGACATCATTTTGATTTTTCTTCTATAAAGAAGACTTAAAGATTTGATCTAAGTAGTAACTATTTGTTTATTCATAAGATGAAGTATATTATACATCAATTCTAGTGTCATTGACAAAAGAATTTTTTAATTTTCCACTTGCATTTTTAAACTTTGACTTTTTCTATTTTCTAACGTAAGATGGTTGAATTTTGAAAGTGAGAAAAAAATTCTCCTCTCCCTGTCTTCATTTGTTCGTTAAATTTTGATTTTATACTTATTAAGAAAATAATTATTAATATAATATTTTTTATTTTATTTTTATTAATTAATAACGTTTCAAATAAATTTACTCATCTATATTTTTCAAAGGCAATAACTCATTCTTATTCCCTTCGAATTTTTTTATATGTTACACTTTTAATTGCACGTGCATTAAGAAATTAAGAAACTTTACCGTTCTATCCTTATTTAATATTTTCTTTAAGGCAAGTTTTCAATAAATGATGAATATGCTAGATTCAAAAATTAACATATATTTGGATGTCTATTTAATTTTTTGAGTTTTCTAGAGTCAAATTTTTCCACCAATTTGTCACGTCCCGCCACATTTCCAGCTAGTTTGCAGCATACGAAGGGGGCAGGCGGCCCTAGAGCCTTGGAGAGGCTTATGCAAGACTCTAGAACCTTCTAGATTCTTGGAGAAGACTAGAGGAACATTTTAGAATGTGGAAGAAGTCTTTAGCATATTCTAGACAATGTGGAATTCTCTAGAATATGGACTAAAGTGTAATTAGTAGAAGGACTTATATAGTAAATTTTATTTACATTAAGGCCCTTAGGATGTAGTATAAATAGGAGAGTCATTTCATTTGTAAATCATCCATTCAATAATCCAACAAGTAATACAAGGTTTCTTCTTCTAAACTTCTCTTTGCCTTTTCTTAGTCTTTCTTTGCATTCTCTTAGCGTTCCGAATTTAAAGGCTTACTTGAGCTTACGAGATTGTGAAAGAATCGTGAGTAAGTTGTCAAGTGCCGCACGGAGTCTTAGCAAATACTCTAAGTCCGTGACAAATTGGTCTAAAAATTTAAAAAGTTTATTAAAGCTTCAACTATCAATACTACTTTTTAATTTTCTTCCATTTTTTATTTTTAATTGTTTGTTGAGATTTCTTTTCAAAATAAAATTTTATAGAATAAGGAATGGAGAGAGTAATTAATCAAAGTACTCCAATATTGAGTACTACTTAATTACTTATTAGTTTTTCTAGATTGATCAAAGTATATATTTTTAAGACTATTTAACTATTATACCAAAGTATAATAGAAAGAATATGATTCAACTATTTACGAAAATGAATGACATAAAAATAAATCAAAAGAACAAAAAAATATCAGATAAAAGGAGAGAACCTATATGTAACAACATTTATTGGGATTGAAATTAAATTATTATAGTTTCAATTTAATTTGATTTGTCACATCATATGGTTAATCCAGACTAGACTAACATAAATAACATATAAAGTTAATTGTGGTGGTCCCTAACATTACTATACAATGCCCTTTTAATTGAGAATTTGATGTTTTCTAATATAGCAATAATTATAGCATAACTACACATGTATCAATCCCACCACATATCAACTTTGACCCAAACAGATTCCTGCTATACACACTGGGTGGGGGTGGAGTGGAATTAGTAGTCCGTCAACATTTTTGCTAAGAGAATTTAAAATATAAAAAATAAATGTATAAAAAGGTTCGGCCGAAGGGAGGATTCGCTCTTGATTGAGTACGTTAGAGGTATTGATAAATAAATACGAGCTCTCTCGATTTACTTTTACACATTTGAAATTTTAAAAAATAGATTTCACTTTTAATAAAATAGTAATTTTTTTTTCTATATACCCTAACATAAATTGTTTATTCGTCAATTTATTTTTTTTTAAATGTAATGTTCTTTTCATTAGAAGCAAAAATAATTAAGCGTTACACACTTTTTTGTTGGTTTATCATATGAGTGTTTTAAATATTATTGCTATTGATACATATCCAATCTCTGCACTATCATAACATATACATACGTGCACTAGACTAATCCTGGAAAAAAAGTGGTAAACCAAATTAACTTAGGATTAAGCATTAAATTATGATGACATATATGTTTGATTGTTGTGGATTTCTACTATTAACAACCAATATATGGAATCCATATCCATCATGGATGGGTTTGTTTTTATGGAAAATTTAATATGGTGGAATTTGACTGATATATGATTATGCTCAATTTCTTTTATTAAATTTAAATATAAATATATTTTTGCATAGAACAAATTTTTTTTAATTAAAAAGGGTCAATTTTGTACCCTCTTTTTTTGGGGTGTGTAATTTTTCTTTTTCTTTTCATGAGTTTTACATTGGTGAATAATACTTTCTTATATGTCATCACTTCACTTCATTTGGGGATATTATGTTCTTTGTCCTGATTTATCTTACATAATTTTTTATTTTTTTAAAAAAATTAGATTATTAAAATAATATTTTTTTATTTGATAACTATTGAATATCATTATCCCTATTTTATTTTTTATTGTGTTCCACTTAAAAATTTATTGTAAAGAAAAATCAACTAAAATATGTATTAAAATAACATTAATAATGCCAATTTGATTAATGTTATCTTTTCTTGTTTCTTAAATTATTTTATGTTCAATCAAAAAATGTCATATATATTAAATTGAATCGAGTTTTTCGAATATTAAGGTGTGTGAATAATTATTTGAAATAAACTAAGAGACAAAATATGTAGAGATTAGCTGAGAGTTAAGTAGCAACAAAAACCTAAAGCTCACTAAATTAAGGTGATACACATGCAACGAAAAAATCAACTAATAATATAAAGAATCAATACTTTAAATATTTAATAAAAATGTTAAAGAAAAAAAGACTTGTTAAAAACGGAAAGGAAAAAATAAGGGGAGAGAAAAATATTAAAAAGAAACAATTGCTTAAAAGTCTTATCAGTTACAAAAATTCAAAAACAAAGAACTAATTGACAATTTATCAAAATACACCAATTTTCATCTCTTCCTTTTTCTTTCACCAAGTTCTAAAAAACATGCCTATCACCATTGTTCTAAAAATTCAATATTTAATTTTCTTAACTTTTTTGAAGCAGTTTATTCTATTAAGGTATATTTTGACGTTATGAAATTATAATTTATCTTTGAAAATGTCTGAAACTTTATGAAGTTATTTGGTTATCATGTTAAGGTTATGAAGTTTATGTATCTCATTTAAAGAAATTTTCCACTATTCAGAATACAATACTCATGTATTCATGATATAGGTATTCATCCATCTTACATATGTATTTTATTTTGGTTATTTTCAATATTACTTTGTATACCAAATAGTTTGTATTTAGATTTGATTTCGTATTCGTCCTAACGTATACCATAAAATTTGTATTTAGATTTGATTTTTCATATTCGTCCTAATGTATATCATAAAGTTCTGTATTTATATTTTGATTTCGTATTCATTCTCAACTATAAATAACCAAAATACAGTTTATTTATATATTCATTATATGTGTATTCATTCTAATTGCATCAGTCAAATAGTTTTGTACTTTATTTTGCTCATTATATGTTTATACCAACTAGTTTATTTTTGATTTCGTATTCATTCACAATTTTAAATAATCAAATACAGTTTTGTATTTAGATTATCACTTTGTAAACATAAATTTAACTACAAACTATCGAACATTCAAAATACTTTCAAATACTTTTGCGAAACAGCTAAATACCTAAATGCTAATGTGTATTCTACTAAATTTGAAATATAAAAACAAATCATAAAAAAAGATCGACAAAAATTATTTTAAATATTAAAAATCTGAAATACATAAATATTTGATGAGTAAGTTAACAAACTCACATAAAAAAATTTAAAAAAATGACGGAAAATCCTCAATACATACAATCCAAAAATTCAATATAATGTGTGATTTTGAAAACAAAATCTGGCAAAATAAGTGATGAATTCAAAATACCTATATCAATTGAGAGATTTTTTGATTAATTGATAGATCTGAACAAATTGTTACGAACTTGAATAATTAGTTCTTCAACAATGAAGAGAATAATGGTGAAATTTTGATGGGAAAAAAAAACGTGAAGATGGGGATGGTGAAAACTGAAAGTTGATGAAAGAGAAAATTGAAAGTTGAAAAATAAATCTAATGGTACTAAAGCAGAAGTGTAAATGGGTAATGGAGGTAAAATTTGATTCAAAGTTGGACTGTTTTGAAAAATAAAATTTGAATACAAATTATTATCTAAAATATTGACATTTTGACATTTTCAATAATTATTTTAAAATGTAGATACTTTTACTAATTAAGTTAGAAATTGTGACTAATTCGATAATTTATCCGATTATTTTTTGTGTCTGAGCGTTGAAAATATTTTGCTGCGTTCTCATTAATACTTTTCAAAGTCAGGACAAAATAATATCTTACCAAATTGTGATCATTCAAACATCTTTGTTTTTGTCAACCGAGTTGCTGTTTTTGTCAACTGAGTTAATTATACGTAGAGTGACAAATCAGAATTTAATGTTTAAGAGTGTAAAATTTTAATTCATTGAAGTTGTTAATTTTAAATTAATAATTATTCATTATATTTTTTAAGACAAATATAAGATTTTTGACTTAAAATATTAAATTCTACTGAAAAATCATAAGTTTTATTTTAGCTCCACCCCAAATTGTACATACATAAATATTCAAAATGTGGGTGTTCGTTTTTCTCAGTTAATACCTTCTTTATCTTTATTCATTTAATCTTTTGATTTCAATCTATTGATAATTTAAAATTATAATAAAAAATTTGAAGGATAAATTTATTTCTTTTTGTCTTTATAAATTTAGATACGCAGAATCTAACCTCATTTTTTTGGAACCCCTTTTAATAACAAGGAAAAATACTCAACGAAGTATAACAAGAGTGAATATTCCAAAAGTGTAATACACAACAAAATTGAGCAATTTGGGTTGATATACATTATATACGAGTTAGTTTGGATCTATTTCCTTAAATTAAGTGGTTAAAAAACCAATGAAATATAAGTACTTCCTCCATTTACTTTAAAGATTATAAGTTATAATTTTTTCTATATTAATATGATAATATAATACAATCTTAAAATATTAATTAAAATTTAATATCTTTACTCAAAAGATATTTTGGGCTAGGAAATTGGAATGACAGCTAAATTGGAATAATGCTTAGTGCAACAGCAGTTCTATGTTGAAATTCCATTGACAAAGTCTGATCAATTACCTAAATTAAGTATTCCCAATAATAAGGATTAGTAATATATATTAATTAAATTAAGAAGTGCACTTGATTAGAATAATGATTGCTCGAAACATTATCAGGGGTACTAAGGTAATATACATATATATATATTTTAAGAAATGGGTATTTTTTGGAAAGAAAAATATCCGATTAATAATGATATTATCAAATTGGACAACGTTTTGATTATTGGAGATTGATATTATATTTAAATAGAGTACACAATTTTATCACGAAAAAGTGAATGTGAATAGACTAATAAAAATTTTGTAAAATGGAGTAAACTATAACAATGACCTCAATATAGGATGATCTTTAATATCGTACGATAAAATTTCTGATAAAACAACCATTGAAAATTTGCTAGACAAAAGTTTTGTGTCTATCAAACATAAAATTGTGGGCATAAATTAGTCTTCGCTTATATAACATAATTTTAGGATATTTCAATAAATCAAAGATAGTGCATTTTTAATTGATCACAAGCTAAAATCTTAATTTTACCCAAAATTTGATGTGTTGCTCTTGCTCAATAGATCACAAATCATGATAGATAGATAAGATTTGATAATATTCATTCTTACATATCATTTAAATTAATCATAAATTATTATGTTTCCACAATAATTGTTTAAAGGATATAATTTTACAACTTTATCTTCGTCATTCTTTTAATTCATAAAATAATATTTTTCACTTTTTAAATTTAAAACGTGAATTGCTAAATTAATCTAAAAAAAAAAATAATAAACTTTAATCATAATTAATTTATTAGTAAAGTAACTTAATCAATACGACTCAAATGTATACATAATATATAGAAGAGAAATTGCACTATCTTTTAAATTCCGTAAGTTGATCCCAAATTTCCATCTTATAAACAAAGTCAACTATGCACATTTACCATTAAACCTATGTCTGATGGACAAGAAATTTTGTGAAACGATTTTTTTTTCTTCAAGATTTTATCTATTTTATATCCGACCCTTGCAATCTTTATTTTTATAGCTATTAATATTAAAATTCTATTTACAATTAGTGTGCATGCTATAGGTATATATTTGCCAAGGAGTATATAATATTAGTATTTCTCATTGATTGATGATGAATTAATGAGATTAGTGCAATTGATAGAAAAAAAAGAGAAAGTATTCGATTCTCTTAAATTTGACATGAATTAATTATTTTCTTAATAAATATGTCAATTTAAAAGTGTACAAGTAAAAATGAATATGAATTAATTATTTTTTTAATAGATATATCAATTAAAAAGTGTACAAATAAAAAGGAACAAAAAATATGATTTACTCTTTTAGATAATTTATTAGTAATATAAACAAAGTTCAATTTATGCATATGTATTTCAAACAATATGACGATTTCGGACTTAATTATCTTTGTAATGAAAAAGAATTAGTGAGAAGAAAAAATGGTTAATGTAAACGGCAAAATTGGGCATAATTAATTTAATGGTGACTCGGTCGTTGACTTGTCTTTGAGATTGTCATTGCCACCATCACATAAACTTCAAATATCAGCTAAATTAGGAAACCACACTGTAAAATCCCAGCAATTTACAGTTGAAAATTTTGGCGCATTATATCTTATAATATAATAATTATAATATGATGGAATCAACAACAATATCAGTAGCTTTTCCCTAAATTCCACCGCTTTTTGTCAAAATTTTCAACTTTGCTCTAAAAATCAAGATTTCTCCTTTTGAATGATGGTAGCAATTTAGTATTGAGCTGAGAATAAGAAGAAAGTGTAAAAATTGATGGGGAATTGTTTTGGATCAGAGAATCTTGATCCTAATCCTAGTAACAAAAGCAACTCATCGACTAGACCTTCTACCCCAGGTATACTACCATTTTTTCTTTGTAGGTTAAAAGGTTTGTTCTTTTTAGGAATGATTTTGTTCGAATTCCCAAATGGGGTTTTGCTTTTGCTATTTATGGGGAAAATTTTGGACTCTTTCTTGATTTTCTGTATGTCAAATATGCTACTTTTCTCTCTTTGTTGAGTCTATACTAAAGGACCCAAAATGGCTTCTGTTTCATTTTATTGGCAATCAGAACTTTTGTCAGGACTAGTTGACCATAATTTAGAGGAGTAATTTATATTGTTTGTAGTTTTTGGTAAAGCCCCTTTCAGATTTCATAGCTTTTAGCTGAATTGGGAGTAAAAAGACTAGATTTTTGGGATGTATTTTTTGTGCAGATACATCAAAGAACTACAGTGGTGGTGTTGGATTTTCGACTAGTAGTAGTACTGGGCGTAGCCGTTTTTCAGCAGCTGCAAGCGAGGATTCATGTTCGAATGGAGAAATATTGCCTACTCCAAATTTGAAGACTTACAGTTTTTCTGATCTGAAGGCTGCCACAAGAAATTTCAAGTCTGATACAGTTTTGGGGGTGGGAGGCTTTGGGACTGTATTTAAAGGATGGGTCGATGAGAAGACGCTTACTCCAACTAAAGTTGGAACTGGGATGGTTGTTGCCATCAAGAAGTTGAACTCAGAGAGCATGCAGGGATTTGAAGAGTGGCAGGTATGAGAACTTTTGATACAATTTATAGGCATTTATTCTTTGCAGAATGTTGGACCTTCTTGGTGGAAGAAGCCAATAGTTTGACCTTTTTTGTTGGAGAAAGATCTTTCATTACACAAACTAGGAAAATGCCCATCAATGCAAAATGCATAAGCTACCTTGTTGCTGATCATTCAGGGACAATTATGTGGCATTGGTTGTTAAATATGCTGAATAATTTGGGTATCCAGTTTTTGGTTAACTATTATGTATGAAGCATTTTCAGTTTATGTTCGTTAGTCAAGTAAAACCTGTAGTTAGACAGGCAAGTCAATGATTAGACAGTGTCTCTGTAACAAACTAGGATTGCCTCTTACATGGCTGAACTCTTTGATGAAGTTGAATGAATAAACTACTAAAGTGATATAAAAATGTATGTATTGATACATCTTTATAGGGGAATTCAATCTTGAAGCAGTTATTGATACAGTTTTCAAGCTGAAAACACAGATATTGATCTTGCTAGTTCACATTGTGTACTGATTATACACAATTACTTGCTGAATGTAAAGTCCTCTGTTGGTTTGATTTGAGTCCATATTTCTCCATTTACATCCCAACGATACAGATAAAAAGTATGAGCAGAACTTTTGTAGTTCGCATAGCTATACACAGATTTGTGAAATAATTTCTCATCTTGTTAGATTTGACCTAACAATATCATATAATGTGTCAAACTTCCTCTCTTACTCCTAATCACACACTTTG
>CM064967.1:39763038-39856214 GCA_032847665.1 Solanum chilense
AAATTTGAGATAGATGTTCTTGTGATGATGACTTCCAGATTTTGGGGATATTAATAATAGTTTTGAATTGTTTTATTAATGAGTTTAAGTCTTCCGCATTTCTTTTGTTGATATTGTATTAAAATGTTAAAGGTTAGATTGGTTGGTTCGCTCACATAGGAGGGTAAATGTGGGTGCCAGTCGCGGCCCCGGTTTTGGGTCGTGACATGGAATATCCTAGATTAAGTACTAGGTTGTCTTTTTCTTGTCCTAACCTAAATATGAAATTGCTTTGTGATTTCGGTTTTGCCTTTTAAAATTAATTAATTAAATGTATAAACTAATTTTTTAAGTAACATAGGGTAATTAATAAATTATACCTAAGTTTTTAGGACTATAACCAACCCTTTGGAAAATCCTAGGTTAGGTACTACGTTGTCTTTTGCTTGCCTTAGCCGAAATCTGGAATTTGCTTTGTGATTTCGGTTTTTTCCATTTAAATTAATTTATTATGTTTCTACATTAACTAATTAAGTAACCTACAGTAATTAATAAATTATATTTAAGTTGTTTGGACCATAACCAACCCTTTGGACAATCCTAGGTTAGGTATTAGGTTGTCTCTTTAACTAATTACTAGGTCAGTGTCACCCAATTTAAGTCATAGGTTGTCGGGTGCACTAATTAGTTAATTTAGGTTTGTCCTAGGTTATTTAGTTATTTAGGGCAGTAGGTTAGAGACTATAATTAGTTAGAGAGCTAGGCTGCATGCCTACCCCCCTAACTCCCCTAACCAAATTCAGTTAGGGTGGTCCCCTTCCTTGGACATTTCTCCCCCCATGTGCTTGCACATGGGCTTGAACATGGGTTGATTGTTCTTTCCTAACTAACTATTATTTATGGTTCATTTAAAAATGTTTACTTATTCTCCCAAGGATCCTCACTATGCCCTTGGGTACTACTTAATCTACATGTTCACTTTGAATGATCATGTGCTATGGTACCTAGGATTGACACTTGGATGCCTCGTACCTAATTTGTGAGTTAAAGGAAAAAACATTTTATCCTAGAGTCTTTATTACAGGTAAATTTCTTGAACAAGCTCATTAACACTTAGTAAATTTGGCAAACACCCTTTAGGCCAATATATTCTACTATGCCCAATATTTTTATTTATTTGGGTATTATATAGAAATTGTCTAATACCCCTTGGCATATTTTCTATAATATGTTCAATATTTATCAGTATTGGAAATTGGAGTGCCTATGTATCCCGAATACGCATTTTGAAAGACTTATTAGGCTCTTCACTAGACATGTAATTTTCCAAAATGCTACAAGGGCCCTTGGTTAGTCATTGGAGAGCCGTACCCGAACGTTTCCATCATGAATCAACTCTAATACCTTCTAGACACCCTTCCATAAATTTTCATGAATTTTTGAATCCTAAAAGCTGGTAAAATAAGCTAAATCACGGTAGTACCTCTTTGAACTTGTTTCCGGACGTTATGAATGTTCTTGGACGTGTTTGTTTCGCCACTTCCAATATTACTTAAATTCATTAAAATTTACCTTAATCAGTGTCTAGACGTTAGGACATGTATGTTAGGCTCTAACACACACATTGGATTTTCGAAGTGTTAGATTATCCCCCCCCCCCTTAGAATCATTCGTCCCCGAATGACACTAAAAATCATCCAAAAGGATGAATATACACAAGACTAGCATCATAACCAACAAAAATAAATAGAATATTCTACCATATCACTTAAACTGGGAAATTCAAAAGGATTTAATTACTACAGATAAGACATAACATTACATTATGAGGAATATCATTGTCACAAAAACAAGAGCTCAACATAGCATTTATGAGTCAATATTCCTAAGTTACTCTTACCAACACACTAAATATAATCTCATAAAGACTCACCATATAAAAATGCACTACATAACTCTAAACAAGCCAAAGATCAAAATTTACAATTTTTAAATTAATTAGGCATGTTTCACTGTAACTTCACTGTAACAATATCAAAAATGCATATTTTGCAACACTTAACCGAAAATAAGGAAAATTCAAAATATAGTCATTATTTTAATTATTAGTAGGAAAAGCTTACCATAGTTATCAAATAGATGAGGGTAATGGAACTTCATGTAGGCCTCGGCCTCGCATGTTGCACCCTCACCTAGGTGATTCTTTTATAAAACATTTACGAAAGACACTTCTTCATTCCTCAATTTCTTTACTTGCTTATCAAGGAATTGAACTGGAACCTTCTCATAACAGAGGTTATCATTCACACCAAGAGCCTCAATAGGAAGAAGAGACTCGGGATCACCAATATATTTTTTAAGCATGGAAACATGGAAAATCGGATGAACCGAAGCCAATTCACTAGGCAACCAGAAATCATAAGCTACCTTAATAACCCTTTGTAAGATTTCATAGGAACCCACATAACAAGCACTCAACTTCCATTTCTTGACAAATCTAACAACGTCTTTCATAGGCCAAATTTTCAAATACACCTTATCACCTTCTTAAAATTCTAAATCCCTTCTCCTATGATAGGCATAAGCCTTTTGCCGACTATAGCCCGTTTGGAAGTGATTACTTATGATATGAACTTTCTCCGAATTCTTATAAAACAAATCAGGACCAAAAAGCAAAGGCTCACCCACTTCAAACCATCCAATAGGAGACCTACACGTCCTCTCTTACAAGGCTTCATAAGGAGCCATCAATATGGATGTAGTGAAACTATTATTATAAGCAAAATCCACCAACAATATTTGCTTTTCCCCATTCCCCGGTAAATTAATAATACAAGCCCTAAGCCTATCTAAAAGGGTTTCAATAGTACTCTCCGCTTGACCATCTGTTTGGGGATGAAAAGAGATACTTAATTTTACCTTAGTACCCAACCCTTCTTGGAATGACCTCCAAAACCTAGATGTGAATTGTGCACCCAGGTCCAATATGATTGATAATGGAATACTATATAAACATAGAATATCATCCATGAATATCCTTGAATAATCCTCCATTGAATAAGTAGACTTGATGAGAATAAAATGAGGGGACTTGGTCAACCTAACCACAATAACTCATATGTAAGACCTCAAAAATTACTTAAGTAAACTAGAGCTTAAAATGTTGTTCATGATGGTATAAGATACTAAAATAGTCTACAATGTGATATTAAGGTAGTGTCTAAGAGTTTAGGTGCATTAGAAGTCGTACGTCAAGGGATGACTAAGATATTCGACGACTATGTCACATATGTGCCTCATATGTGTTTCTATGTTTTTATGTGTGATTCATGATGTTATCAGGTCTTTATATGAGTTATTATAATTTATATAGGAAGTGTGTCATGTTTCGTGAAGCTTGGAGGTCAAATGTCTATGACGTTAGAAAGTGTTGCCTTGAAATAACCTTGTGTGTCTAGGCATGTTTCGTCGAGTTTTACGTGTATCTTTTGGGTGAAATTCTTATGAGAGGTGCTAAAATCATATACGAGCATGTCTAGGTTGGAAACATTCAGGAAAAAAACCCCAATTACCATCCAAGGGTCTTTGAGGATGGACCCAAAGTTGGTGCCAAATCTGTCCAAGAAAGCCGAACAAACGATTGGTAGTCGACGCCCAGTGGGTTGGTCGATGCACTGTTGGTGGAATCACATCGATTGAGACTTAGGCGTGGGGGAGAGGAAGACCAATACATGCATCATTCCCAGACCACGGACCAACAGGACGGTCCGTTGGTTAAGGGACGGATCATCGATGGGCAACCATCGATTGGGTCGATCTCCTTTGCAGGTTCACTGCCAAGTGAGGGATAAATGTGTAATTTCACTCCACTTAAAAATTAGAGGTTTGAAGGTTCCTAAGGTTTTTCTTGGGCATTTTAAACATATATATAAGTCTTTAACACTTAGAAGAATTTATTTTTCCAAATAAAACCCCCAAATCCCTTAGAAATTCCCTAGGACTCCATTGTAGTGAAAACTCAAGAAAGGGCTTGGATTGAAGAACCTTATGGAGATTCTTCATCCAATTTAAGAATTAGATTCATTGAGGTATGTATTTTGTTCTTTGAAACTCTCTTTATCAAGGATCCAAACTTTCAAAAATGTTTTAAAAGTATTCAAAGTTGAATTGTCCAATATTATGATCTATTCCACGGGTTCTTGCATTAATGGTTATTAAACATTGAATCATGAAAGAATTGTTATTGTATTGATGATTTTATACTAAAATTACTTGTGAACCCATGAATTGGATGAACCCTAGTTTTTGACTAAATGATGGGTTACTTGATATTGATCTAATGTTGATGAATTCTAATGTAGTTTTATGTAGGCTATTGAATGATGTAATATTGCAGTAAATTGATATCTAGGTTGTATTATATTTATTAATATGTAGTAATTTTACCTAGTTTAGTGAATATTGTTATGATTATGTTGAATTCTTTGTTATGGCCATGGGTAAGGGCCTTGGTGTTATCGAATTGGGTGAATCGGCATTGGTTTGAGGTATTCAGAAGGATGTGGTGGTAAGATTCCTTTTTTAGTTTATTTTATTTTATTAGACTTATATTACATTTTTATTTGTATGATACAAATATGGTGGCGGTGTTATGTGCATTACTCGCAATTGATGTGGCCTTGTCGGTGTTATTTTAAGTTATCTGATGATCATGGACTTGTCAGAAAACTACATGAAGTAATACGATTATTTGTGTAGTTGATTATGTGAAGTATGATAATATCTATCAACATGTTAAGTAATGTGTTTGTATATGTGTTCTATTTATGTTATGTAAGTGATCATGTTAGACTATGAATGTGCCTTTGTGTGTATAGTCTTATGGTTAATGTATGTTATTCCTACTTGACTATATGAGTCTATGATTGTCATATTTATGTTGATATGATAGTATATAGGATGAATTCAAGATGATAAGATTTATTTCTATGTACTTCTAGAATGACATGTGTTATGAGTTAAAATGAAGTATATGGTGTCTTATCATGGTTGACTTGTGTCCCTTGCTTGATGTATGTATGAAAGTGAATATGTGATGTATTGAATTAAGCTGCTAAAGTCTCTTATTCTTGAATGTATGAATGACATGTAACCTTAAATGAAGTTAAAAGGGTTTCTTATGTGAAACTTGAACCTTGTGGTAACGTTATGAATGTTGAAGTCGTAAGCAGTAATTGCATCCTTCAATGTAAAGGAATGATAGAGTTAAGGTTAATTGGATGGAAAAGCATTATATTAATCCGTAGCAAAGTGATGATGAGCTTCTTGTCAGCATTGGGAGGTAGCCCTAGTGGAACTTTCTGGTAAGGTAAATGTGATCTGGTTTTGAACTTGATATGGAACCCCTTTATAACCTGAAGTGTAAATTACTCTATGAGAACGAAGTCTAGCACCGAGTAAGTAAGGTAAGGGAAGTAGTTCTACTTATAGAATGAGACTAGATTACAAAGCATGCCATTCATATTTCTTAACCATGTGACTACATGGGATGTGTCTAAGTTCTACTATTGGCAAGTCGAACACCTTTATAGGACTAGGTTAGAACTTCAAATTCCATGTCTTGCTATCATGTTCTATGTCAATTATTTCTTATTTTTATCATATGGAATACCTATTAGTATTAGAGACGTTCTATGAAGTTTAGGTCGTGGTATGGGACGCTATCTACACATTACACAATAGGCTTTGAAGGTCTTATTGGGAGTTCCTAGGTCTTGTCCAAGACTATTAATTTATTATCCCTTATGTTTTCAATGTCTCCTAAATTAATTAATGAATATAATGAATTAAGTTGATAAAGTATGTTAAATGAATAAGTACATATCTAGTGTAGTTAAGGATTGTCTAGTTAAGGCGTAAAGGGGGCATATGGATGGTCACTTCATATCTTACCTAGATGAGTTTTAAGAACAAATCTTCTTAGGGAAGATGATGGTTATGTGGACATTATCTACACTTAGGATGTCTTAAGGTTATTTAGGTAGTCTTGAAGAGGTCAATTATGGATGTTATTGATACGCTCAAACTTACTTCTCAAATAAGAAGTAAAGCGGTCGTATCAAGTAAAGAACCCTACTAATGAGGTTGGGATCGATACCACGAGGAAAATAGTTCAGACTTAACTTTATTATCTTTTTACTATTATTTAGTCAACTATTTCCTTAGATAACAAAAGACAAAAAATGGGTTTTTTATTTCCAAAGTAATAAAAATAATTAACTAAATTAACGTAAACAACTAAAAGATTCAAATCTCGGAGCTTAATCATTTAATAAAAGAAACTAGGGCTTAAGTGTTCCGCATATGTTCCTAACTTGATAATTCTAACTATAAAAATTCTTTCCTAGTATCTTGAATGTAAAGTAATAAGTTATGTATCTCTAAATCCTTGGTCCGGCATCTAGGAAATTTCACTCCGCACCTTGGTCCGGCTACGTGTGTTGCTAAACTCTTTTATTCGATATTTGACAAAGTTATTACCTCGTACCAACCAACACTAGCAAATTAGATAGTGTACACTAAATATTTGTTGATAATTCTTTTCCTATTATCTACCTCCTTGGTCCAACATGTAGCATTAAGGCGAGTTTAACGTTTGACATCTGTTAGAATGATTTCTAAATGAAAAAATTATCAATACATGCAAGACAATATTCTAGAATTGCTATTTTAGTTATATTTTACCTCATTATTCAACCATGGTTCACACAACCCTAGTTACGGAGTTTAGTTACCCATGGTCATAATCAAACTATTCATATATTTAATATAAGAATTCATGCACTCACTTTAATGAGAAAGAATAAAATCCAGAAATTTTATTTGATTAATCAACACAAACACCAACAATCAATTCCAGAAAAAGTGTATCAATTACTGAAATTAATTCTTCAATACTTGAATAAGAGAACTAAAAAATATCAAAGTCTAACCCAAAAATGAGGTTTTTTGAACTATTTTTAATAAAAAAAAACCTAATAAAAGAAGGATTCTAATTACTTAAAAGTTGTCCAAACGCGTCTGAGTCGACGAACCTCGTGACGGACAGTAGTGGTCATGACGGGCCATCATGGCCTCCGTCGTCCCATACATCACAAATTCTTCGGCTTCTTTCTTCATTGCACTCAACGAACAGGTATGACGGACCGTTCCAAGCACGAAGGTCCGTCGAGGGTCTCCGTTCCATAATACTTTAACTTCTTGGAATTCGGGTACCGGGACTACTCTCTGATCATTACGACAAACCAGTAGAACGGGCTGTCGTGGCTATAAAGGTCCGTCATGGACTTCTGTAAAACCACACTACGTCAGACTTCCCCATCTTCCTTTAGCAGCTTCTCTTTACACTAGGATGCCACCGACAGACCTTCACAGAATTCGATGTACTGTCATAAGCTCCGTAGGTGGTCTCTCCTGCATTTCTCGCTCAAAAACATCCGCGTTCATCTTTGGACAGATTTCCTGCAAATGAGGAGAAACATACATACATAAAAATCAATACAAAAAGGCTTTTGGACACACACTAAACTTAAGGTAAAAACATTAAAAGCACCTTGAAACCATGATACATCAGTTATCTTCTTGAATTACTTAAGTAACTCTTTTGATAGACTTTGGTAAGACACTGCCCTTACATTAGCTATATGGGCATGTGGGTCATCAGAAGGTATCCCTGAAAACAAATCTCAAGCAGTGAGCATTTGCATCAGACTATTAGTTACCACAAAGGTGTGGCCTTGTTTAGAGTGGGCAAGACTAGTGTCCCGTCATAGTCAGCAATATTATCATAACCTCTGTAGTATTCTTGAGGACGTGGAGTGGGATTTTGTCCCTTTTGTTGATTTTCACAAGGATCATCGGGTAATAACTTACCATGAGCATCAACTGGAGCTGGGATGTTCTTGTTTGGATCATCATCATTAATACCTAACTTTTGATTCATATTGCGTAGTGTACACTCTAATTCGTGATCGTAGGGAAACAAGGATTCTCTTCCTCCCCGTGTATTTGGCATATATGGAATTAGTTCTGCAAGAACAAAAAATAATAGAAATGTAAAATTAAGAAAATATTGACTAAACTTTAGTAATAAGTTTAAGTTAATCTAAAAGCTACCTTCCCCGGCAGGGGCGCCAAAATTTGATACGCTCAAACATACTTCTCAAATAAGAAGTAAAGCGATCGTATCAAGTAAAGAACCAAACTAATGAGGTTGGATTGATCCCATGAGGAAAATAGTTCTGACTTAACTTTATTCTCTTATTACTTTTATTTAGTCAACTATTTCCTTAGAAAACAAAAGACAAAAAAGGGGTTTTTTATTTCCAAAGTAATAAAAATAATTAACTAAATTAACGTAAATAACTAAAAGATTCAAATCTCGGAGCTTAATCATTTAATAAAAGTAGCTAGGGCTTAAGTGTTTCCCATAGGTTCATAACTTGATAATTCTAACTATAAAAATTCTTTCCTAGTATCTTGTATGTAAAGTGATAAGTTATGTATCTCTAAATCCTTGGTCCGGCATCTAGAAAATTTCGGTTCGGCTATGTGTGTTGCTATACTAACCCTTACCTTTACCTCATATTAAGCATTGTATTCGATATTTGACAAATTTATTACCTCTTACCAGTCGACACTAGCCTATTAGATAGTGAACACTAATTCTATGTTGATTATTCTTTTCCTATTATCTACCTCCTTGGTCCAGCAAGTAGCTTTAAGGCGAGTTCTAACGTTGGCCATCTGTTAAAAGGACTTCTAAACGAAAGAATTATCAATACATGCAATACACTATTCTAGAATTTCTATTTTAGTTAGATTTTACCTAATTATTCACCCATGGTTCCCAAAATCCTAGTTATGGAGTTTAGTTACCCATGGTCATTATCATACTATTCATATATTTAATATAAGAATTCATTCCCTTACTTTAATGAGAAAGAATAAAATCTAGAAATTCACTTGATTAATCAACAAAAACACCAACAATCAATTCCAGAAAGAGTGTATCAATTACATAAATTAATTCTTCAGTACATGAACAAGAGAACTAAAAATTATCAAAAAGTCTAACCCCTAAAATGAGGTTTTACGAACTATTTTTAATAAAAACAAAAACCTAATAAAAGAAGGATTCTAATTACTTAAAATCTGTCCAAATATGTCTGAGTCGATGGACCTCATGACGGACTGTAGTGGTCACGACGGGCCGTCATGGCCTTCGTCGTCCCATACTTCACAAATTCTTCTTCTGCTTACTTCATTACCCTCAATGAACAGGTGTAACGACCTGTTTGGTCGTTTTGAGCAGCAGAGTTTATTTCTGGAAAAACTGGCTGAGACGACGGATACCACGACGGACCGTCATGGGCACGACGGACCGTCGAGGGTGTCTCGTCCCAGAACACTTAGAATTCTGAAAATTGTGTACTAAAATCGACTCTCTGTAATTTGTGACGGACCTGCAAGACGGACCGTCACAGGTATGACGAACCGTCGTGATAGACCGTTCCAAAACACTTTAACTCTTGAGAATTTGGTACAGGGAACGATTCTCTGAACGTCGTGACGGAAGTGCAGGACGGACCGTCACAGGTGTGACGGACCGTCACAGGTGTGACGGACCGTCACAGGTGTGACGGACCGTCACAGAATCCTTAGTGAAAAATAGAGTTCTAAGATGTTGCGACGACCTGCATGACCGACCATCGCAGGCACGACGGGCCGTCACAGGTTGCGCAAATCCCAGGCTGGGTCGGATTTCTTTAAGTGTTTTAAGGGACGTTTTGGACTATTCCTGCTTTAATTATAAAGTTAGAGGGTTAATGTTAATAAGTCTAATTACTTGGGGGTTAAAAGAGGTAACCTTAAGTTAATTAGTGGAGTATTATTGCCATCTTTTATTCTTAATTATATGCTAATTAGGGTAAAAGAAAGAGGGTTTTGAATAAGAGAAAGAACAGAGAGAGAGAGAAGAGCCGATCAAAGAGGAGAAATCAAAGCTTGGAAATTTGCTTGTTGCATTCAATTCTTCGGTGGAAGTAGGTTATGGTTTTTACGTTATGCGTAGTAGACTCTTAATAGCGAATAATATGTATTGGTGGTGTTGTAAACCCTTCTATATGCTTAATTGTATGCTTGTATGAACATGATTATGTGATTTTGATAAAACAAGCATGATGAAAAACCCTTGAATCCCAAATCTTGAAAGAAACTTTAATATACTTCATTAATGATGATGCCTTGATATAAAAAGAAGGCTTGATGAATTGATAGAATGAGATTAGTGGATCGGAGTGTCACGTTCCGACACATAGTATTAGTGGATCGGAGTGTCACGTTCCGACACATAGTAACAGTGGAACGGGTGTCACGAACCGACACGTAGATTTAGGGGATCGGAGTGTCACATACCGACACATATTAGGGGATCGGGTGTCATGAACCGACACGTGGATTTAGGGGATCGGAGTGTCACGTACCGACACATATTAGGGGATCGGGTGTCACGAACCGACACATAGAATTAGGGGATCGGAGTGTCACGTACCGACACAAGAGGAAGAAAGATAATGAATCTTGAAAGATGATGTTAATATACTCAACATAATGAACTTAATTCCCAAATGAGTATGGTATTGAGGCTTGAGCCCTCATGGATGAACTTGATGGTATTTATTGATGATTATAGTACTTGTTGTTGCTACATGTTGAGTTATAGTTGATTTATGATACTAACTGATATATACTGTTTTCTATTTTGAGTTGGCCGATGATATCTACTCAGTACCCGTGGTTTGTACTGACCCCTACTTTTATGTTTTCTTCTTTGTTATTTGTGGAGTGCAGCAAACGGACCGTCTTCTTCAACTCAACAGTAATCTAGCCAGTCTTCACTTTATCGGAAATTCAGGGTGAGCTAATGCGTCTAGCTTGGACTGGATCTTCTTCTTCAAGTCTTGATGCCTTGAACTTCCGGCATGGACTAGCTTTTATTTGTTTTAGCTTCTTAGACATTTTTAGTTTTAGTAATTTGATCATAGATGTTCTTGTGATGATGACTTCCAGATTTTGGGGAATAATAGATGTTGAATTTTAGTAGTTATTGAATTGGTTTTTATTAATGAGTTAAGTCTTCCGCATTATTTTCTGTTGTTATACATTGAAATGTTAAGGTTAGATTGGTTGGTTCGCTCAAATAGGAGGGTAAATGTGAGTGCAAGTCGCGGCTCGGTTTTGGGTCGTAACAGATTCATTGAATTACATTAGAAGTACTTCTTATGTCATCTCCATATTTTTGCTACATTTGACTGACATATGATTTAGTATTGGCTAAACATTTTTGGGAAGGATTACATAACCAACTTTGATGGCATAGGCCCATTTTACATTCATTCATATTTAGTTTGGTATGTATGAACCATTAGACAATCTTTTAATTATTTAAGATAATATTATATCTATTTCCATGCATCCCTTTTTGACAATGCACTGTTAGCAATTTTATTGGCATAAGGCAGGCAATTGACTCAAGTATATCTTCATGGAGATCTTTTAAGCCAATCTTAGTTCATAACTTTAAGCATAACATTTTAAAACATCTTAGACAACATCTTATTAACATTTTATAAATATAACATCTTGATAATGTCACATTAACAATAAGTATGCATGAAGACTTTACAAACCAACACTTAAATATTTTCAGACATAACTTAGTAATACATTATTCTTTAATTCACGTAAGTAACCTTTAGTATCATATGAGTTCAATTCATGGTTCATTAGACATTTAAAAATAAAGAACCCTACACATTAATATTAGCCAGTAACACAAACAAAAAACATGATCAAGACTAATATATACAACATGAAAATCATACAAGGATACTAGGGAAAGAGGGATGTTCGACGAGAACTTTGGGAACAACCCTATTTTTCGAGACTTTACGTATTTGTTCGAAGGAAAATACTATTTGAGATAAAATTCTAGGATCGAAACCCATACCTTATGTAGAAATTATTCTACTAAGACCACCTTGAATGAAACCTTAAAGAACACCTTGAATTCACCTAACAACGTTGATGAACTTTCTGCCTTTTTGCTTATTATTTTTGCGTTGACTTTTCTAAGTGCTTGATCGTGAATTTTTAGGTTTAGGAACTGATGATGACTCATTAATCTAAGGCTTAATAAGTTAATTAATTAAATTAATTAAACAATTTCTAAAAAGCCCCTCCTAGATTGACTAGAAATAGGAAAACACAAAACTTAGTGAAATTTGAAATTTTTTCT
Organism: Solanum chilense; assembly: GCA_032847665.1. Taxonomy (NCBI): domain Eukaryota; kingdom Viridiplantae; phylum Streptophyta; class Magnoliopsida; order Solanales; family Solanaceae; genus Solanum; species Solanum chilense. The sequence goes on from CM064967.1 coordinate 39,775,376, forward strand.
ATGAATTTCTTTTTCCCCTTTAAATTAATTAATTAAATGGATAATTTATTTAATTAAGGGACATAGTTTAATTACTAAAGTACCGCTAAATCATTTGAACAATAATTAACCCTTTTGAACCATCCTAGGTTAAGTACTAGGATGTTTCATGATATGTTCTAGATTAGTGTAAGAATTTCGTCTTGATTCCTTTAATTTAATCACTATGTCCTTGGGCAGTGCTTCCTCGACATGATCATTTTAAATGGTCATGTGATCTGGTACTAGGCTTGACACTTAAATGCCTAGTACCTGATGTGTTACTATTATGCAACTTAATTTCTTTAGCTTAGGGTTGTTATTGCAGGTACATTTCCCAAACAATGTTAATAATGTTAGAAAATTGGATCCCTTTTAAGCCAATATTTTCTACTATTGTCATAATATTCTAATAAGCCCAATATGGGATGCTTATTTACCCCTAAAACCTATTCTTAAAACTTAATAGGCCCTTCACTAGACGAGTATATATTCTGGAATGTTACATTCTCCCTTAGACGACTTTCGTCAGCCTATTGATCATGAACCATCAACCTAGAAAGATTCATATTGCTATGAAGCATGGCTTCACGAAATTCTTCTTCAAGCTCCTCAGACACGCTTGTTACATAACTGTTCATTTCATCCCTAGACTTGGAAACCAAAGAACAAGCATATGTGGAAAGCTTAATGAATTTGGAGTATTCCTTCAAACTCATACCTCCTTGACGAAAGTTGATGAACTCCTCTACCTTAGTTTTTCTTTGTTCGGTTGGAAATAATCTGTCAAGAGAGGCCTTTTTGAAGATCTCCCAAGTCACGATACCATCTCCTAAAGCCCGATTATCCTTCCACTCTTTATACCATGTCTGAGCCACGTCCTTGAGTTGATAGGCAGCAAGCTCAACCTTCTCAGTAGTACTCACACCTATAGAAAACAAAATCTTATTAACCTCATCAAGGAATTTTGGGGGTTCTTCATCAACTTTTGATACAAAGTACATGGGAGGATTCATCATTGTAAACTCTCTCAAAAGTCTAACCATAGTACTAGCATGTTGGTTATCTCGAGGAACAACCTCCCTTTAGCTTGAACCGTGATGGCTTGAGCTTGGTTGGTGATGGGTTGGGCCATTTGAAATAGGTCTTCCCTCACCTAACCATCCTACATAGCCCGAGGATTCACCGCAAATTGATCATTTGCAGAAGCTTGCACTTGAGGAGCATTTATATTGAATTGAGGAGTAGCTCCCAAATTTGTAATCTCTTCTCCTACTCTTCTCACATCTTTACTTCTTCTGTTCATCGCCTATAACCACAATAAAGGGATTAGATGCTAAGCGACACATAGTGTCAAAACTCTAAAGGCACAATATAGGAGTATCAAGAAAAGAGAACTTTCATAGCTATCACATAGCCTCTCATCCACAATTGTGGCACTCTTCAAAACCATGAACAAGACACTAGTTAACGTGGTTTAGTAAGACATTGACCCTAAGGATATTTAACCTCATGCTTTGATACTAAATTTTTCACACCCGGAGCGCATACCCCGGTTTAGACCAGCGTCGTCGTCCTCTCTAAGAACTCAGACAAGCCCTTAGCATTAGTCATAACAAGTGATAAGTAAAAATTGCAGAAAAATTAAAACTATTAGATTCTAATTGAAGTATACTATGACTTCATACTTATCATTCATAAACCATATGATATTCTAAGAATTTGTCTCACATATATAAAACAATCCAAAGAGTGCAAATCTGTACTTAGACAATACATAGTCATTACGCAATATAAGCCTTCAGCTGGAAAATAGGATTCCTAATATCTAGTAAAGTCTTCATGAGCTGGAAAATAAAGGATAGCGTTCGGAATATGAGGACCAACGAAGACTTGGAGAAAGAGTTCCAAGTTTCTTCAAATCGACCTCCTTAAACTTCAATAGCTGGAACCTAAAATTGTAGTAATAAAGTAATGGAATTAGTATGCCACATAAGTATGGGTAAATGCACTCTCTAGGAAGAGTCCCATACCCCTACCTCTACTAAGTAGTCTAGTCACCGTTCATTTGCTTGTCTTTTATTTTACATGAGGGAACATTCGCCTTAACCGACATAGACCACGTTAGCTAAACATGGAATCCGGTGTCATAAAACCCCACGCCAAAAAAAAGTGGTCTACCAGCAAAAGTAGAACCTAACATGACGTAGGTTTTTACGTTGATCTACTTGCTACTATCCTATGGTGTCAACATAGTTCAAGAATAGAATATTTATTACATACCCATGTTTCAACGTTACATGGAAGCCTCAATCTCATGAGAGTCATTGTGAACCTATCATCCCGCTAGGGAAGGGACACCTCTCATATCTAGTACAGCGATGCTAAACTTAAGTCCCTTTCTTAAAATAACCTTTGAGTTTTCTTTTATCATAAATATAATATAGGTCATTGGATTTTAACCCCATGTATAAACATTATCATTACCTCTTGTGATTATATGAGAATTTTCTTTCATCATAGCCCTCTATATATGAGATTAACATAACATTGTGATCTTTTGTAAAGCATACAAGAGAATATCACACTTTCATTTATCGTGTTCCTTTTATCATCTCACAAATAACATTTTCATAGCCCATCATATCCACATAGAAACCTCATACATACTTTAGCATCTTATCATCATGATTTATAGGCTAGCATAAACATGGAAGATTAATCACAACTTTAGAAGACTTAACTCTTGCTTCCAAGGACCTTTTCCAAGAAAATACGTTCAACTTACAACATTCATTACCATAAAATTGTGAAATAATATATATTATAATCAAGAACAACTTTTTAAGTCATGCACAAGATGAATGCATAACATAGGGAAAATTGTAAGGGTCATTTAAGAATTCATTCTAGTCTTAGTTCCAATCCCTACATTTGCACATTATCGAGTAATAGAAACCATCATACAAAACCATCATGTAGATAAAAACACACTTCACACAAAATTCAAACATTATAAAAACATACTCATAGAAAAATCACGTTGAATAGACTATAGAAAACACTTACTATTCATTAAAAATCTTCAATATAGGGTCAGGAAGAAATTCTATTTTGTAAAGAAAATACTAGAATTGAAGTTCTTGAAAACTTATCTTGAAAGGACCTCTTGGGTAAAGGAATCCTAAGAGTGAAAAACCCAGACCTTATAGATGAATAATCCGCAAAAATTGGATGAAAATCATGAGGACTTCATGTTCTTACATAAGCTATTCTTATTCATCAATGGAGTTTGAAGAAGAGAGTGCTCTTGTGAGAATGAGAGAATTTTTCATTTGATTTGTTTTGGGACGTGTAAAAGTGGTCTTAAACTGAGCTCATATAAATATATAGTCGTTCCATGAATTACCCAAATGACGCTTCACTTAAATGGGTCTTTTGAATTGGTTAAATTACAAAAAAATACTACTTGATGATTCGGGGAAGTAGCTGCACATTGCGGGGTCAAATCAAGTATTTTTATTGAATTTTGAGTTGAGGCAGTGACGTGCATGTCTGACTCGGGTCGTGCGGTTTCCTCTAAAATCTTGAGGCAGAACACCTCATGTTCAGCTCGTGTTGCCCACCACACCTCCACATCTTCCTTTCTCGCAGGCTGCTTGGCAGCATGACCACACATGTTAGGGTCCTCTCCAAGGACCCTTCGGGTGATCCTTGGGGTTTTGTTACTGTACGTTTGGAACCTTTGTACTATATACTACCTATCCAAGGTATCTTTCGAAGGACTTCATTTGAAACATTAAAACATTCACCAAACATTTGGACATCAACTAATTGAAATTAGCTACTTTCCGGACGTCAAGGTCTTTCATACTCGTTTTGGCTCTAACCTTTTCCAAATGTGTTTATTACATTAATATAGATCTTTAAATATCATTTTAAAAATTATTTGATGGATTAAGCCGTAGTATATGTCATGTCATTTCCGGAGTGTTACATATTGGCTTAGAATGTATATTGAATTGTTATGATTGGTATGGTCCACTTTTGGTGGTGGTGTTTAAATTCTTGTACATGTTTATATTTTATGATCATGACCTTGAAGGAATTAAATGTAAGATGAATTGATATGATGATTTCAATGTTTATAAAGTTGAAGGATTTATCCTTGATTCTAATACCATCTTCTATGTGAATTGATGTTTTGTAAAGTATATGAATAGCCCTGAAAATTAGTTGCATGAACTAGAGTGGGAATTATGTTCTATGTATATGTGTGATGACATTATTAGGGTTACGTGGTCTATATGAGTAGTGTTGAATAATATCGTTGTATCACGAGCCCTACCAATATGAACCCTATATGAATGTGTGATACAAGTATGCTTGGAGTATTCTATTCAATTCTTGAATATGTACTTACATCCTATGATGTAATATGAGTGTGTGTAGTCTATAATGTAAAATACTCTAGATGTATTTGACTCAAGAGTTTAAACATGTTGTACATGTGTTGTGATCTTTAGAGGGTGGCTTCCTCAAGGTTATGTTATAGCCAATATGTGATCATGTTGACCAATGTACACACATATTTCATGAATGATTATGAATATGATAGATTCAAAATTACTAAGGAAAGGATAATCCTGTTTTGCGTCATTACCCATTTCTATGCATGTAAAGTATGAGAATAATGAATTTATGAACATATGTGCCTAAATGTGTTTATGTGAAGGTAGATACCATACACATGTACAAATACAATGCATGTACGAATGAAGTATGTTAATGGTATTCAAATGAATAAGTGAGTCTCTAGGAAGGTATTACTCAATTGTATTCTAAACTAGACTATAGTATGAATATGATACGATTATGTTAATGGACATTCTCACATAATGTCGATTTTATGGTGAAAGGACATTCTCATCTTAGAAACCTAAATCCTAATCTTTATGAATTAATCTTATCTAAAGCCTTAATGATATTTAAAGGGAGTTTAATCTTAGCACCAAGTGAACATGACAAATGAGAGTTGGAGCTTCACGTTAGTATGTCCAGCTTCCCACAAAAGAACCTTCACGTTAGTAAGTCCAGATTTATAACCTAGATTTTGTCTCATGATATGGAAACCTCCACGTTAGAATGTCAAGGTTTCTAAAAGGAATCTCCTGGGTCCCTAAAGACGTGCACCCATAGGTTTTAACTTAGTGGATCTACTAGAATAGCTATTTTGTATTTAGGTCCTACCTTGGCAAAAAGTACCCTCTCTTTTTCGTTGTGGAAGTACAAAAACAGATTCCATATTACTCACATGGTGTATGTCGGTTATGGCTATGTCTCCCTGAAGTAAGAAATAAACTAAGATAAGATTATGGACTCTAATAACAACACCTTGAGGAGATTGCTCTGCATATAGAGGATTATGTCCCCTACCCATGCATTGATGTAGTGAACTCCAAGAAAGGATAATATTAGTATTTCTATGAAAGTAAGACCAAACTATGTATAATGGTTTGGAGGCATTTTAGGTAACTTTGCTATTTAAAGAAATGAATGCATGTGAATTGAACTGATGGCTTACAAAGGAGTTTACTTAGTATATGTGGGGGTACAGAACTCCATGTGTGCACTGCACAAGTAAGCTTGTGAAGGAGTTGAGGATACAGTTTCATCCAAGAATAAATATACATATGCTAGTAGCACTTTCACAAAATCAATAATAGTATTTTCATGAAGACTATACTTCCAATTAAAAAAAGAGACCAACTACATTATTCATAATTTATGCCACACAATAGGTAGGGTTAAAGAGAATGAAAACATCCCTATTACCTTTCTTACATCATTTCATAAGTAATGTACCTTGCAAACTATTTCAAAGTGTATGCACAATAATCTTCATCATATAGAAAAACCCTAGAATTTTCCTTTTGTTCAAGGTTAAGAATAAAGTATCATGATCACCCCCCCCAATCTACCCCACAATAGGCCTGAAAAGATTATTTTATGACTATATTAATCACCAATTCCAATTCATCATGTTCATATGTTCTCAGTTCATCTATCATCATGCAAGAAATTAGGTCATAGGGTGAGTATGGGTTCTTGGAAGATTTTCACAATATCAATAATAATTAACACTAATAAATGTATAATTCAAAGCTTATAACATAAAGAAAAAGATTTTTGATTGAACCCATGCCTAGATCAAAACCCTACTTTTTGGTCACGATATAGAATTCAAAAAATAGAAGTTTTGAAGGATTAATATAGAAAATAATCAATGATTCAACATGCTCATACATTAATTGATTATTGCCGATTAAGTTTAAATGAAAAAAATGATAAATTGGCCTTCTTCTTCAAGCTCCAAATTTCTCTTCAACAGAGGTTGAACAGAGAGAGAATTTTTAGAGAGAAGTGGGAGTGTTTTTGGGAATTGAATTGAATAGGTCAAAATGACTTAAAACTAACCCTTTATGAATATATAGTGACCCCCTAAATTACCCAAAGTACCCATCACATAATTGGTTTAATTTGTGAAGTAAAATAGACTTAAAAATGTCGCAAATGAATCCAGGAAGTGGCTGCGCCTGGCAGGGGTAATTCCAATTAGTTTTTCTGAAATTAGGTTGTGGAAGTGAGTCTCGTGAAGGCCCCGCATTTGAAGAAATTATTTTCTCATAAAGTGTTACCTGCGCGACGCGCAAGGGACTCCACATCTTGTCCAATTGCAACTGCTTTGGCAGCCTGCTTGCCAATATTTGGATCGTACTCAAGGACCCTTTAGGTAGTCCTTGGGTAGTCATGACTGTAAATTTTGACCCTATAAACATTATTTTACATTTTAAAATTCTTTTTCAATGTTTTATAATTCATATAAAAGTCAAAAACCTTTACCAAACATAGGGACGTCTACTTGTTCAATTCATACAACTTTTGGACGTCTCGGTCTTTCTTTAACATTTTGGCTCTAATACATCCTACATAGATTCAATACATTGATTTAGTCTTATAATAAATGTTTTTATTCTTGGTTCATCATGAGGAGATTTAGACGTTGTCATGTACTTTCGTAGTGTTACTCTCACGAAGAGGACCCATTTTTAGAGGTTACTTTTGATACTACATCTGAACTAATAGAGAATATTAATCCTCCAATCATACTTTGGAAATCTCTTAGGAATAGTGATGTTTCTACTAAAGACTTTATCTCAACTCACAAAGACAGTCCACCCAAAAATCCCCCTTTTTCATTCATCAGATTTATTAGAAATAATAGGGTTTGTACTTGACAATATATATATACTCACAAATAGTGTATACCCCAAACATTCCCTATTGATTCTTAACTTCGTTCCTTCATTCATTCTTTGTATTTGTCTGAGTATATGCGAGAACACCTTTCACATAACTATCATCATTCCTAAAATTCACTTCTAAATATGATCATAATACATTCATCATAATTCACACACTATAATGCTTAATGTTCATATTGTATTTCATTTAGACTTTTCTTCTTCAAGACACACATTCTCAACTTCATAATACATATAATGCATATACATCATAATATCTCTTTACTTCACATTTATTGCCTTCAAGGCCATAATGACAATTTAGATATATATTCATATATTCAAGTAAACAATACCACCATAACTGGACCATACCGCTCATGATTAATTGTATAAGAAGTAGATTACATATTTCAACTCACCTTGCATCCAAGCCTTGACCACCTTTTGTCAATTCTCAAATAATTCGTCATAAAAAGGCACAAATTGCAGTAGATAATAACAATACAACATAAGGAAAACACAAATCTATCATATTTGATCATATTAACCAAACCCAATTAATAAGTCGAAATTTTAGAATGTACATGATCATGGGTCCATTGATTTTTTAATCATAAATCCATCACCTTACATTGAAAAAATCACGATTCATATGTTAAAACCTTTTCATGCAAAATCCCATGTTTAGAATCAAAATAGAAGAATTTAAGAATTTGAAAACTTTTTGAAAAAAATCCTTGGATTGTCTCCTTGAATGACATACGAATCAATGATTAAATTTCATAACTTTTTAAGAGAATACCCACGAGATTTGGTGAAGAAACAACCCAAAAAATCCAATCCTTGCTTTACATTGAGTTCAAGATTCAATAATTTCTTAGAGAGTTTTTCTTGGGAGAGGGGTTCTTTTTTTCAAAAGTTAAGTCTAAATTAGGTATTAGGGTTATAAACTAACTTAAAGTACCTAAACACTCCTATAACAACCGTCTACTAGTTAATTAGGACGTGGGGTGAATTTCTCAATTCACCCTCACTTGGCGGAATCGCACGTAGAATTGTAAACCCTATTGAGGGACATCATCTACTGGGTTTTGTCTGATAGACGACCCATCCTAATAGACTTCCTTTTGATAAGAGTCCCCTCATTTGGGGTCTATGATCCCACGACTAAGAGTGGAGCAACGCCCCCATTTTTACGGGGCGTCACTTAATGAATGACCCATTGTTTTTGGTCGGGGTATGGGGCTGCTTTTGGAAGCTTCAAGTAAACATTCTGGTCCTCCTCAAGGATCATTACTGTGTTCTTAGGGGATTTTTACCCGGATATTTGACCCTTAACTCGACCAAATAGGTCATAATATCCCTCCCTATAAATTTAAACACCAAACAATACATAAAACATGCTAAGGTAGAATAAGAAAAACAAGAGTAGTTTTCAAACACCTTGGTCATTCCTTGATGTTAAACTTCCAAAATCTTTTTAACTGAATTCAAAGTCTAAAAATCATTTTTAACACATTATTAACTCATGGAACTCATGCGAAGCTCTAGTTTAACCTAAATCATTTTGAGGTTCATTACATGACTTGTATAAATTTAGCTATATATTTCAATACCTAAATCAAATTGTGCCTAGCCTATACAACGTGTTAAAAAATGGAAATATAATAAAAGAACATAGAGGAAGAAAACATATGTCCTCGAATAATGAGGACTCACCAACAATGTAGGAGAAAAGTTCAAATCTTTGATTTAGCCACAGTGACTACAACCTTGAGAATCGGACCCTACACTTGGAGAAAATGTAGGAAAATATGGATTAGTACAAAGCTGCAATATGTATGATAGCCACGGATAAAAGCATTCGAAACATGCTAAAACAAATATTTCATATGAAAGCACACAATCTACTAAATTAAACTATCACATTGAAGATAGTATAATGACATAAGCTCTAAGTATACTGAGCTTATAGATCATCCTACCATAGTAGGAACATACCATAACTACCCTCAAAAACATATTTGTACAATGCATGAATAAGATCCCATGATCTCACCTATACAAAGTAAAACTTCTTGAGTAGGTATAGTCCATAATTTATTTTCTTATTTTTACTAACATAGTGGTATGAACCTTAACCGACATAGACCATGATGTTTTTACATGGAATCAGTTGTCTATTCCACACCGAAAAAGGGTTGTCCTAGGAGCGATAATATTCCTCAATGTTAGAGCCATAATATTATTGAGGGATTAACTTTGTAATGTCTCTAACTCTTTTAGCGACTAAATTCACATAAGAGCTCAGAGGAGCAACCATCTCTCTATTATTTTGTGTCGTCAACACATAAGACAATATTTGAAAAACTGACCTAACCTCATAATTTGTAAGATTCTAGGCAAAAGAATCTACCAGAACTTGAAGATCATGAGAAGGAGCTCCTTGATTCACATTGTCATATCCTATAGACCATTGGGTAAGGATTAGGAGAAAAAAATTATATAATAAACTCTATCGCATGACTTAAGAGTAATGAAAGAACAAAAATTTACTAAACATTTTGTATCTTCTCATACATAAATATAGCCCGCTTCATACTCATGAACACAACTTATGTAGACATTGCTTATGAGACATAATCCTAGAATCATTCTAAATGTTGTGCTTTGATACAAAGGTTTTCACGACCCAAGGGTACTCCTAGATGTAACATAGGACTCGTAGTTCTCCAAAAATAAGTAAATATAATAATCAGATAAAGCACATTTTATGTCTAAAAAGTTTTTCATAAATGAAAGCTGTAGTCTACACACTTTTTCTCACTATATCAATCTATTACAGTCTTGAATCAAATAGGGTCTAACTCATCAAACATATTCAAAGGGAAAGTACATGAAAGAAACTAAAAAACCTTAATTCACTTCTTGAACCATAAGGACTCACCAAGATGGGAATCAAAATAAAAGTAAATCTCAAACCACAACAATTACAACCTTGAGGACCGAACCCTATACTTGGGGAAAATATAGTTAAAAGTACGAATTAGTAAAAAAAATTTCACTAAGTACTACATGCATAAAACACTTTAAAAATACAAAAAGGGAAATTTCATCTCAAAGAATGCAATTTAGAATTTTTAAACATCTTCATGGAGATTGTTTGAAAATAATACTGACAATATAATCTTTGAATGCAATCTAGAATTATCTTGAAACCTTTGAACGCTTATGGAATTTTCCTTTAAGAATGACTTGATCAATACATTGAAAAACAACGAGATGCTTTTTTAAGATTGTAATAGTTCAATATTAAACTTCTTACTTCTGTGTAAAATAAGCCTTAGTCGACATTAGACCAAGAAAACTTTACATTGATTCCGTTGACTACCTCTATCAAACACCGTACATAAAATAAATGTTTTTCTATTACAAAATTAATGTACCATCCATCAAGGATGAACCATGTGACCTTGAGAAGGACCTTAAGAAATTTTTGCGGAGTGAACAACAATAGGATCCACACCCTGTTTTATACATCAATTCCTCGTTGTTTAAGGTTTATGTTCGGACAAAATTATCCAATCACCAACCCGTGGTTGACTAGCATGGTCCATGGGTCAGTCTACAGCATGCCTGTGTTGTCTCAGCGGTTGTGACATGAGAGTTGTTTTATCGGTTATGTTCAGGGGATTAAGATTATTTTCTTGTTTTAATCCAATATAAGTGATTTAATTTTGTTTGAAATTATAATCACTATATAAGTTACTTTAGCACGAAATTCAACCCATTCAACTCAAAATCCTATGTAATGGTTGAACAATTTTATCTTTTGTATAAATTGATTATTTCCGATGGTTTAGAAAATAATTACCCATGAATCATTGATTTATGATCTAGATATGTAAATCCTTGTTGATGAAAGAACAATGTTATGAAATTATGCTTATAGTGACTGGCTTACTTGTATGCTGATGATATGCATTTCTACTGTAGTGAATTATAGATGTGTATATTCAATATGAGCTTTGATCCTTGAAGTAACAAAGCATGAATTAGGCATGATTATAAGATTTGTGTATATGCTTTAATAACACGTTTAGAGTGAAGTGTCTAGGATTATGATCTTGTATTATTGTTATTGAAATGACATTATAACATACACAACTATGCCTCAACATTATATGATGTGAAATTTTTTTCTCAAAATAATGAAGTTTCTGGAATTTAAAGGCTTTCTCATATAAATGAATCTATGATATGTAGAAATTGATAGCGAAAGGTTATTCTCATGAATGATGTAACAGATATCCTAGAAATCATGTTTGGTTTGATGTCAAGACATTCTTCTGTAAATATTAATAAAGTCAAGACTTAGTAAGTTCTCTATGAAAATTAATGCTTAGAGTTGTGTGGATATTATATATGTGATGAAGGATTTTACACTAGTTGTGTCTGAATCTCCAAATGGGATCCTTTTTTACACTAGGCTATTCTAGGTTCACAAAGTGTTTCTCATAAGATGGAAACCTTTACGCTAGTGGTCTTAATTTTTAGTAGCAATCTCCTTATCCCTTAAACTATGTTCCTCCATAGGTTATATAGCTAGGGTATCCACCTAAGCTAAATGTATGGTTCAACTTTAGGGAAGTAGGACACTCCTTTTTGGTGTGGGTAACACAAGAGTATCAAAAGTAGCTCACATAGTCTTATGTCATTAAAGGCTTATTACCATAACAACAACAAGAAAAGGAATATTAATTATGAAATTTGGTTACTCATATGCTTGAAACATGATTTTTAAAGTGTTTAAAGATGATAATGATTACGTTGCCTATGCTTTATAAATATTGCTCTCCAAACTCTCCAATCATTTTTAATGTTGATAAATTGCATAATTTCAAAAGAAATGTCCCTTTTTGAATATTTTCATTATATAATGCATGGATATAACACTTAGAGAATTTTCTTACGTTATGTAGGGTTCGGTTCTAGAGGTGATCCTTCTACTGACTAAAGCATGGACATGTATATCTTCTTAGCTTGTTGGTGAATCCACATGGTTCAAGGAATACTATTTCTCCGATTGTAATTCGGTTCTTGTATTTTCTTATTTGAAATAATTTGTATCGGCTAGGCGCTATTTAATTTGACTATTGTAATAGATTTGTATGTTAAGAATTAGCTCCTAGACTTCCACTTTATTTCGTTTATGAAAATTTTTAGACTTGGAATGCATTTTTAATCTTATTGTTATATTTCTTATGTTATGATATGCTAGGTGTCTTTAATGGAGTCCTTCGGGGTTCCATATGCAATGTTACATCTACACGGTACCTTTGGGCTGCTATAAACATTGTAATTAGAGCTCAAGGTTTAGAATGATTGTAGGATTATGTCTCATAAGCCACGTCTTGAAGAGTCTTGTTGTTGAGTGTGAAGCGTGCCACATTTATATATTACGAGATACAGGATATTTTACTTCATTAATTACTCTTAATATGTGTGACAAATTTTAACTCTATAAGGTCATATTTCAAATCCTTACTTGATAGTCTATAGCATATCACTACTCTAAGGAAGATTTATAGAACGAATTTGGAACACAATGTTAATAGAGTAACTCCTCCTCAAGCTCCTAAAACTGCATATATTTCTTTTGCCGAAGATATTACTAATGCACAATTTAGTGCGTTTTTATGTTTTGGCTCAAGCCATGAGCGCTCATGCAAATACAGAGAAGATAGCTCACGTGAAGTGTAATGTGAAACCGTAGCTACAAGAGTGAGTTAATTTCCTAGGGTGAATCCTCTGGAATTTTATATTTCTAGTATGGAGGATAATCCAAATGGGTTTATCAAGGGGGACTATAAGGTACTTTCAATTATTATGGTGACATCCATAGAGAAGAAGAAGTTACCCGCTTACCAATTGAAATATCTTGATCATGTGTGATATGATCAATAAAAAGATGTAAAGAAGATAAGGGAGGGTCCCAAAGAGTAGAAAGCATTTCAAATTTGAATTTCTTTATTATTTTTTCTTGTGGATTGAAGGGAAGAAAAGGTGCAAGAGTTCTTTAACCTTCGCTGTAAAACCATGAATCTAGTAGACCAAACTAGAACCACAAGGAAGGATTCTAAGGGTTGTTGGATATGAAATAGAGTACTAGGTGAGACTTAACATGCTTAAAATGATGGTTTCTAGTTGTTCAACGTCAAGTCACATGTTAAAACGAGTAGTTTAGAAGACTATCTAGGGTTTGATTAAGTGTAGAAAATGCAAGTGCAAAGCAAAGGGGGCAAGGCCTAAGTAAAAGGCAAAGGCTGCCAAACTTTTGCAAAGCTACTACCTAATTCCACAAGCAACTACACGACACGTGTTATTGATCACAGTCTATCGAAGGGCTCGTCAATATAACATAGCATCTTGGGAGACACAGTCTTAACACCAAGCTATTGCACAAAGTTCATGAGCCACTTCAGGAGCTATGGTCTTAACCACGGTCCGTCAAAGTGCTCGTGAAGGTTCCTTAATGTTTTAGGTGCTTTTATCATGGGGAGAATTACTATTCAAGGGACCACGGGAACCACAACCGTCTGTGGTCCCGCTTAAAGTTTATACAAGTGGGCTTGACACTAAAAAGGGATGCCTAGTTTAGGGGTTTTTAAGTATATTCTTATTCGACTAGTTTTTAGTAGGGAAGTTTTGTAAGTTATTTATGCACCTATATAAATTCTTTTAATTCTTAAGTCACTCCATCTAAGTCATTACAATTGAAAAACCAAATCACTCCACTCTAAAATATTTCTCTCTAAAAAATTTCAAGAAGAAGAAGATGGAGAAGAGAAAAAGGAGGTAGGTCAAATCTTACCATTGAATAAAGCTTAGTGAGGATTTTATTTGGGTTGTTGATATTATCATCAATATGTTCTTACAACCATACAAACCATTAAAATTTCCTATTATTTTTGAAGTAGAACCCCAATGAAGATAGAGTTACTTCCGATGTATGGTTTTTAGGTGGGTATCGTTCAAAATGGTTATATAATACTCATATATGATTATTTTAGTATTGATTCATGATATAATGAAGAATTTATGTGATTTAATTGATTAACATAATTTAAAAGTATGTGATTTTATATCTTTTTATGAGAAATTGATAGTTCTTGATAGATTTTCTAGAATTGTCACCATGAATAGAACATATCTCATAATTGGAATATGATATCTTGAATTGAACTAGACTTATCTATGTATGATAGAATAGAAATATAAGTTATTATAATTTTGGGCTTTATGATAAATTATGCCTACAATTGCCTTTGATTAAGGCTTGTTGACTATATGCCTTATGATCTAGTCTAGTATGCTGGTTTTGGAGTAAAATTTTAAGTCAAGGCTCGAAGTCATAACGTTGGTCGCTAGGGATTAAAGAGTAAATCTAGTATGATGAGATATATTGCATATAATTGATGTACAAAGTAGATGTACTTGTGATGGAAGGCTTTTACCCACATGACCTACCTAGAACAATTTGAATGCATGTATGTGGAATGTGAAAGGGTCTTCTCCCATAAAATGGTTTTAATTGGAAAGGTTAATTGCCTAAAATGAATCAAAGTATCTATGACTATGATAGATTTATATTGGGACATATGCTCCCTTCATGTACGAATTGTATGATAGCATGAGTTTGTAGTTCTCATGGTAGCTTTGGATTGGGGACTTATGCTCTACTAAGGGTAGCTTGAAATAGAATATCAAGGATGCTTTTCATTGAAGCGTGCATTTGGATAGGAATGGTAGCTTATGATGGAGGACTTATTCTCTCCTAAGGACAACTTTAACTAGCATTGCAAGAATGCCTTCATGGTAGCTTGACTTGGTTAGGCCATGAAAATTTCATTCTAGCTTAGGATAGAGGATTCATACTCTCCTAATTATAGCTTAGGTTTGAGTATCTATACTTTCCTAATGGTAGCTTGCATCATATTGAATGTTTTCATGGAGTCTAGGTTGGAATACTCATATTCTTACTTGGATAGCTTTGATTGCATTATAGGGTGTTTTCAATGGTAGTAAAGTCTAGCATAGTAGTATGTTATTCTTTGACAGTCTAGAATGATATATAGGTACCATTGAGTAAGTTATCTTTAAGGAGCACTTAGTATGAGTTATAGTATGGGATTCCATTCATAGGTGGCACAAGTATAACTTTAAGCTATCTATGGAATGTACTCTTATGTGATGTATTTTAACTTTGATAATTCCTATAGTTGACTTTCATGATAAGATTGACTGAAGCTCATAGTTTTTTGTCAATACGTAGTACGCTTATAGTGACACCTAGAAATGGTAAATATGAATATTTTACTTCAAGAATATGCTTAGTGTGTGTGGTATTATGGGATGCCCACGTGCATTGCACATGTGTGCCTTGAGTTTACTAAGGAGTATAAGTGCTCTTATGATATGTAAACCTCCGTCTTTCTTATGAAAGTGGACTATGAGAAAGAATGAAATAAAAGAGGTACTTATCTTGGATAGTATTATGTCATTCTATCTTTGCCTTGCACAAGTATGCTTGGAGGTGACTTGTGAATTTGTTCTCTTTAATATGAAAGACTTATAGTTGAAATATGAAATTATGAAGGTCTTTTTCACGACCCGAGAGCATACCCTATAAGAAATGGTGCTCTCGAATCGTGGCACTGCGTACTTGACCTTTTTGAGGTCTTATACAAGCCCTTTGACATCATTCATTGCATAGACGTATGTAAAGTAGTTCGGAAGTAAAACTTTTCACAAGAAATAGTAATACTTCAAAATATATGTTTCTACAGAAAATCATAAGGAAAGGCACTGCTCAAAGTCACTATCGTAGACACACGAATATCTTGGGATACGGCCCATGCATCAACATATAGAAATACTTAAGTCAATTACAATACTTTTAATCAAGAAAACTAAAAGAAATAATGTCCTCAAATCGATTGAGTAACCAAACGTTTCTTGAATGAATACTAATGAAAGCTTCCACTCTAAAGATTACTCTCGAATGCCACCTACACCTTTAGACATAAACAACATATATTGAATTAGTTCATTATAATGCATTCAGTTTAGTGTAATGCAATTAAATCATGTTAAAATGAAATTTATATAGAACATGCTCTTTTTGAGTAAAACTTCATAAGAAAAGTATAAGAGACCACATTACGTCAACATAAGCACATAAAGTCACATTCCACAAAGTAGCAACAAGAATAGTTCAAAATACATAAACACAAGACCCTTCTACCAAAGGTTATTCTATGTCTCACTTGAGTGATACACGAAGAAACCGCCCAAAATAATCCTTCACGCGCTAAAGTGATTCTTTAGACTATCTAAGATATGATTTTTCCCTTTTCATACATTTAACTCCGTACCTAGAATTACTCGAAGACTAACCCAAGTAAGACATGAAGAACTGCACATACACCCTCTCCAACCCTATCTATGCAATCGTTAAAACTACTCCATGTCAGTACCTCTTCATTAACACAAATTAAATTAATTAATTAGTTTCATTAAACCATTTAGGATATATTCAACAAATAAGGACTTCCACAAAATTGTATTAGAGAAGACCTCAAGTACCTACTTACTAATATCTTCAAAGTCTCATTGTTCTATGTCTAGATAGAGTCCCTTTACACTACCTAAAATTCATATAAGTTATCCAACACTAGCATGTATCCTCCATGATGAGAATATGCAATAACAAACATAGACTATACTAGCCAGACATGGAATCCGAAGTGAACCCTACTCCAATGGAGGGTTTTTTACTTGCAAAGGGTAGAACTAGGACATACCCCATGTAGGCACATGGTTAAGGAATATCAAGGGTTTGTTTGTGGTCTAATCTATTCTTAAATAGAGCAACTCCCAAGCATACACACTCAGTTCTAGCCTTTTTTCTCATAGATTAATTAAATAAAGGAGCATATGAAGAGGTACCATATCTTAGTCAGAACAAAATCGTAATACACCTTACACAGGAGGGTACACTAGGGATGCCCTACAATGGTTACTAGGATGATTTCATGTCGTTCCAGCCAACCACCGCCAGGTCCATCATTCATACAAGAAGGATACCATTACGACTTTCAAGTTCAAGAATATAATAACCTTTAATCTTGATTGAAGGTTCCACATAAATAAACTTCTTAACTATGTTCAGAATCATTTTTAATCATACATATTCATTCATGACAAATATTCTTTAGCCTACTAAATCAAGAGTCATATCCATATTTCATGTATCAAGGAGAGGGACATAGGTCTACCATAACAAGACACACACATACTTCATCTAATCAAATGTACAATATCTTTCATACTGAAAATACGGTCAACTAAGTAAAATAGAAATCACCCTACACATTCCTAGAGAAACATTTTCATTGTTCAACATAAGATCCATATAGTCAACTAGGAAGATTCACACTCCAACATTAGGTATACACATATAAGGCATGACTATAGTCTATCATGATCACCATAATAAAATAGGAGAACATATTCCTTCAGTTCACCTATACACATAAGCCATATACACATTCACAATGATCACATATTCAAGTTGTAACATGATAATATCACAATTTATAAAGTAATGTTACTAAGGCCACATTTTTCACAAATATAGTACATACGTACCGATACCATGAATGGACCATACCAAAAATCATCATTGAAACACCTACAATACACAATATAGAGAAGGTTAGGTAAACATACCACCATTCCAACCACAACATCTCCAATCCATTGCCAATTCAATCCATAAAGTCTAGTACCAATAGCCATAATCACCAATTCAATCCAATAATCACAATATACAATGATCCAAGACAAAACAATACATTATGAAATTCATAAATTAAGGACGACCTAAATATAATTCTAACATGCTTAAAACATAATTCAAAATCAAAAATCAAACTATACAAGAATTCAATATAATAGAGAAATGATCAAATCGCCCATAAAATAGTCAAAATAAGTATTTCATGACTTGTATGAGTACATAGTAATTTTGATGTAAATTCATTCAGTTAACGTTAATGAAATCATAAATCATTGATTCAAAAAAATTTATGCAAAAACCTATGGTAGAATACAGTTAAGAAGTTCATCTTTTAGAAAGTCTTAAAAAACTAGTTTGAAGTTTGGCTCCTTGAAGAATGAGCATTCAAGGATGAAAACTATACCTTAATTTATTCTAAATCATGAGATTCAAAAGTATTTGTGGATAAATCAAAACTCCAAGCTTGAATTCAATAGAAGAAAAGAAAAAACAAATCACAACTCAGCTACTCACTATAGTCCCCCACTTAGAAGCAACCTATTTGCTACACAAGAGTGGAAAATATAACTTACACGAATCATCATCCGAATTTTCTCCTTTATCTTGAAGAATATAGAAGTGATTGCTCTTTGGATCACCACCTTTCGAAAAACATGAAGTAACTTTGTAAGCTTCCCTTCCTCTAGCTGCAATAGTAAGACAATCCCTCAACTTATAACCATACATACCACAACCAAAGCAACCTCATGTACTAGCTAGTCATTTACCAAATTGCTTCATCCCACATGTAGAACAAGTTGGATTAACACCTTGGAAACTAATACCACCTTCACCCTTGACCTTAGGAGCACGAGGCACATCATAATTTGGAGCCGTCTTCTTAAACGTAGGTTGGTTTTGTTCACCGGATCTACCTCTCATAAAATTCCTTGAAATCATACTATGCTTTGAATCTTCAATGGAGTGTACATACAACATTAGTCTAGAAAAGTTCATTTAATTGTGGAGCATGGCGTATGGCATTGTTTTTTTCAGAAGGTCAACAACACACGTAACAAACCTACTCATCTCATCCCTAGGGTTAGAGATCAAAGATGGAGAATACCTAGACAACAAGGTGAACATCAAAGAATACTCTTCCACACTCACGTCCCTTGACAAAGGTTAATGAAATCCTCAACCATTACTCATGGGGAAAGAACTTTCCTATGATAGCCTTCTTAAACCTCAACCACTCTATAGGAACTGACTCAACCGACCTATTATATTTCCATTTAGTCTACCACACTTGACTAACATTCCCAAATTGGTAAAAGCGAACTCAGCCTTCTTCCTAGAAGTCACCCACATAGCACTCAACACTTTATACACGGCATCACAAAACTCTTGTGGATCTTCTACGATCTTAGAGCCAAGAAAGATAGGAGGATTCCTTATCACAAAGTCCCTCAACCTAGAGGTCATGGTACTCACCAAAACATTTAACCGTAGGCTAAATCCCCTTTCACATGAGTTGTCACAGATCAGGCTAAAACAAGTTGAGCCTCTCTAATGTCCCCAATAGTTATGTCAAGGGGAACCACCATAACCTCATTACCTTCACCACCAATAGGGAATTGTTCAACTTGGGGAGGAACTTGAGCATATTGTGGAACTTGAACTCCTTATTGACCTAATCCACCCTGGGAAATTTCCTTTTGCACCGCTTCCTCTTCCAACCATTTTGCAATTATTATCCTTGTAGTCACATCCTAAAAACAAAACAGAAGAGATTATGAATAAACAATTATCAACTAAATCTATTGGTACAACACAAGACTGATGAAGAAAGTTAAACTCTATCATCTCATAGACTCTAGATCATTGATGTGTCGTTACTCACGCTGATGAAAAAGACTACTTCACATGACTTTAATGAGACTTTGGATTTTTAAGACTACTTCATACTCTGTTCTCTAATACAAGGCTTGTCATGACCCGAGGGCACACCCTAGATTAAATGGCACACACGAATCGTGGCTCGGCGTACTTGATCTCTTTGATGTCTTGTACAAGCCCTTTGACATTATTCATTGCATACATGTCAGAAAAGAAGTGCGGAGTTAAAACGTCTTACACGAATTAGTACATTGGAATGCATTAAGTATGGTGTAATGCAATAAAATCATGCTAAAAGGACGTTTCTACAAAAAAATGCTCTTTTTTATTAAAACTTCATAAGGCAAGTATAAGAGACCACATAACCTCAACATAAGCACATAAAGTTATATACAACAAAGTAGAATAAATGTTTCATCAAAACCCATAATCATAAGACCCTCCTATTAAAGGTTATTCTATGTCTCACTCGACTGAGTTATAAAGCGACCTCCCATAAAACCCCATCACACATACTAAAGTGATACTTTAGATTACCTTGGATACGATATTTCCCATTTCATACAATTAAATCCATACCTAGAATTACTCTAAGACTCACCTATGTATGACAAGAAGAGACCCCCATACACCCTCTCCAAGCCTACTTAAGCAATCCTTAAAGTTACTCTAGTTTAGTACCTTTTCATTACAATGCATTTAGCATAATTCATTAGGTTCATTAAACCATTTTGAAGACATTTAAAAATCAAGGACTTTCACATAATGGTCTTTGAGATGACCCAGGAAACCTACATACTAATATCTTCAAATCCTACTGTCTAGATAGCATCCCGTTCCACTACCTAAACTTCATAGTATTAATCGAACACTAGTATGTATCCCACATGATGAGGATAGACAAGAACCCATATAGAACGTACTATCTAGTAATGGAATCCAGATTCAACCCTACTCCGATGAAGGGTAATCTAATTGCCATGGGTAGAATTAGGAGACATCCCATTCGGATACATGGCTAAGTAATATCAAGGGTTTATTTTTGCTCTAATGCCTCTTAAATAGAGTCGCTCCCCAAGCATAGTCACTAAGTGCTAGACTTTGTTCTCATAGAGTAATTCAATAAAGGAGCATATGAAGAGGTGCCATATGTTGGTTATAAGCAAATCATAATACACCTTATCAAAGAGGGTCCACTAGGTCGACCTTACACTTGATACTAGGATATCTCAATGACTTTCTTAAGGATGATTTCATGACAGTCCAACCAATCACCCCTAATTCCATCATTCACACAAGAAGGATACTATTATGGAATTCAACAGCATGGATATCATAACCTTCCATCCTTGTTGCGGGTTCCACATAAATCACCTTCTTAACTATGGTCAAGATTATGTTTAAATCATACGTAAAAATGATTTATCCTACTAAGTCAAGAGTGATATCAATACTTCATGTATTAATTAAAAGACATAGGTCTACCACAACAAGACACACACACATCATATTATCACATGTAAAATAGCATTTATATAGCACATAAGGTCAACTAAGTATGCTAAAGTCACCCTACTCATTCCTATAGAAACATCATCATAAGACTCATATAGTCAATTAGGGAGATTTACACTCCAATATCAAGTACACACATATAAGGTATCAAAATAGTCTATCATGCTCACATATAATCAAATAAAAGAACACATGACTTCACTTCACAAATACACATAAGCCATATTGACCTTTACAATTATAACATATTCAACTTATGTCACGACACAAATCGGGGCCGCGACTGGCACCCACATTTACCCTCCTATGTGAGCGAACCAACCAATCTAACCTTAACATTTCAATGTATAACAACAGAAAATAATGCGGAAGACTTAACTCATTAATAAAAACCAATTCAATAACTACTAAAATTCAACATCTATTATTTCCCCAAAATCTGGAAGTCATCATCACAAGAACATCTACGATCAAATTACTAAACTAAAAATGTCTAGGAAGCTAAAACAAATAAAAGCTAGTCCCTGCCGGAAGTTCAAGGCATCAAGACTTGAAGAAGAAGATCCAGTCCAAGCTAGACGCATTAGCTCACCCTGAATTTCCGATGAAGTGAAGACTGGCTAGATTACTGTTGAGTTGAAGACGATGGAACGTTTGCTGCACTCCACAAATAACAAAGAGAAAACATAAAAGTAGGGGTCATTACAAACCACGGGTACTGAGTAAGTATCATCAGCCAACTCAAAATAGAAAACAAATATATATCAATAATATCATAAATCAACTATAAAACTCAACATGTAGCAACAACAAGTACTATAATCATCAATAAGTGCTATCAAGTTCATCCATGAGGACTCAAGCCTCATTACCATTCTCATTTGGGAATTAAGTTCATTATGTTTGAGTAAGTTATCATCTTTCAGGATTCATTATCTTTCTTCCTCTTGTGTCGGTACGTGACACTCCGATCCCCTACTACTATGTGTCGGTACGTGACACTCTGATCCCCTAATTCTACGTGTCGGTTCGTGACACCCGATCCCCTATATGTGTCGGTACGTGACACTCCGATCCCCTATATGTGTCGGAACGTGACACTCCGATCCCCTATATGTGTCGGTACGTGACACTCCGATCCCCTAATTCTACGTGTCGGTTCGTGACACCCGTCCCACTAATACTATGTGTCGGAACGTGACACTCCGATCCACTAATACTATGTGTCGGAACGTGACACTCCGATCCACTAATACTATGTGTCAGAACGTGACACTCCGATCCACTAATCTCATTCTATCCGTTCATCAAGCCTTCTCTATACCAAGGCATCATCAATCCCATTACTTTAATTCATCAAGCCTTCTTTTATACCAAGGCATCATCATTAATAACGTAGATTAAAGTTTCTTTCAAGATTTGGGATTCCAGGGAAGACTATCAAAATGAAGAATTATCAGACCAAAAAATTATATTTGATAATACAATTTTTGAACAAATAAAAGGAAAAGAATTAGACTTAAGTGTTGAAAAAATTCTTGAAATACCTATAATAAGAAATTGGTTTAAAAGGCAAAACCATGAATACTATGTAGTAAGCCAGAAAGAACACATCATAGATTGTAAATATACAAAAGGAAAAGCACAAATACCTATACTGAATAATAGGATAATTAATAAAGAGATACAAGATAAAAAAGCTAAAACACCTATAAAATATGTACATTTAGGAGGAACAGAA
Source organism: Solanum chilense (assembly GCA_032847665.1). Lineage (NCBI taxonomy): Eukaryota > Viridiplantae > Streptophyta > Magnoliopsida > Solanales > Solanaceae > Solanum > Solanum chilense. The sequence continues at coordinate 39,798,699 of CM064967.1, forward strand.
ATATTAATAAAAGCTTGTTTTAGAGAAGGAATAGATACACCTATTGAAATATACTTAGCAGATGATAGAATTATACATCCTATAGAAAAAAACGTAGTTAGTGCAGTAAAAGGAAACTTAATATACCAAAAATTTAAGTTTATAATAAGTGCTAACTACTCAGTAGCATTAACAGATAGGAATATAGATAAATCATTAGTTTTATATTGGAAAATGTCTGGAATAGAACTAGAACCAGGCAACAAAATATTTACAGCAAGATGTAAAAACCTATACATATTAAAAACAAAACATAAAGTAACAACAAGAAACAAAATTGATAAAATACAGATAGAAAATCCTTTCGAAAAAATAATTACTGTAATAGACAATAATGACTATAGTTATAAAGAAATTGACATAGAAGAAGATTTAGAAATTGTAAAAGAAAGATTAAGTACTTCAAGTGTACCAAATACGTTAACAAGCGCTACCTCATAAAGAATAAGTACATCTAAAAGGAACTATGAAATCCTACAAAACTTATTAGATAAAGAAGAAATAACACCATACCATTACTTCATAACAGGATTAATAGACCAAAGAAGGTATAAAATTTTACTAAATATAGGACAAGAAGAAAATTACATAATAAGAGAGTTAGTATTAGAAACAGAAATTATAAAAACAGGACACTTATGCCCTGGATTACCTAGTGAGATAGTGAACACAAATGAAGAGATGACTGAAAAAGAAATAATTATAGGAGGAATACCCTTAGTAATACCATTTAAGATATACCAAGGAAGTCAGAATATTACATTAGGAATAAAATGGTTAGAAAAAGTTAAACAATACAATATAGAAAATGAACAACTAACAATAACTTGTCAAAATAAGAAAATAATAATTAAAAGGACGAAATGAGTAATGAAAATATATATACTTGCAAAAATTATTGTAGAAGGATATCACAACAGATATTATACCCCTATGATAGATACAAGAGCAGAAGCAAACATATGTAAATATAATTGTTTACCAGAAGATAAATGGGAAAAATTAAAAACACCTATGGTAGTAACAAGATTTAATAATGAAGGAAGTATAATTACATATAAAGCAAAAAATATAAAAATACAAACATGGGATAAAATACTGACAATAGAAGAAATGTACAATTTTGAGTTTACAACGAAAGATATGTTATTAGGAATGCCATTTCTAGAAAAAATTTACCCACATATAATAACAAAAACACATTGGTGGTTTACTACACCATGCGGAAATAAGATTGAAGCAAAAAGAGTAAATAATAAACAACGTAAACCTATAGAATGGATGAGAGGAAGTGAAAAAATAAACCAAGAAATGGAAAATATTAATAAAAAAAATAACGCAATTAGAAATTATCATATTTACAATAGATAAAGTTAAAATAATTAATGAACAACTATAATTACTTTATAATGAAAATCCATTACAAGGATGGGAAAAACATAAGACAAAAATAAAAATTGAATTAATAGATGAAAACAGCATAATAACACAAAAACCAATAAAATATAATTTTGATGATTTAGAAGAATTAAAATACATATAGATGAACTATTAGAAAATAATTATATACAAGAAAGCAATAGTAAACATACAAGTCCAGCATTTATAGTTAATAAACATAGTGAACAGAAACGAGGTAAAAGTAGAATGGTTATAGATTATCGCAACCTAAATTCTAAAACTAAAACATATAATTACCCAATACCGAATAAGATACTAAAACTAAGACAAATACAAGGATATAACTATTTTAGTAAATTGGACTGTAAATCAGGATTTTTATCACCTAAAACTAGAAGAAGAATCTAAACAGCTAACAACATTCACAGTACTGCAAGGTTTCTATGAATGGAATGTTTTACCGTTTGGATATAAAAATGTACCAGGTAGATATCAACATTTTATGGATAGCTATTTTGACGAGTTGGAAAATTGTATTGTTTACATAGATGATATATTATTATATTCTAGAACACAAGATGAACATATAACGTTATTAGAAAAATTTATACATATAATTAAACATTCATGTATAAGTTTAAGTAAAAAGAAAGCAGAAATTATGAAACCACAGATAGAATTTCTAGGAATACAAATAGATAGCAATGGAATAAAAATGCAAAACCACATAGTACAGAAAATAATCACCCTTGATGAAAATATTAATACAAAAAAGAAATTACAATCCTTTCTAGGATTAATAAATCAAGTAAGAGAGTATATACCAAAATTAGCAGAGCATTTAAAACAATTACATAAAAAACTTAGTAAAGATGTTGAATACTATTTCGACAATAAAGATAAAGAACATATAAGAAATATTAAGAATTTATGTAAAAAATTACCAAAACTTTACTTTCCTGATGAAAATAAAACTTTTACATATATTGTTGAAACAGATTCAAGTGATCATAGTTATGGAGGAGTTTTAAAATACAAATATGAAAAAGAAAAATTAGAACACCATTGTAGATATTATTCAGGATCTTATGCAGAAGCACAAATAAAATGGGAAATAAATAGAAAAGAATTATTAGCATTATATAAATGTTTATTAACATTTGAACCATATATTTCTTATAATAAATTTATTGTAAGAACAGATAATACACAGGTAAAATGGTGGATAACAAAAAAGGTAGAAGATTCAGTTACAACAAAAGAAATAAGGAGATTAGTATTAAATATATTAAATTTTACATTTACAATTGAAGTAATTAAGACTAACAAGAATCTTGTTGTAGACTATCTATCAAGAAAAAGGAACCCAAACTGAACCAGAAAAAGATACAATGGAAGAAATACTCAAAGCCATTACTACACTTTCTACGAAAGTGAACAATATGGATAAAGAGTTACAAAATATGAAAAATATAAGTCAGCAGCATGACTATAAAAATGCAGAGCTATGTCGATCGAAAGACAGAAAAATTCCAGAGCTACAAGGAGACGTTGGGAAACTCCATAAAACCAATGACAATGTTTGTTTAAATGCAGCTACAGCCAGCACATCTACAACAAAAGGAGTCAGTGGAATAAGATATACAAATTCAAATATGAACAAAATTTTCGATGAACCATTTATTCCGAAGAACCAAAAAGACTCATTATTGATACCACCACAAATAACTACTTACTCAGAAAGTTTAAGCCAGGATAAAAAAGCCTACAACCACATAACCCGCTCATATATTGAAAACCTTTATAAAATCCAAAATTATTTAAACTCAACACCTAGATCTCCAACTGCCAAAGACCCTAATACTGATTTTATAACCCAAAAGCTACAAGGATATAATAAGTTAATAACACAACCAGGCACCAATGCAAATCTAGTAAAAACATGTTATAGTTATGGATTACTTAGTACAGTTTATACCCAAACAGGAGATGAAATATCTACCATACCAGAGCTATACAAAGCCTTTATGAACTATAAAAGAATTACTAAAGGAACATTATTTTATATAAAGTTTTATTCAGCACCAGCAGAAATATTATTTGATGAGATAAAACCAATTATACAAGTTACAAAGATTGGTTTGACCAGAGATATGATAATTCCGAAAGATATCGGAATACAACAAGAAATACAAAAGATTGAGATACCAGAATTCTACGCCAACAAAAGAGTTATAGGAATAGTAACTATCCTAAATGAACTAACTAACAATTATTTAAACGAAAATTCAGTATGGAGCTATTATGTATGAGAGCAAGTTATGATATATTAAAATTCTAAAGAAATCAGAGAACAATATATAGAGGAGATACGCCAATGGATACTTAGTTTACTCAAGCCAGAGCAAAAAGCAACAACAAGAGCATTAAAAAAAGGGTTTATTTCGGAAGAACTATTGACCAGATATTGTAAAATCATTGGACAAAAATACCCCGACCATATATGTTCAAAATTTCAAGGAGAAGATAATTTAATACCAGATGTTCAAATCGAATAAATATACGTGTAAAGATAACACCATAAACCCCTCAGCTATATTTTAAGCCACAAAAAAAAGTAGATGCCATTATATAAAGATGTGAATAGTATGTCGGCAATAAATAGAGGCCATTATAAAGTATTTTGTCGCTTTGTGTCGGCCAAAGATAAGGTGGCCATATATAAAAAAAGTAGTGTCGGCCATAAATAAAGTAAAAAGCCATTATTAATAAAGTATTTTGTCGTTTTGTGTCGGCCAAATAATATAAGGCCAAGTGTAAAGTATGTCGGCCATTTTTCGTACTTTTTTTTCTATCTTGGTTTTTGTTATTTTAGTTTCCTTACTTGAGGTTGTATTACTCTTCATGTTTTAAATAAAATATTTTAAGAAAAATGGCCGACATACTTTACACTTGGCCTTATATTATTTGGCCGACACAAAACGACAAAATACTTTATTAATAATGGCCTTTTACTTTATTTATGGCCGACACTACTTTTTTATATATGGTCACCTTATCTTTGGTCGACACAAAGCGACAAAATACTTTAATAATGGCCTCTATTTATGGCCGACAAACTATTCACAACTTTATATAATGGCATTTATTTACTCTTTTTGCTGCTATCTTATTTCTGCATGGTGTAGTAAACCACCAATGTGTTTTTGTTATTATATGTGGGTAAAATTTATCTAGAAATGGCATTCCTAATAACATATCTTTCGTTGTAAACTCAAAATTGTACATTTCTTCTATTGTTAGTATTTTATCCCATATTTGTATTTTTATATTTTTTGCTTTATATGTAATCATACTTCCTTCATTATTAAATCATGTTACTACCATAGGTGTTATTAATTTTTCCCATTTATCTTCTGGTAAACAATTATATTTACATATGTTTGCTTCTGCTCCTGTATCTTTCATAGGGGTATAATATCTGTTGTGATATCCTTCTACAATAATTTTTGCAAGTATATATATTTTCATTATTCATTTCGTCCTTTTAATTATTATTTTCTTATTTTGACAAGTTATTGTTAGTTGTTCATTTTCCATATTGTATGGTTTAACTTTTTCTAACCATTTTATTCCTAATGTAATATTCTGACTTCCTTGGTATATTTTAAATGGTATTACTAAGGGTACTCCTCCTATAATTATTTCTTTTTCCGTCATCACTTCATTTGTGTTCACTCTCTCACTAGGTAATACAGGGCATAAGTGTCCTGTTTTTATAATTTCTGTTTCTAATACTAACTCTCTTATTATGTAATTTTATTCTTGTCCTGTATTTATTAAAATTTTATATCTTCTTTGGTCTATTATTCATTTTATGAAGTAATGGTATGGTGTTATTTCTTCTTTATATAATATGTCTTGTGGGATTTCATAGTTCCTTTTAGATGTACTCATTCTTGATGAGGTAGCTCTTGTTAACGTATTTGGTACACTTGAAGTACTTAATCTTTCTTTTACAATTTCTAAATCTTCTTCTATGTCAATTTCTTTATAGCTATAGTCATTATTGTCTATTACAGTGTCACGACCCAAAACGAGCCGCGAGTGGCACCCACTCTTATCCTACTATGTGAGCGAACCAACCAATCTAAACCCCAACATTTCAACCATAATAAACAAAATATAATGCGGAAGACTTAAAACTCATTAATGAAAATCGATTAAATAACTTCTAAAACTCAATACTTATTATTCCCAAAATCTGGAAGTCATCACCACAAGAACATCTATCCTCAAATTATTAAATCTAAGAATGTCTAAGAAGCTAAAATAAATAAACAGCTAGTCCATGCTGGAATTTCAAGGCATCAAGACGAGAAGAGAAAGATCCAATCCAAGCTAGAAGCAATAGCTCACCCTGAAATCTGGCGTGATGAAGACTGGCTAGAGTTGAGGACGAGTTGAAGACGATGTTACGTTTGCTGCACTCCACAAATAATCAAAGAAAAACAAATACAAGCAGGGGTCAGTACAAGGCACAAGTACTGAGTAGGTATCATCGGCCAACTCAAAATAGAAAACAGTATATATCAAATAATAATATAAAATCAACTACATACTCAACAGGTGACAATCAACAAGTCAAGAATCATTTCAACAACACCAAACACACCTATGAGGACTCAAGCCTCCACACCATACTCATTTAGGAATTAGGTTCTTCAAATTGAGTATATTAACATAATTCAAGATTCATTCTCTTTGTTCCTCTTGTGTCGGTACGTGACACTCCGATCCTGAACTATCCTGGTGTCGGAACGTGACACTCCGATCCCCTACTTCTACATGTCGGTTCGTGACACCCGATCCCCTAATTCTACATGTCGGTTCGTGACACCCGATCCCCTAATTCTACGTGTCAGTTCGTGACACCCGATCCCCTAATTCTACGTGTCGATTCATGACACCCGATCCCGTAATTCTAAGTGTCGGTTCGTGACACCCGATACCCTAATCTCATTCTTTTAGTTTATCAAGCCTTCTTTTATACCAAGGCATCATCATTAACAAATTGGATTTAAGGTTTAAGATTCACAGCCTTATCTTTTCAATCCATTACAATTACATAATCACATCATGCAAGCACACAATTAAGCATATAGGAGACTTTACAATACTACCCAATACATATCATTCGCTATTAAGAGTTTTACTATGAAATAGCATAAACCATAACCTACCTCCACCGAAGAATCGCGATCAAACAAGCTATCTTCCAAAACCTTTGCTTTCCTCTGCGTTCTTCTCTTTCTCTCGTTCGTTTCTCCCTTCTCTCTCTGTTCTTTCTATTTTTCTTATTCAAACCCTTTTTCTTTTACCCTAATTGTCATATAATTAAGTATAAAAGATGATAAAAATAACCCACTTTTTATTTCAAGGTTATCTCCTTTAACCCCCAAGTAATTAAATTATTAACATTAATCCACTAACATTATAATTATAAGCATGAATAGTCCAAAATGCCCCTTAAAAACTTTTAATAGAAATCCGACCTGTCAGGGTTACGCAGCCTGTGACGGTCCATCATGACTGTGACGGTCCGTCCTGCAGATCCGTCACAAAGTTCAGAGAGTTAATTCTGTGGAAAGATTTGTGACGGTCTGTCGTGCCAACAACGGTTCGTCCTGCCATTCCGTCACAAAGTTCAGAGAGTCGATCTCAGTACCCAAATTTTAGAATTCTAAGGGTTTTGGAACGAGACCCCCTCGACGGTCCGTCGTGCCCATGACGGTCCGTCGTGGGATCCGTCGACTCAGACAGTTATTACCAGAATAAACTCTACTGCTCAAAACGACCAAACAGTTCGTTACAATAGATACCAATTTACCCATCGTTCGTCCTCGAACGATCACAAGAAGAAAAACAAGGGCAAAAAGGAGTACCTGAATGTGTAAACAGGTGTGGGTATCTTTCTTGCATATCAGCCTCCTTCTCCCAAGTGGACTCTTCAACTGGTTTATTCTTCCATTGAACTTTGATGGATGCAATCTCCCTTGATCTCAACTTGCGGATTTCTCTATCTAGAATGGCAACAGGATCCTCCTCATAAGACAAATTCTCATCAAGAAGAACTGAATCCAACGAATAATGTAGTTCCCATCTCCATGGTATTTCTTCAGCATAGACACATGAAATACCAGGTGCACTCCTGAGAGTCTGGAGGCAAGGCTAATTCATAAGCCACCTACCCGCTAAAGTACTTCAAATGGTCCAATATACCTTGGGCTTAGCTTACCTCTTTTACCAAACCGCATCACCCTTTTCATGGGTGAAACCTTCAGCAAGACTTGTTCCCCCTCCATGAACTCCAAGTCTCTAACCTTTCGATCTGCCTATTCCTTTTGCCTACTTTGCGCCGCTAAAAGATTTTCTTGAATAGATTTCACTTTCTCTAATGAATCCCTCAAAAGATCAGTACCCCAAGGTCTGACTTCAAATGCATCAAACAAACAAATGGGAGACCTACATCTCCTCCCATACAATGCTTCGAATGGGGCCATGTCAATACTGGAGTGATAGCTATTATTGTATGAGAACTCTGCTAAGGGTAAGAAGTTATCCCAATGACCACCAAATTCTATCACACATGCACGAAGCATATCCTCCAATACCTGAATCTTTCGCTCAGACTGACCATCGGTCTGAGGGTGAAATGCAGTACTAAGATCCAACTTAGTACCTAATTCAGCATGCAATGTCCTCCAAAACTTAGAAGTAAACTGCGTACCTCTATCTGATATGATGGAAAGTGGAACTCCATGCAATCGAACAATTTCTGAGATATAGAGTTTGGCTAACTTCTCTGCATTGTAAGTCACCTTGACCGGAATGAAGTGAGCAGACTTAGTTAATCTGTCCACAATTACCCAAATAGAATCAAACTTTCCCAATGTCTTTGGAAGACCAACCACGAAGTCCATTGCAATTCTCTCCTACTTCCATTCAGGAATGGGCAATCTCTGAAGTGTTCCTCCGGGCCTCTGGTATTCATACTTTACTTGCTGACAGTTTGGACATTTGGCAACAAAATCAACAATGTCACGCTTCATTCTACTCCACCAAAAGTGTTGCTTTAGGTCACGGTACATCTTGGTTGCACCAGGATGCATAGAATATCCAGAACTATGCGCCTCTGTGAGGATAGTGTGGATCAAATCATCAATACGGGGCACACATACCCTTCCCTTAATCCTCAAAACACCTTCCTCATCAATTATTGCCTCTTTAGCCTCTCCTCGCAACACCATATCCTGAATTCGGCTTAGTTTCTCATCATCAAACTGTTTTCCCTTGATCTTGTCAAGAAAAGAAGATCTTGCCTCCACAAAGGCCAAAAATCCTCCTTTCTCGAGTATTTCCAGTCTCATAAAGTCGTTAGCCAAGTTTTGGATTTCTCTAGCCAATGGGCGTCTAGAAACTTGTAAGTGGGCTAAACTACCCATGCTCCCTGCTTTTCTACTTAAAGCATCAGCCGCTACATTTGTTTTTCCTGGGTGATACAGAATAGTAATATCATAGTCCTTCAACAGTTCTATCCTCCTCCTCTGCCTCAAATTCAAGTCTTTCTAGGTAAAGACATACTGTAGACTACGATGATCTGTGTAGACTTCACACTTGACCCCATATAGATAATGCCTCCATTGCTTTAATGCAAACACAACTGAAGCCAATTCCAAATCATGGGTCGGATAATTACGTTCATGCACCTCTAATTGCCTCGAAGCATAAGCAATTACATTCTTCTCTTGCATTAGCACTGCACCCAAACCAGAATAGGATGCATCACAATAAAAAATGAAATTCTTGCCTTCCACTTGCAAGGTAAAAATTGGTGCAGTAGTCAACAAGGTCTTGAGTTTCTGAAAGCTTTCCTCACATTCATCCGACCATACAAATGGAACATTCTGCTTAGTCAAGTTTGTTAATTGGGAAGCAATAGAAGAGAATCCCTTGACAAATCGACGGTAGTAGCTGGCTAAACCAACAAAGCTCCTTACTTCTGACACATTAGTAGCTCTTACCCAATTCCTCACTGTTTCAATCTTAGAAGGATCCACCATCACTCCATCCTTAGAAACCACGTGCCCCAAGAAGGACACTGAATCTAGCAAAAACTCACACTTGGAGAATTCGGCATAAAGCCTTTTCTCCCTTAATACTTCCAACACAATTCACAAATGCTCCTCATGTTCCTTCTTACTATTGTAGTATATCAGTATATCATCAATAAATATGATCACAAAGAGATCCAGATATGGCTTAAAAATCCCGTTCATCAAGCTCATGAAAGCAGCAGGGACATTCGTAAGACCAAAATACATTACTACAAATTCGTAATGCCCATACCTGGTTTGAAAAGCAGTCTTTGGCACATCTGTTGCCCGTATTTTCAATTGATGATAACCGGATCTCAAGTCAATTTTAGAGAAGACACAAGCACCTTGTAACTGATCGAACAAGTCATCAATGCGAGGAATGGGGTACTTGTTCTTAATAGTTACCTTGTTCAACTGCCGGTAGTCTATGCACATCCGAAAACTCCCATCCTTCTTCTTTACAAATAACACCGGAGCACCCCAAGGGGAAGCGCTTTGTCCAATGAAGCCTTTACCAAACAACTCTTGAAGTTGGGCCTTTAATTCCCTTAACTCTGCTGGGGCCATTCTATAAGGAGGTATGGAAATGGGGTGAGTACCCAGCTCTAGATCAATGCAAAAGTTGATATCCCTATCCGGTGGCATACCAGGAAGGTCTGTAGGAAATACATCCTGTAACTCGCGGACTATCGAAACTGACTCAAATGAAGGTACTTGGGTAGTATCATCTCTGAGATGTGCCAAGAAAGCTAAACACCCTTTACTATCTTAGCACGGAGAGAGGAGATGATATGAACTGGAGTGGAAGTGTAGTCACCCTCCCATACTAACGGATCTGTCCAAGGCTTGGCCAACGTTACAGTTTTAGCATTACAATCTAAGATTGCAAAATTTGGAGAAAGCCAAGTCATACCCAGAATTACATCGAAATCAACCATTTCTAAGATAACGAAGTCTACATGAGTGCTGCTCCCCACAAAAGTTACAAGACAAGACCTATACACCTTTTCAACTATCACAGACTCACCCACCGGAGTAGAAACACGAATAGGCATGTCAAGCAATTCACAATGTAAATTAAGACCAGTAGCAAATGAGGAAGATACATATGAAAATGTGGATCCAGGATCAAATAATACAGAAGCCATGCAATCACAAACCAAAAGATTACCTGTGATAACAACATCAGATGTCTCTTCTTCAGACCTCCCAGGGAAAGCATAACAATGGGCCTATCACCTGTCTGCCCATTGCCCCTACCATGTTGTGCTGTAGTAGCTCCAGTTTGCCCGTCATCCCGGCCATTTTGGTGACCACCATTACCGCTGCCACCACGTCCTCCAGAATGACGGCCTCTTCCATGACAACCTCTACCTCTGACTATTGGGGGTCTGTAACTCCGTTTTGGACAATTCCTCCTAATATGTCCAGTTTCCCCACATCCATAACATTCTCTGGGGTCAAGCATAGGTCTCTGTGAAAATGATGAATTCTAGGGGTAACTTTCAAACTCAGAGAAATGTTGACTGGTCTGCGATGGACCCCCAGCTATAGCCTGCAGTGAAGACTGAATGGGTCGGGATGGGTAACCTCCTGAACTCTGCCCTCTAGAGTAGGACCCACTGAACTCACCTCCCTTACAGAACCTCTTAGATGCCGATGCTGTGGTGAAATCGCTTGGCTTCACCCCCTCTACCTCTATCACAAAATCAATTACTTCCTAAAAAGATTTTGCTGCAGCAGCTACCTGTAAGGCTGAAATCTGTAAATCTGACCTCAATCCTTTCACAAAGCGACGAATCCGCTCTTGTGGACTGAAGCAAAGCTGAGTGGCATATCTGGATAGTGCACGAAACTTAGCCTCATAAGCAGCAACGGACATCCTTCCTTGCTCTAGGCTCAGGAACTCATCTCTCCTCCTATCTCTCAAGGTCCGGGGTATATACTTCTCCATAAATAAACTAGAGAATGATGCCCAAGTCATAGGTGGTGCTTGTGCTGGTTGACACTCAACATACGACCGCCACCACATTTTGGCATTTCTTTGAAACTGATAGGTCACAAACTCAACGCCAAATCGTTCTACTATACCCATCTTATGTAGAAACTCATGACAATCAACCAGAAAATCATAGGCATCCTAAGATTCAACACCCTTGAAGACTGGAGGTTTCAACTTCAAGTATTTAGTGAAAAGTTCATGTTAATCACTAGTCATTATAGGCCCTGTAGTCAATCGAGGAAACGTGCCTATTTCAAATGAGGCATCCATGCAGGGAGCCATAACAGCTGCATGTTGTACTCCCGGAACCTGAGGTGATGGTATAGAAAACACTGGAGGTGTCTGGCCCTGATCAGATAACCCGCTAAGATAGGCAAGAACCTGGTTAATCATCTCTGGGGTAGGTTGGGGTGGTAACTCCTCATCTTGCACTTGTTCATTATCCCCTTCCTCACCCTCTCTTACTACCTCATCAGTCGGGGAGGAGTCACTGCCCTAGTACTAGCTGGGCCAGGTGTTCGTCCTCTACCTCTAGAGGGCGTTCCCCTGCGACCTCTACCACGGCCTCTTGCCACTGCTCCTCCTCGAGCTACAGCCCCAGTGGCTGGCTCAGACGCATCCTGTCTTACCAGTGTTGGTGTTGGCGCAGTTGTTGCTCTAGTTCTAACCATCTGGGAAATAGAGTGAAGATGGTCAGATAACAATTTGTATCACCTAGATACCAATTGGATCCAAGTAATAGCACGAAAGAAAGAAAGAATGGAATTTTCCTGAAGTCCTATAGCTTCTCAAAGAAAAGTAAAGGCGTCCCCCTACCGTTCCTTAAGACTCTACTAGACTCGTTCTTGTGTTATGAGACCAACGAACCTAATGCTCTGATACCAAGTTTGTCATGACACAAAACGAGCCGCGAGTGGCACCCACACTTATCCTACTATGTGAGCGAACCAACCAATCTAAACCCCAACATTTCAACCATAATAAACAAAATATAATGCGGAAGACTTAAAACTCATTAATGAAAATCGATTAAATAACTTCTAAAACTCAATACTTATTTTTCCCAAAATCTGGAAGTCATCACCACAAGAACATCTATCCTCAAATTACTAAATCTAAGAATGTCTAAGAAGCTAAAATAAATAAACAGCTAGTCCATGCCGGAATTTAAAGGCATCAAGACGTGAAGAGGAAGATCCAGTCCAAGCTAGAAGCAATAGCTCACCCTGAAATCTGGCGTGATGAAGACTGGCTAGAGTTGAGGACGAGTTGAAGACGATGGTACGTTTGCTGCACTCCACAAATAATCAAAGAAAAATAAATACAAGTAGGGGTCAGTACAAGGCACAAGTACTGAGTAGGTATCATCGGCCAACTCAAAATAGAAAACAGTATATATCAAATAATAATATAAAATCAACTACATACTCAACAGGTGACAATCAACAAGTCAAGAATCATTTGCAACAACACCAAACACACCTATGAGGACTCAAGCCTCCACACCATACTCATTTAGGAATTAGGTTCTTCAAATTGAGTATATTAACATTATTCAAGATTCATTCTCTTTATTCCACTTGTGTCGGTACGTGACACTCCGATCCTCTACTATCCTGGTGTCGGAACGTGACACTCCGATCCCCTACTTCTATGTGTCTGTTCGTGACACCCGATCCCCTAATTCTACGTGTCGATTCGTGACACCCGATCCCCTAATTCTACCTGTCGGTTCATGACACCCGATCCCCTAATTCTACGTGTCGGTTCGTGACACCCGATCCCCTAATTCTACGTGTTGGTTCGTGACACCCGATCCCCTAATCTCATTCTTTTAGTTCATCAAGCCTTCTTTTATACCAAGGCATCGTCATTAACAAAGTGGATTTAAGGTTTAAGATTCATAGCCTTATCTTTTCAATCCATTACAATTACATAATCACATCATGCAAGCACACAATTAAGCATATAGGAGACTTTACAATACTACCCAATACATATCATTCCCTATTAAGAGTTTTACTATGAAATAGCATAAACCATAACTTACCTCCACCAAAGAATCGCGATCAAACAAGCTATCTTCCAAAACCTTTGCTTTCCTCTGCGTTCTTCTCTTTCTCTCGTTCGTTTATCCCTTCTCTCTCTGTTATTTCTGTTTTTCTTATTCAAACCCTTTTTCTTTTGCCCGAATTGTCATATAATTAAGTATAAAAGATGATATAAATAACCCATTTTTTATTTCAAGGTTATCTCCTTTAACCCCCAAGTAATTGAATTATTAACATTAATCCACTAACTTTATAATTATAAGCATGAATAGTCCAAAACGCCCCTTAAAAACTTTTAATAGAAATCCGACCCAGTCAGGGTTACACGGCCTGTGACGGTCCGTCATGACTGTGACGGTCCGTCTTGCAGGTCCGTCACAAAGTTAAGTGAGTTAATTCTGTGGAAAGATTTGTGACGGTCCGTCGTGACAACGACGGTTTGTCCTGCCATTCCGTCACGAAGTTCAGAGAGTCGATCTCAGTACCCAAATTTCAGAATTCTAAGTGTTTTGGAACGAGTCCCCCTCGACGGTCCGTCATGCCCATGACGGTCCGTCGTGGGATCCATCGACTCAGACAGTTATTACCAGAATAAACTCTACTGCTCAAAACGACCAAACATGTCGTTACATACAGTTGTTTCTTATTTTATAGTTATTTTAGCTTTTATATCTTGTATCTCTTTATTAATTATCCTCTTATTCAGTATAGGTATTTGTGCTTTTCCTTTTGTATATTTACAATCTATGATGTGTTCTTTCTGGCTAACTACATAGTATTCATCTTTTTGCCTTTTAAACCAATTTCTTATTATAGGTATTTCAAGTATTTTTTCAACACATAAGTCTAATTCTTTTCCTTTTATTTGTTCAAAAATTGTATTATCAAATATAATTTTTTGGTCTGATAATTCTTCATTTTGATAGTCTTCCTTGGGTATTATTTTTATATCGTCTTTAGACATTAGATTTCTTCGTCCATTACATCATTATCCAGATCAATATTTTCTTCTTCTTTTTCAGTTTCTATATCTGATACTTCATATATACTATCATTTTCACTTAATTCATAGTCTATATATTCTATTTGCATGTATTCGTCATTATCTATAATTACTTCTGCAATTTGTTTTCTTTTTGGATCGTTGGGTAACCTACAATTTCTAGCTATGTGTCCTATCTTTCCACAATTGTAACAAGAACATTGTGATGGCTTTCTTTTTGGTCTATATGATCTCTTTATTTTATAGTCTTTTACATAATATCTCTGTCTTGGTTTTTTATGTTTATACTTGGTTTTAGTTTTTCTATAATTTTTATATCGCCTAGGTTTTTGCTTTTTATAATATTTATTTGTACATCCAAACTGTGGTGCAGTTTTATTTTTACAACAGGCTAAATTCTTAATTAGTATTTTCTCCATTTTTAATTTTCTTTTTTTTTTCACATAGTTGTACAAACCATTGATGTAAAAAATTTATTCTAGCTCCTAAAGTATCTGCTAACCTTTCATCATTCCAATCTTTAATTATTTTTGTGCTAAATGATTCTGGTAATTTCGTAAAATATTGATGTCTTATTTCTTTTGCTTCATTTATGTTGTATTTTGCTTTGTAATAATATTCTTTAAATGCACATGTGTATTCTTCTATGTAACACATTTTACATATAGCTAATTTTGTCATAAGTTGTCTATTTATTGTTTTTTCTCTATTTTATTTTCTTATATCTGTGGTCATACCACCAAATTCATTTCTTATTGCAAATTCATATTTATCTAGTATATCTATATTTGTTGTTGATGGAGATCCATCTATTTTTTTATCACTTCTAAGTGTTTCTAAACTTTCTGGGGGTAGATTTTCTATCCATAATTTTGTTGTTCCTACAAATGTTTTTTCTATATATCTTGGCGTTTCTCTAGTTGTTATTTTCTTATCAATTAGTTGTTTAGATGTATTTCCTATCCATAGTAATACTGCTTTATTTATATCTGTAACACAATCTAAATCTAAGAAATTATATTGTTCAGTTATTGGCTTAGATGTCCATTTTTTATTTAATCTGTTATTCCATATTGCGTTTGTTCTATCTGATTGTTCATAATTTTCTGTATAATATGTTGGTGGTGTCCATTTAGAACTAGTTCTAGGACTATTATCCGAGGTTTTAACTCCTGATGTGCTAGGTCGATTCATATCTCCTGTGTTTATTTCTAATTTTTTCGTTTTATTTACTTGTTCTAAAATTTATGTGTATGTTTCACTTATATCACTTATTTCTGAGTTTTTATCGTTTATTGTATCTGATTTATTTTCGTCTATTTCATTTACATCAAAACTTTCTTTTAATTTTTGTCTTATTTCATTTGTTAATTCGAGCTCTTTATCTATCTGTTTCTCTTTTTGTTTAGTTTCATATAATAATTTTAACTTAGCTAATTCTTTTTCTAATTCGCTTATTCTTGTATTTTTTATTTCTTCTAGATGTTGTACTTGTTGCTTTTCTTGTATTTTTATCTTTTAAATTTCTTTTGATTTTTCTATTTCTTCATTTTCACTTGTTATTCTTATCATAGCTGTTAGACTATCTTCTAATTTTGTTGTTTCTTTTTCTAACATTAAATATAAGTTATTTCCTATTTTTTATATCTTCTTCCTAAATTTGAAAATATTGTTTTTATTGTTAATCCGTCTTGGTTTTCATATGTTTTTTCGTCTACTGCAAATATTTCTTTATTCATTATAATTTATGAATTATATTGTGTTGTAACTTATATTCAAGGCAGTCTATTTGTATTTCTAACATAAATATAACTTTTCTTTGTGCTAATATTGATTTTTTACATATTCCTGCAAACATATTTTCTTTTAATCTTTCTTTCCTATGTTGTAGTTCTTGTCTTTTTTCAACTATTTTTTCTATCAGTTGTTGCTTATATATTTCTTTTTTCGTATTGTTTTTTTAAATAATATACATATTTATATTTTGTTTTTGAAATTATGTTTATCAAATGATTTGTCTTATCATTACTTGTTTTAGTAAGTTATGATAGTTCATATTCTATGTATAAAGGTTTTAACTTTTTCCATATCTTTCGTACTTGTAACGACCTGTTTAGTCGTTTTGAGCAGTAGAGCTTATTTCTGGTAATAACTGACTGGTTCGACGGATCCCACGACGGACCGTCATGGGCACGACAGATCGTCGAGCGGGTCTCGTTCCAAAACACTTAGATTCTGAAATTTGGATACTGAGATCGACTCTCTCAACTTCACGATGGAATGGCAGGACGGACCGTCGTTGGAACGACGGACTGTCACAAACCCCTCTACAGAAATTAACTCTCTGAACTCTGTGACGACCCTGCAGGACGGACCGTCGCAGGCACGACAGGCCGTCACGAGTGGTGTAACCTTGACTGGGTTGGATTTCTGGTAAAAGTTTTTAAGGGGCGTTTTGGACTATTCATGATTATAATAATAAATTTAGTGGGTTAATGTTAATAATTTAATTACTTGGGGGTTAAAGGAGATAACCTTGAAATAAATAGTTGGTTACTTTTATCATCTTTTATACTTAATTATATGATAATTAGGGTAAAAGAAGAAGAGTTTGAATAAGGAAAAATAGAAAGAACAGGAGAGGGGAACGAACGAACGAGAGAGGGAGAAGCGAAGAGGAAAGCAAAGGCATTGAGAAGTAGCTTACGTGATCACGATTCTTCGGTGGAGGTAGGTTATGGTTTATGCTATTCATAGTAAACTCTAAATAGCGATTGATATGTATTGGGTGGTATTGTAAAGTCTTCTATATGCTTAATTGTGTTGTGGCATGTTGTGATTATGTAAATGGTGATGGATTATAATGATGATGATATGGTGGAAATCTTAAACCTTAAAATCTCTCTATTAATAATGATGCCTTGACATAAAGGAATGCTTGATGAACTAAAGTAATGAGATTAGGGGATCGGAGTGTCACAATCCGACACCAGGATAGTAGAGGATCGGAGTGTCACGTTCCGATACCAGGATAGTAGAGGATCGGAGTGTCACGTTCCGACACCAGGATAGTAGAGGATCGGAGTGTCACGTTCCGACACCAAGATAGTAGAGGATCGGAGTGTCACGTTCCGACACCAGGATAGTAGAGGATCGGAGTGTCACGTTCTGACACCAGGATAGTAGAGGATCGGAGTGTCACGTTCCGACACAATGATAGTAGGGGATCGGAGTGTCACGTTCCGACACCAGGATAGTAGAGGATTGGATTGTCACGTTCCGACACCAGGATAATAAAGAGAATGAATATTGAGGGGATCGGAGTGTCACATTCCGACACAAGGATAATAAAGAGAATGAATCTTGAATTATGTTATTATACTCAAATTTAAAGAACTATTTCCCAAATTAGTATGGTGTGGAGGCTTGAGTCCTCATAGATGTGCTGGGTGTTGTGGCCAGTGGTTATAGTACTTGTTGTTGTCACTTATTAAGTATGGTAGTCGATTTTATGTTTTTATCTGATATATATTGCTTTCTATTTTGAGTTGGCCGATGATACCTACTCAGTACGTGTTTCTTGTACTGACCCCTACTTGTATTCTTTTTCTTTGTTATTTGTGGAGTGCAGCAAACGTACCATCAACTTCAACTCGTCCTCAACTCTAGCCAGTCTTCATCACGTCAGCTTTAAGGGTGAGCTATTGTTCCTAGCTCGGACTGGATTCTCTCTCATTCATGTCTTGATGTCCTTGAAGTTCGGACATGGACCATCTGTTTACTTATTTTAGCTTCTTAGATACTCTTAGGTTTAGTAATTTGAGGATAGATGTTCTTGTGGTGATGACTTCTTGATTTTATGAATAATAAGTATTAAATTTTAAAATATTGTTTATTGGTAATGCTAATGACTTTTAAGTCTTCCGCGTTGTATTTCTTTCATTATGATTGAAATATTGGTAAATGATTGGGGTGTAGATTGGTTGGTTCGCTCACATAGGAGGATAAGTGTGGATGCCACTCGCGGCTCGTTTTGGGTCGTGACAAACATGGTATCAGAGCATTAGGTTCGTTGGTCTCATCACACAAGAACGAGTCTAGTAGAGTCTTAAGGAACGGTAGGGGGACGCCTTTACTTTTCATTGAGAGGCTATAGGAATTTAGGAAAATTCCATTCTTTCTTTCTTTCGTGCTATTACTTGGATCCAATTGGTATCTAGGTGATACTAATTGGTATCTGACATCCTCACTCTATTTCGCAGATGGTTAGAACTACAGAAACAACTGTGTCAACACCAACACCGGCAAGACAGGATGCGTCTGAGCCAGCCACTGGGGCTGTAGCTCGAAGAGGAGCAGTGGCAAGAGGCCGTGGTAGAGGTCGCAGGAGGACGTCCTCTAGAGGTAGAGGACAAACACCTGGCCCAGCTAGTACTAGGGCAGTGACTCCTCCACCGACTGATGAGGTAGTAAGAGAGGGTGAGGAAGGGGAAAATGAAAAAGTGCAAGATGAGGAGTAACCACCCCAACCTACCCCAGAGATGATTAACCAGGTTCTTGCCTATCTTAGCAGGTTATCTGATCAGGGCCAGAAACCTCCAGTGTTTTCTGCACCATCACCTCAGGTTCCGGGGGTACAACATGCAGCTGCTATGGCTCCCCGCATAGATGCCTCATTGGAAATAGGCACGTTTCCTCGATTGACTACAGGGCCTATAATGACTAGTGATCAACATGAACTTTTCACTAAATTCTTGAAGTTGAAAGCTCCAGTCTTCAAGGGTGCTGAATCTGAGGATGGCTATGATTTTCTGGTTGATTGTCATGAGTTGCTACTTAAGATGGGCATAGTAGAATGATTTGGCGTTGAGTTTGTGACCTATTAGTTTCAAGGAAATGCCAAAATGTGGTGGCGGTCGTATGTTGAGTGTCAACCAGCACAAGCACCACCTATGACTTGGGCATCATTCTCTAGTTTATTTATGGAGAAGTATATACCCTAGACTTTGAGGGATAGTAGGAGAGATGAGTTCCTGAGCCTGGAGCAAGGCAGGATGTCGATTACTGCTTATGAGGCTAAGTTTCGTGCACTATCTAGGTATGCCACCCAACTTTGCTTCAGTCCAAAAGAGCGGATTCGCCGTTTTGTGAAGGGATTGAGCTCAGACTTGCAGATTCCAGCCTTACAGGTAGCTGCTGCAGAAAAATCCTTTCAAGAAGTGGTTGATTTTGTGATAGAGGTGGAGGGGGTGAAGCCAGACGATTTCACCATGGCCTCGACATCTAAGAAGTTTCGTAAGAGAGGTGAGTTTAGTGGTTCTTACTCCAGGGGGCAGTGTTCGGGAGGTTACACAGCCCGGCCTATTCAGTCTTTACTGCAGGCTGTAGCTGGGGGTCCATCACAGACCAGTCAGCATTCCTCTGAGTTTGGAGGTTATCCCCAGACTTCGTCGTTCTCACAGAGACCTATGCTTGAACCCAGAGAGCGTTATGGATGTGGGGAGACTGGACATATTAAGAGATATTGTCCAAAACAGAGTTACAGACCCCTAATAGTCAGAGGTGGAGGTGGTCATGGAAGAGGCCTCTATTCTGGAGGACGGGGTGGCCAAGGTAATGGAGGTCACCAAATCAACCGGGGTGGCGGGCAAACAAGAGCTACTGCAGCGCAACATGATTGGGGCAACGCGCAGACAGGTGATAGGGCCCATTGTTATGCTTTCCCTGGGAGGACTGAAGCGGAGACATCTGATGTTGTTATCACAGGTAATCTTTTTGTTTGTGATTGCATGGCTTCTGTATTATTTGATCCTGGATCCACATTTTCATATGTATCTTCCTCATTTGCTATTGGTCTTGATTTCCATTCTGAATTGCTTGACATGCCCATTCGGGTCTCTACTCCTGTGGGTGAGTCTGTGATAGTTGAGAAGGTGTATAGGTCTTGTCTTGTGACTTTTGAGGGGAATAATACTCATGTGGACTTTATTATTCTAGAGATGGTTGATTTCGATGTAATTCTGGGTATGACTTGGCTTTCTCCAAATTTTGCAATCTTAGATTGTAATGCTAAAACTGTGACATTGGCCAAGCCTGGGACAAATCCGCTAGTGTGGAAGGGTAACTATACTTCCACCCCAATTCGTATCATCTCCTTCCTTCGTGCTAAGAGAATGGTTATTAAGGGTTGTTTAGCTTTCTTGGCACATCTCAGGGATGATACCTCCCAAGTACCTTCGATTGAGTCTATTTCGATAGTCCGTGAGTTTCAGGATGTGTTCCCTGCAGACCTTCCTGGTATGCCACCGGATAGGGATATTGATTTTTGTATTGATCTGGAGACGGGTACTCGCCCCATTTCCATACCCCCTTATAGAATGGCTCCAGCAGAGTTAAGGGAGCTAAAGGCCCAACTTCAGGAGTTGTTAGGCAAAGGCTTCATCAGACCAAGTGCATCCCCTTGGGGTGCTCCTGCTTTATTTGTGAAGAAGAAGGATGGGAGTTTTCGGATGTGCATAGACTACAGACAACTGAATAAGGTAACTGTTAAGAACAAGTATCCTCTTCCTCGCATTGATGATTTGTTCGATCAGTTACAAGGTGCTTGTACCTTCTCAAAAATCGATTTGAGGTCTGGTTATCACCAATTGAAAATACGGGCAGCAGATGTGCCAAAGACTGCTTTTCGAACCAGGTATGGGCATTATGAATTCTTAGTAGTGTCTTTTGGACTAACGAATGCCCCTTCTGCGTTCATGAGCCTGATGAACGGGATTTTTAAACCATATCTGGACCTCTTTGTCATTGTGTTTATTGATGATATACTTGTATACTCAAAGTGCAAGAAAGAACATGAGGAGCACTTGAGAATTGTATTGGAATTGTTGAGGGAGAAAAGGCTTTATGCCAAATTCTCCAAGTGTGAGTTTTGGCTAGATTCATTGTCCTTCTTGGGGCACGTGGTTTCTAAGGATGGAGTGATGGTGGATCCTTCTAAGATTGAAGCGGTGAAGAGTTGGGTAAGACCTACCAATGTTACAGAGGTAAGGAGCTTTGTTTGTTTAGCTAGCTACTACGTCGATTTGTCAAGGTATTTTCTTCTGTTGCCTCCCAACTGACAAATTTGACTAAGCAGAATGTTCCATTTGTTTGGTCGGACGAATCTGAAGAAAGCTTCCAGAACCTCAAGACCTTGTTGACTACCGCACCAATTCTTACCTTGCCTATGGAAGGCAAGAATTTCATTGTTTAATGTGATGCATCTTATTCTGGGTTGGGTGCACTGCTAATGCAAGAGAGAAATGTGATTGCTTATGCTTCAAGGCAATTAAAAGAGCATGAACGTAACTATCCGACCCACGACTTGGAGTTGGCCGCAGTGGTATTTGCATTAAAGCAATGGAGACACTATCTATATGGGGTTAAGTGTGAAGTCTATACAGATCATCATAGTTTACAATATGTTTTTACTCAGAAGGATTTGAATTTGAGGCAGAGGAGGTGGATGGAACTACTGAAGGACTATGATGTTACTATATTGTATCACCCAGAAAAAGCTAATGTGGTGGCAGATGCTTTAAGTAGAAAAACAGGGAGCTTGGGTAGTTTAGCCTACTTACAAGTTTCTAGACGCCCATTGGCTAGAGAGGTCCAAACTTTGGCTAACGACTTTATGAGGCTGGAAATATTAGAGAAAGGAGGATTTTTGGCATGTGTGGAGGCAAGATCTTCTTTTCTTGACAAGATTAAGAGAAAACAGTTTGATGATGAGAAGCTGAGCTGAATTCGGGATATGGTGTTGCGAGGAGAGGCTAAAAAGGCAATAATTGATGAGGAAGGCGTTTTAAGAATTAATGGAAGGGTATGTGTGCCCCGTGTTGATGATTTGATCCACACTATTCTTACAGAGGCTCATAGTTCAGGATGTTCTATACATCCTGGTGCAACCAAGATGTACCGTGACCTAAAGCAACATTTTTGGTGGAGTAGGATGAAGGGTGACATTGCTGATTTTGTTGCCCAATGCCCGAATTTTCAACAAGTAAAGTATGAACACCAGAGGCCCGGAGGAACACTTCAGAGAATGCCCATTCCTGAATGGAAGTGGGAAAGAATTGCAATGGATTTCGTGGTTGGTCTTCCAAAGACATTGGGTAAGTTTGATTCTATTTGGGTAATTGTGGACAGATTAACTAAGTCTGCTCACTTCATTCCGGTCAAGGTGACTTACAATGCAGAGAAGTTAGTCAAACTTTTACATCTCAGAAATTGTTCGATTGCATGGAGTTCCACTTTCCATCATATCAGATAGAGGTACGCAATTTACTTCTAAGTTTTGGAGAACATTGCATGCTGAATTAGGTACTAGGTTGGAACTTAGTACTGCATTCCATCCTCAGACAGATGGACAGTCTGAGCGAACGATTCAGGTGTTGGAGGATATGCTTCGTGCATTTGTGATAGAATTTGGTGGTCATTGGGATAACTTTTTACCCTTAGCAGAGTTCTCATACAATAATAGCTATCACTCAAGTATTGATATGGCCCCATTTGAGGCACTGTATGGGAGGAGATGTAGGTCTCCCATTGGTTGGTTCAATGCATTTGAGGTAAGACCATGGGGTACTGATCTTCTAAGGGAATCATTAGAGAAAGTGAAATTCATTCAAGAAAAGCTTTTAGCGGCGCAAAGTAGGCAGAAGGAATATGCAGATCTAAAGGTTAGAGACTTGGAGTTCATGGAGGGTGAACAAGTCTTACTGAAGGTTTCACCCATGAAAGGGGTGATGAGGTTTGGTAAGCGAGGTAAGCTTAGTCCGAGGTATATTGGTCCATTTGAAGTGCTGAAGCGCGTAGGGGAGGTGGCTTATGAATTGGCATTACCTCCAGGACTCTCAGGAGTGCACCCGGTATTTCATGTGTCTATGCTGAAAAGATACCATGGGATGGAAACTACATTATTCGTTGGGATTCAGTTCTTCTTGATGAGAATTTGTCTTATGAGGAGGAGCATGTTGCTATTCTAGATAGAGAAAGCCGCAAGTTGAGATCAAGGGAGATTGCATCCATCAAAGTTCAATGGAAGAATCGGCCAGTTGAAGAGTCCACTTGGGAGAAGGAGGCTGATATGCAAGAAAAATATCCACATCTCTTTACAGACTCAGGTACTCTTTCTCGCCCTCGTTTTTCTTCCTGTGATCGTTCGAGGACAAACGATTGGTAAATTGGTATCTATTGTAAGGACATGTTTAGTCGTTTTGAGCAGTAGATCTTATTTCTGGTAATAACTGACTGGGTCGACGGATCCCACGACGGACCATCATGGGCACGACGGACCGTCGAGGGGGTCTCGTTCCAAAACACTTAGATTCTGAAATTTGGGTACTGAGATCGACTCTCTGAACTTCACGACGGAATGGCAGGACGGACCGTCGTTGGCACGACGGACCGTCACAAACCCCTCTACAGAAATTAACTCTCTGAACTCTGTGACGACCCTGCAGGACGGACCAACACAGGCACGACGGGCTGTCACGAGTGGCGTAACCTTGACTGGGTCGGATTTCTGGTAAAAGTTTTTAAGGGGCGTTTTGGACTATTCATGATTATAATAATAAAGTTAGTGGGTTAATGTTAATAATTTAATTACATAAGGAGATAACCTTGAAATAAATAGTGGGTTACTTTTATCATCTTTTATACTTAATTATATGATAATTAGGGTAAAAGAAGAAGAGTTTGAATAAGGAAAAATAGAAAGAACAGGAGAGGCGAACGAACGAGCGAGAGAAGGAGAAGCGAAGAGGAAAGCAAAGGCATTGAGAAGTAGCTTACGTGATCACGATTTTTCGGTGGAGGTAGGTTATGGTTTATGCTATTCATAGTAAACTCTAAATAGCGATTGATATGTATTGGGTGGTATTGTAAAGTCTTCTATATGCTTAATTGTGTTGTGGCATGTTGTGATTATGTAAATGGTGATGGATTATAATGATGATGATACGGTGGAAATCTTAAACCTTAAAATCTCTCTATTAATAATGATGCCTTGACATAAAGGAAGGCTTGATGAACTAAAGTAATGAGATTAGGGGATCGGAGTGTCACGTTCCGACACCAGGATAGTAGAGGATCCGAGTGTCACGTTCCGACACCAGGATAGTAGAGGATCGGAGTGTCACATTCCGACACCAGGATAGTAGTGGATCGGAGTGTCACATTCCGACACCAGGATAGTAGAGGATCGGAGTGTCACGTTCTGACACCAGGATAGTAGAGGATCGGAGTGTCACGTTCCGACACCAGGATAGTAGGGGATCGGAGTGTCACGTTCCGACACCAGGATAGTAGAGGATCGGAGTGTCACGTTCCGACACCAGGATAATAAAGAGAATGAATATTGAGGGGATCGGAGTGTCACGTTCCGACACCAGGATAATAAAGAGAATGAATCTTGAATTATGTTATTATACCCAAATTTAAAGAACTATTTCCCAAATGAGTATGGTGTGGAGGCTTGAGTCCTCATAGATGTGCTGGGTGTTGTGGCCAGTGGTTATGGTACTTGTTGTTGTCACTTATTGAGTATGGTAGTCGATTTTATGTTATTATCTGATATATATTGCTTTCTATTTTGAGTTGGCCGATGATACCTACTCAGTACGTGTTTCTTGTACTGACCCTTACTTGTATTCTTTTTATTTGTTATTTGTGGAGTGCAGCAAACGTACCATGAACTTCAACTCGTCCTCAACTCTACCCAGTCTTCATCACGTCAGATTTCAGGGTGAGCTATTGTTCCTAGCTCGGACTGGATTCTCTCTCATTCATGTCTTGATGTCCTTGAAGTTCGGACATGGACCATCTGTTTACTTATTTTAGCTTCTTAGATATTCTTAGGTTTAGTAATTTGAGGATAGATGTTCTTGTGGTGATGACTTCCAGATTTTGGGAATAATAAGTATTAAATATTAAAATGTTGTTGATTGGTTATACTAATGAGTTTTAAGTCTTCCGCATTTTATTTTGTTCATTATGGTTTAAATATTGGTAAATGATTGGGGTGTAGATTGGTTGGTTCGCTCACATAGGAGGATAAGTGTGGTTGCCACTCGCGGCTCGTTTTGGGTCGTGACAGTACTTTTCTTTCTATCTTGGTTTTTGTTATTTTAGTTTCCTTACTTGAGGTTGTATTACTCTTCATGTTTTAAATAAAATATTTTTTCATAATATTCTTTTTTAAGTAGATCTAATCGTTGTATTTCATTTGCGTTATTTGCAATATATTCTAAATATTCATTTTCTCGAGTTCTTAGATACATATACAAATTATCAATTAATAATTTTTCAAGCTGATCTATGTTTTCTTTAGTTTCTTTCCAATATAGTAAGTATAATTTATCATTGATCTCTGAATATTTCTAGATCATCATATAAGTCTATGTCAAAATTATTATCATAAAAATCATCTTGTATAACTAATTCCGCCCAACCTTGAGTTGTTACTTCTATTACTTCATATGTTAATAATATATCATAAATTATTCTTTTTATATTTGTATTAAGACCCTTTAATAAATAGAGTATTAATATCTTATAATTAACATAATCATCTAGTAAATAGGAGTTCATTTTAATCATTTTTTCGCTAATTTTTTTTTTAGTTCCTTCCAATCTCTTAATAGATTATACTTATTTATTATATAATAATAATGATTTAATAATCATCTCGTCTGGTCACTACTACAGTTTTCTTCTTTGATCAGTTACCCTAACAGCGCCTCAACATTGTTTACTCCCCTAAACGGCCTTCTTGCCTATTGGCTTCAACCTTAGGATGGCATAGTCTGGGCATACCTATTCGCAGAATATTTCTGTAACAAACTTTCTAAAGATGGTTATTAGAGCGGATTTTTAGAGAGAAGAAAGAAAAGAGAAGGAAGAGGAGAGTTGATTAGAAGTAGCCCGTTTCTTACTGAGGGAGAAGCCCTCTATTTATACAACAATTTTACAAGCTTGGCCAATAAAAAATGGCCGACATACTTTACACTTGGCCTTATATTAGTTGGCCGACACAAAACAACAAAATACTTTATTAATAATGGCCTTTTACTTTATTTATGGCCTACACTACTTTTTTATATATGGCCACCTTATCTTTGGCCGACACAAAGTGACAAAATACGTTAATAATGGCCTCTATTTATGGCCGACACACTATTCACAACTTTATATAATGGCATTTATTTACTCTTTTTGCTCCTATCTTATTTTCGCATGGTGTAGTAAACCACCAATGTGTTTTTGTTATTATATGTGGGTAAAATTTATCTAGAAATAGCATTCCTAATAACATATCTTTCGTTGTAAACTCAAAATTGTACATTTCTTCTATTGTTATTATTTTATCCCATATTTGTATTTTTATATTTTTTGCTTTATATGTAATCATACTTCCTTCATTATTAAATCCTGTTACTACTATAGGTGTTTTTAATTTTTCTCATTTATCTTCTGGTAAACAATTATATTTACATATGTTTGCTTCTGCTCCTGTATCTATCATAGGGATATAATATCTGTTGTGATATCCTTCTATAATAATTTTTGCAAGTATATATATTTTCATTATTCATTTCGTCCTTTTAATTATTATTTTCTTATTTTGACAAGTTATTGTTAGTTGTTCATTTTCTATATTGTATGGTTTAACTTTTTCTAACCATTTTATTCCTATTGTAATATATTTTAAATGGTATTACTAAGGGTATTCCTCCTATAATTATTTCTTTTTCCGTCATCTCTTCATTTGTGTTCACTATCTCACTAGGTAATCCAGAGCATGAGTGTCCTGTTTTTATAATTTCTGTCTCTAATACTAACTCTCTTATTATGTAATTTTCTTCTTGTCATGTATTTATTAAAATTTTATTAGAAATTATCATATTTACAATAGATAAAGTTAAAATAATTAATGAACAACTAGAATTACTTTGTAATGAAAATCCATTACAAGGATGGGAAAAACATAAGACAAAAATAAAAATTGAATTAATAGATGAAAACAGCATAATAACACAAAAACCATTAGAATATAATTTTGATGAGTTAAAAGAATTCAAACTACATATAGATGAACTATTAGAAAATAATTATTTACAAGAAAGCAATAGTAAACATACAAGTCCAGCATTTATAGTTAATAAACATAGTGAAGAGAAATGAGGTAAAAGTAGAATGGTTATAGATTATCGCAACCTAAATGCTAAAACCAAAACATATAATTACCCAATACAGAATAAGATACTAAAAATAAGACAAATACAAGGATATAACTATTTTAGTAAATTTGACTGTAAATCAGGATTTTATCACCTAAAACTAGAAGAAGAATCTAAACAGCTAACAACATTTACAGTACTGCCAGGTTTCTATGAATGAAATGTTTTACCGTTTGAATATAAAAATGCACCAGGTAGATATCAACAATTTATGGATAACTATTTTAACCAGTTAGAAAATTGTATTGTATACATAGATGATATATTATTATATTCTAGAACACAAGATGAACATATAAGGTTGTTAGAAAAATTTATACATATAATTAAACATTCAGGTATAAGTTTAAGTAAAAAGAAAGCAGAAATTATGAAACCACAGATAGAATTTCCAGGAATACAAATAGATAGAAATGGAATAAAAATGCAAAACCACATAGTACAGAATATAATCACCCTTGATGAAAATAAAGATACAAAAAAGAAATTACAATCCTTTCTAGGATTAATAAATCAAGTAAGACAGTATATACCAAAATTAGCAGAGCATTTAAAACCATTACATAAAAAACTTAGAAAAGATGTTGAATACTATTTCGACAATAAAGATAAAGAAATACCAATTTGAGGGGTGGAAGCAGTTTTTTAGAGAGAAGAAAGAAAAGAGAATGAAGAGGAGAAGCCCTCTATTTATACAAAAATTTTACAAACTTGGCCAATAAAATATGGCTGACATACTTTACACTTGGCCTTATATTTTTTGGCCGACACAAAACGACAAAATACTTTATTTATAATGGCCTTTTATTTTATTTATGGCCGACACTACTTTTTTATATATGGCCACCTTATCTTTGGCCGACACAAAGCGACAAAATACTTTAATAATGGCCTCTATTATGGCTGACACACTATTCACAACTCTCTTATTATGTAATTTTCTTCTTGTCCTGTATTTATTAAAATTTTATACCTTGTTTGGTCTATTATTCCTGTTATGAAGTAATGGTATGGTGTTATTTCTACTTTATCTAATAAGTTTTGTGGGATTTCATAGTTCCTTTTAGATGTACTCATTCTTGATGAGGTAGCACTTGTTAACGTATTTGGTACACTTGAAGTACGTAATCTTTCTTTTACAATTTCTAAATCTTCTTCTATGTCAATTTCTTATTAGCTATAGTCATTATTGTCTATTACAGTAATTATTTTTTCGTAAAGATTTTCTATTATCAATTTTATTTTTTGTTGTTACTTTATGTTTTGTTTGTAATATGTATAGGTTTTTACATCTTGCTGTAAATATTTTGCTGCCTTGTGATAGTTCTATTCCAGACATTTTCCAATATAAAACTAATGATTTATCTATATTCCTATCTGTTAATGCTACTGAGTAGTTAGCACTTATTATAAATTTAAATTTTTGGTATATTAAGTTTCCTTTTACTACACTAATTACGCTTTTTTCTATATGATGTATAATTCTATCATCTGCTAAGTATATTTCAATAGGTGTATCTATTCCTTCTCTAAAACAAGCTTTTATTAATATTTCTGTTCCTCCTAAATGTACATATTTTATAGGTGTTTTAGCCTTTATATCTTGTATCTTTTTATTAATTATCCTCTTATTCAATATAGGTATTTGTGCTTTTCCTTTTGTATATTTACAATCTATGATGTGTTCTTTCTGGCTAACTACATAGTATTCATCTTTTTTAATTTTTCTCAACACTTTAGTCTAATTCTTTTCCTTTTATTTGTTCAAAAATTGTATTATCAAATATAATTTTTTGGTCTGATAATTCTTCATTTTGATAGTCTTCCCTGGATATTATTTTTATATCGTCTTCAGACATTAGATTTCTTCGTCCATTACATCATTATCCAGATCAATATTTTCCTTTTCATTTTCAGTTTCTATATCTGATACTTCATATATACTATCATTTTCACTTTATTCATATTCTATATATTCTATTTGCATGTATTCGTCATTATCTATAATTACTTCTGCAATTTGTTTTCTTTTTGGATCGTTGGGTAACCTACAATCTCTAGCTATGTGTCCTATCTTTCCGCAATTGTAACAAGTACATTGTGATGGCTTTCTTTTTGGTCTATATGGTCTCTTTATATTATAGTTTTTTTACATAATATCTCTGTCTTGGTTTTTTATATTTATACATAGTTTTAGTTTTTCTATAATTTTTATATCGCCTAGGTTTATGCTTTTTATAATATTTATTTGTACATCCAAACTGTGGTGATGTTTTATTTTTACAACAGGCTAAATTCTTAATTAGTATTTTCTCTATTTTTAATTTTTCTTTTTTGTTTTCACATAGTTGTACAAAACATTGATGTAAAAAATTTATTCTAGCTCCTAAAGTATCTACTAGCCCTTCATCATTCCAATCTTTAATTATTTTTGTGCTAAATGGTTCTGGTAATTTCGTAAAATATTGTTGTCTTATTTCTTTTTCTTTATTTATATTGTATTTTTCTTTGTAATAATATTATTTAAATGCACATGTGTATTCTTCTATGTAACACATTTTACATATAGCTAATTTTGTCATAAGTTGTATATTTATTGTTTTTTTCTCTATTTTGTTCTCTTATATCTGTGGTCATACCACCAAATTCATTTCTTATTGCTAATTCATATTTATCTAGTATATGTATATTTTTTGTTGGTGGAGATCCATCTATTTTTTTTATCACTTCTAAGTGTTTCTAAACTTTCTAGGGTAGATTTTCTATCCATAATTTTGTTGTTCCTACAAATGCTCTTTCTATATATCTTGGCGTTTCTCTAGTTGTTATTTTATTATCAATTAGTTGTTTAGATGTATTTTCTATCCATAGTAATACTGCTTTATTTATATCTGCAACACAATCTAAATCGAAAAAATTATATTGTTCAGTTATATGCTTAGGTGTCCATTTTTTATTTAATCTGCTATTCCATATTGCGTTTGTTATATCTGACTGTTCATAGTTTTCTGTATAAGATGTTGGTGGTGTCCATTTAGGACTAGTTCTAGGACTATTATCCGAGGTTTTAACTCCTGATGTGCTAGGTCGATTCATATCTCCTGTGTTTATTTCTAATTTTTTTGGTTTATTTACTTGTTCTAAAATTTCTGTGTATGTTTCACTTATATCACTTATTTCTGAGTTTTGATCAATTGTTGTATCCGATTTATTTTCGTCTATTTCATTTACTTCAAGATTTTCTTTTAATTTTTGTCTCATTTTATCACGACCCAAAACGAGCCGCGAGTGGCACCCACATTTATCCTCCTATGTGAGCGAACCAACCAATCTAAACCCCAGTCATTTACCAATATTTCAACCATAATGAACAAAATACAATGCGGAAGACTTAAAACTCATTAACATAACCAATAAATAACTTCTAAAATTTAATACTTATTATTCCCAAAATCTGGAAGTGATCACCACAAGAACATCTATCCTCAAATTACTAAATCTAAGAGTATCTAAGAAGCTAAAATAAATAAACAGCTAGTCCATGCCCGAACTTCAAGGCATCAAGACGTGAAGAAAGAAGATCCAGTCCAAGCTAGAAGTAATAGCTCACCCTGAAATCTTGTGTGATGAAGACTGGCTAGAGTTGCGGACAAGTCGAAATCGATGGCACGTTTGCTGCACTCCTCAATAACAAAGAAAACAATTTACAAGTAGGGGTCAGTACAAAGAACACGTACTGAGTAGGTATCATCGGCCAACTCAGAATAAAAAGCAATATATATTGAGCAATAACATAAAATCGACCACAATACTTAACAGGTGACAATCAACAAGTCAAGAATCATTTGCAACAACACCAAACACACCTATGAGAACTCAAGCCTCCAAATCATACTCATTTAGGAATTAGGTTCTTCAAATTGAGTATATTAACATAATTCAAGATTCATTCTCTTTATTCCTCTTGTGTCGGTACGTGACACTCCGCTCCCCTACTACTACGTGTCGGAACGTGACACTCCGATCCCCTAATTCTACGTGTCGGTTCGTGACACCCGATCCCCTAATTCTACGTGCCGGTTCGTGACACCCGATCCCCTAATTCTACATGTCTGTTCGTGACACCCGATCCCTAATTCTACGTGTTGGTTCGTGACACCCGATCCCCTAATCTCATTCTTTTAGTTCATCAACCCTTCTTTATGCCAAGTCGTCATCTTAATAGAGAGATTTTGGAATTAAAGATTCAACAACCTCAACCTTCTAATCCATCACAATTACATAATCACATCATGCAACACACAATCAAGCATATAGAAGATTTTACAGAATCACCCAATATATATCAATCGCTATTTAGAGTTTAGTGCGGAATAGCATAAACCATAACCTACCTCCACCGAAGAATCGTGATCAAGCAAGCTCATTCCCCAATGCCCTTGCTGTCCTCTTCGTTCTTCTCTCTCTCGATCGTTCTCTCTCTTTTTCTTTTTATTTTTCTCTTTGTTTTACCCTAATTATCACATAGTTTATTATGATAAAAGTAACCCACTATTTAGGTTTAAGTTGTCTCCTTTAACCCCCAAATAAATAATGTATTAGCATTAACTGGCTAACTTTATAATTATAATCATGAATAGTCCAAAACACCCCTTTAAAAACTTTAGCAGAATTCCGACCCAAGTGGACTTATGGAGCCTCTGACGGTCCGTCATGACTGTGACGGTCCATCCTGTAGGTCCGTCACAAAGGTCAGAGAGTTAATTCTGTGGAAAGATTGGTGATGGTCCGTCGTGCCTACGACGGTCCGTCCTACAGTTTCGTCTTGAAGTTCAGAGAGTCGATCTCAGTACCCAAATTTCAGAATCTAAGTGTTTTGGAACGACACCCCCTCGACGGTACGTCGTGCCCATGACGGTCCGTCGTGGGATCTATCGACCCAGACAGTTATTACCAGAAATAAACTCTACTGCTCAAAACGACTAAACAGGTCGTTACAATAAATACCAATTTACGCATCGTTCGTCCTCGAACGATCAAGGGAGAAAACAAGGATGAGAAAGAGTACCTGAATCTGTGAACAGATGTGGATATTTTTCTTGCATATCAGCCTCATTCTCCCAAGTGGACTCTTCAACTAGCTGAGTCTTCCACTGAACCTTGATAGATGCAATCTCCTTTGATCTCAACTTGCGGACTTCTCTATCTAAAATAGCAACAGGCTCCTCCTCATAAGACAAATTTTCACCAAGAAGAACTGAATCCCAACGAATAATGTAGTTCCCATCTCCATGGTATTTCTTCAGCATAGACACATGAAATATCGGGTGCACTCTTGAGAGTCCTGGAGGCAAGGCTAATTCATAAGCCACCTCCCCTACTCGCTTAATTATTTCAAATGGTCCGATATACCTCAGACTTAGCTTACCTCTCTTACCAAACCGCATCACACCCTTCATGGGTGAAACCTTCAGCAAGACTTGTTCACCCTCCATGAATTCCAAGTCTCTAACCTTTCGATCTGCATATTCCTTCTGCCTACTCTGAGCTGCTAAAAGCTATTCTTGAATAGATTTCACTTTCTCTAATGAATCCCTCAAAAGATCAGTACCCCAAGGTCTAACCTCAAATGCATCAAACCAACCAATGGGGGACCTACATCTCCTCCCATACAGTGCCTCAAATGGATCCATATCAATACTTGAGTGATAGCTATTATTGTATGAAAAATCTGCTAAGGGTAAGAAGTTATCCCAATGACCACCAAATTCTATCACACATGCACGAAGCATATCCTCCAATACCTTAATCGTTGGCTCAGACTGACCATCGGTCTGAGGGTGGAAGGCAGTACTAAGATCCAACTTAGTACCTAATTCAGCGTGCAATGTTCTCCAAAACTTAGAAGTAAATTGTGTACCTCTATCTGATATGATGGAAAGTGGAACTCCATGCAATCGAACAATCTCTGACATATAGAGTTTTGCTAACTTCTCTGCATTGTAAGTCGTCTTGACCGGGATGAAGTGAGCAGACTTAGTTAACCTGTCAACAATCACCCAAATAGAATCAAACTTACCCAATGTCTTTGGAAGACCAACCACGAAGTCGATTGCAATTCTTTCCCACTTCCATTCAGGAATGGGCATTCTCTGAAGTGTTCCTCCGGGCTTCTGGTGTTCATATTTTACTTGCTGACAATTTGGACATTTGGCAACAAAATCAACAATGTCACGCTTCATTCTACTCCACCAAAAGTGTTTCTTTAGGTCACGGTACATCTTGGTTGCACCAGGATGTATAGAATATCCGGAACTATGAGCCTCTGTAAGGATAGTGTGGATCAAATCATCAACACGGGGCACACATACCCTTCCCTTAATCCTTAAAACACTTTCCTCATCAATTATTGCTTCTTTAGCCTCTCCTCGCAATACCATATCCTGAATTCGGCTCAGCTTCTCATCATCAAATTGTTTTCCCTTGATCTTGTCAACAAAAGAAGATCTTGCCCCCACACAGGCCAAAAATCCTCCTTTTTCTAGTACCTCCAGCCTCATAATGTCGTTGGCCAAAGTCTGAACCTTTCTAGCCAATGGGCGTCTAGAAACCTGTAAGTGAGCTAGACTTCACATGCTCCCTGCTTTTCTACTTAAAGCATCAGCCACCACATTTGCTTTTCCTGGGTGATACAGAATAGTAATATCACAGTCCTTCAACAGTTCCATCCACCTCCTCTGCCTCAAATTCAAGTCTTTCTTGGTAAAGACATACTGTAAACTACGATGATCTGTGTAGGCATCACACTTGACCCCATATATATAATGTCTCCATTGCTTTAATGCAAACACAACTGCAGCCAATTCCAAATCATGGGTCGGATAGTTACGTTCATGCACCTTTAGTTGCCTTGAAGTATAAGCGATTAAATTCCTCTCTTGCATTAGCACTGCACCCAACCCAGAATAAGATGCATCGCAATAAACAATGAAATTCTTACCCTCTACTGGCAAGGTAAGGATAGGTGCAGTAGTCAGCAAGGTCTTGAGTTTCTGAAAGCTTTCTTCACATTCGTCCGACCATACAAATGGAACACTCTGCTTAGTCAAATTTGTTTGCGGGGAAGCAATAGAAGAGAATCCCTTGACAAATCTACGGTAGTAGCTGGCTAAACCAACAAAGCTCCTTACCTCTGACACATTAGTAGGTCTTACCCAATTCCTCACTATTTCAATATTAGAAGGATCCACCATCACTCCATCCTTAGAAACCACGTGCCCCAAGAAGGACATTGAATCTAGCCAAAACTCACACTTGGAGAATTTGGCATAAAGCTTTTTCTTACTCAACAACTCCAATACAATTCTCAAATGCTCCTCATGTTCCTTCTAACTCTTTGAGTATATCAGTATATCATCAATAAATATGATAACAAAGAGATCTAGATATGGCTTAAAAATCCCATTCATCAAGCTCATGAAAGCAGCAGGGGCATTCGTAAGACCAAAAGACATTACTACGAATTCGTAATGCCCATACCTGGTTCGAAAAGCAGTCTTTGGCACATCTATTGCCCGTATTTTCAATTGATGATAACCGGATCTCAAGTCAATATTAGAGAAGACACAAGCACCTTGTAAATGATCGAACAAGTCATCAATGCGAGGAATGGGGTACTTGTTCTCAATAGTTACCTTATTCAACTGCCGGTAGTCTATGCACATCCGGAAACTCCCATCCTTCTTCTTCACAAATAACACCGGAGCACCCCAAGGGGATCCACTCGGTCTAATAAAACCTTTACCTAACAATTCTTGAAGTTGAGCCTTTAATTACCTTAACTCCGCTGGGGCCATCCTATAAGGGGGTATAGAAATGGGGCGAGTATCCGGCTCCAAATCAATACAGAAATCAATATCCCTATCCGGTGGCATACCAGGAAGGTCTGCAGGAAACACATCGAGGAACTCACGGACTACCGAGATAGACTCAATCAAAGGTACTTGGGAAGTATCATCCCTGAGATGGGTGGAGAAGGCTAAACAACCCTTACTAACCATTATCTTAGCACGAAGGAAAGAAACGATACCAACTGGAGTGGAAATATAGTCACCCTCCCACACTAGCGGATTTGTCCCAGGCTTGGCCAATGTCACAGTTTTGGCATTACAATCTAAGATTGCAAAATTTGGAGAAAGCCAAGTCATACCCAAAATCACATCGAAATCGACCATCTCTAGAATAATCAGATCTACATAAGTATTGCTCCCTACAAAAGTCAGAAGACAAGATCTATACACCTTCTCAACTATCACACACTCACCCACAGGAGTAGAGACACGTATAGGTATGTCAAGCAATTCACAATGTAAATTAAGACCAGTAGCAAATGAGAAAGATACGTATGAAAATGTGGATCTAGGGTCAAATAATACAGAAGCCATGCAATCACCAACCAAAAGATTACCTGTGATAACAGCATCATATGTCTTTGCTTCAGACCTCCCGGGGAAAGCACAATAATGGGCCCTATCACCTGTCTGCCTGTTGCCCCTGCCATGTTGCGCTGCAGTCGTTCCAACTTGCCCGCCACCCCGACTGGTTTGGTGACCACTATTTCCTTAGCCGCCACGTCCTCCAGAATGACGGCCTCTACCATGACCACCTCTTCCTCTAGCTATTGGGGGTCTGTAAATCTGTTTTGGACAATTCCTCCTAATATGTCAAGTCTCCCCACATCTATAATATTCTCTGGGGTCAAGCATAGGTTTCTGTGAAAATGATGAATTCTGGGGGTAACCTTCAAACTCAGATAAATGTTGACTGGTCTGCGATGGTCCCCCAGCTACTGCCTGCAGTGAAGAATGAATGGGTCGGGATGGGTAACCTCCTGAACTCTGCTGTCTGGAGTAGGACCCACTGAACTCACTTGGCTTGACCCCCTCTACCTCTATCACAAAATCAACTACTTCCTGAAAAGATTTTGCTGCAGCAGCTACCTGTAAGGCTGAAATGTGTAGATCTGACCTCAATCCTTTCACAAAGCGACGAATCCCCTCTTGTGGACTGAAGCAAAGCTGAGTGGCATATCTGGATAATGCACGAAACTTAGCCTCATAAGCAGCAACAGACATCCTTCCTTGCTCTAGGCTCAGAAACTCATCTCTACTCAAATCTCTCAACGTCCGGGGTATATACTTTTCCATAAACAAGTTAGAAAATGATGCCCAAGTAAGGGGTGGTGCCTGTGCTGGTTGACACTCAACATACGACCGCCACCACATTTTGGCATCCCCCTGAAACTGATAGGTCACAAACTCAACACCGAATCGTTCTACTATGTCCATCTTATGTAGCAGTTCATGACAATCCACCAGAAAATCATAGGCATCCTCAGATTCAGCACCCTTGAAGACTGGAGGTTTCAACGTCAAGAATTTAGTGAAGAGTTCATGCTGATCACTCGTCATTATAGGCCCTGTAGTCAGTCGAGGAAACGTGCCTATTTCCAATGAGCCATCCATGCGGGGAGCCACAGCAGCTGTACGTTGTACTTCCGGAACCTGAGGTGCTGGCGCAGAAAACACTGGAGGCGTGTGACCCTGATCAGATAACCCACTGAGATAAGCAAGAACCTGGTTAATCATCTCTGGGGTAGGTTGGGGTGGTAATTCCTCATCTTGCACCTGTTCATTTTCCCTTTTCTCACCCTCTCTTACTACCTCGTCAGTTGGTGGAGGAGTCACCGCCCTATTACTAGCTGGACCAAGTGTTCATCCTCTACCTCTAGAGGGCGTTCCCCTGCAACCTCTACCACGGCCTCTTCCCACTGCTCCTCCTCGAGCTACAGCCCCAGTGGCTGGCTCAGATGCACCCTGTCTTGCCGGTGTTGGTGTTGGCACAATCGTTGCTCTAGTTCTAACCATCTGCAAAATAGAGTGAGGATGTCAGATACAAATTCGTATTACCTAGATACCAATTGGATCCAAGTAGTAGCACGAAAGAAAGAAAGAATGGAATTTTCCTAAAGTCCTATAGCCCTCGAAGAAAAGTAAAGGCGTCCCCCTACCGTTCTTCAAGACTTTACTAGACCTGTTCTTGTTTGATGAGACCAACGAACCTAATGCTCTGATACCAAGTTCTGTCACGACCCAAAACGAGCCGCGAGTGAAACCAACATTTATCCTCCTATGTGAGCGAACCAACCAATCTAAACCCCAGTCATTTACCAATATTTCAACCATAATGAACAAAATACAATGCGGAAGACTTAAAACTCATTAACATAACCAATAAATAACTTCTAAAATTCAATACTTATTATTCCCAAAATCAGGAAGTCATCACCACAAGAACATATATCCTCAAATTACTAAATCTAAGCGTATCTAAGAAACTAAAATAAATAAACAGCTAGTCCATGCCCGAACTTCAAGGCATCAAGACGTGAAGAAGAAGATCCAGTCCAAGCTAGAAGTAATAGCTCACCCTGAAATCTGGTGTGATGAAGACTGGCTAGAGTTGCGGACGAGTCGAAGTCGATGGCATGTTTGCTGCACTCCACAATAACAAAGAAAACAATTTACAAGTAGGGGTCAGTACAAGGAACATGTACTGAGTAGGTATTATCGGCCAACTCAGAATAGAAAGCAATATATATTGAACAATAACATAAAATCGACCACAATACTTAACAGGTGACAATCAACAAGTCAAGAATCATTTGCAACAACACCAAACACACCTATGAGAACTCAAGCCTCCACACCATACTCATTTAGGAATTAGGTTCTTCAAATTGAGTATATTAACATAATTCAAGATTTATTCTCTTTATTCCTCTTGTGTTGGTACGTGACACTCCGATCCCCTACTACTACGTGTCGGAACGTGACACTCCGATCCCCTAATTCTATGTGTCGGTTCGTGACACCTGATCCCCTAATTCTACATGCCGGTTAGTGACACCTGATCCCCTAATTATACATGTCGGTTCGTGACACCCGATCCCCTAATTCTACGTGTCGATTCGTGACACCCGATCCCCTAATCTCATTCTTTTAGTTCATCAACCCTTCTTTATGCCAAGTCGTCATCTTAATAGAGAGATTTTGGAATTAAAGATTCAATAACCTCAACCTTCTAATCCATCACCATTACATAATCAAATCATGCAACACACAATCAAGCATATAGAAGATTTTACAGAATCACCCAATACATATCAATCGCTATTTAGAGTTTACTACGGAATAGCATAAACCATAACCTACCTCCATCGAAGAATCGTGATCAAGCAAGCTACTTCCGCAGTTCCCTTGTTGTCCTCTTCGTTCTTCTCTCTCTTGATCGTTCTCTCTCTTTTTCTTTTTATTTTTCTCTTTGTTTTACCCTAATTATCACATAGTTTATTATGATAAAAGTAACCCACTATTTAGGTTTAAGTTGTCTCCTTTAACCCCCAAATAAATAATTTATTAGCATTAACCCACTAACTTTATAATTATAATCATGAATAGTCCAAAACACCCCTTTAAAAACATTAGCAGAATTTCGACCCGAGAGGACTTACGGAGCCTGTGACGGTCCGTCATGACTGTGACGGTCCGTCCTGCAGGTCCGTCACAAAGGTCAGAGAGTTAATTCTGTGGAAATATTGGTGATGGTCCGTCGTGCCTACGACGGTCTGTCCTGCAGTTCCGTCTTGAAGTTCAGAGAGTCGATCTCAATACCCAAATTTCAGAATCTAAGTGTTTTGGAACGACACCCCTTCGACAGCCCATCGTGGGATCCGTCGACCCAGACAGTTATTACCAGAAATAAACTCTACAACTCAAAATGACTAAACAGGTCGTTACACATTTCATTTATTTCATTTGTTAATTCGAGCTCTTTATCTATCTGTTTCTCTTTTTGTTTAGTTTCATATAATAATTTTAACTTAGCTAATTCTTTTTCTAATTCACTTATTCTTGTATTTTTTATTTCTTCTAGATGTTGTACTTCTTGCTTTGCTTGCATTTTTATCTTTTCAATTTCTTTTAATTTTTCTATTTCTTCATTTTCTCTTGTTATTCTTATCATAGATGTTAGACTATCTTCTAATTTTTCTGTTTCTTTTTCTAACATTAAATATAAGTTATTTCCTATTTTTTTATATCTTCTTCCTAAATTTGAAAATATTATTTTTATTGTTAATCCGTCTTGGTTTTCATATGTTTTTTCGTCTACTGCAAATTCTTCTTTATTCATTATAATTTATGAATTATATTGTGTTGTAACTTATATTCAAGGCAGTCTATTTGTATTTCTAACATAAATATAACTTTTCTTTGTGCTAATATTGATTTTTTACATACTCCTACCAACATATTTTCTTTTAATCTTTCTTTCCTATGTTGTAGTTCTTGTCTTTTTTCATCTATTTTTTCTATCAGTTGTTGCTTATATATTTCTTTGTTCATATTTTTTTTTTAAATAATATACATATTTATATTCTGTTTTTGAAATTATGTTTATCAAATGATTTGTCTTATCATTACTTGTTTTAGTAAGTTGTGATAGTTCATATTCTATGTATAAAGGTTTTAACTTTTTCCATATCTTTCGTACTTTTCTTTCTATCTTGGTTTTTGTTATTTTAGTTTCCTTACTTGATGTTGTATTACTCTTCATGTTTTTAATAAAATATTTTTTCATAATATTCTTTTTTAAGTAGATCTAATCGTTGTATTTCATTTGTGTTATTTGCAATATATTCTAAATATTCATTTTCTCGAGTTCTTAGATACATATACAAATTATCAATTAATAATTTTCAAGCTGATTTATGTTTTCTTTAGTTTCTTTCCAATATTGTAAGTACATGTTTTCTTTATGTTTTCTTTAGTTTTGTATTGGTTGGTTCGCTCACATAGGAGGGTAAGTGTGGGTGCCACTCGCGACTGGATTTGGGTCGTGACAAACTTGGTATCAGAGCATTAGGTTCGTTGGTCTCATCACACAAGAACGAGTCTAGTAGAGTCTTGAGGAACGGTAAGGGGACGCCTTTACTTTCCTTTGAGACGCTATAGGACTTTAGGAAAATTCCATTCTTTCTTTCTTTCGTGCTATTATTTTGATCCAATTGGTATCTGGGTGATACAAATTGGTATCTGACATCCTCACTCTATTTCGCAGATGGTTAGAACTAGAGCAACAACTGTGCAAACACCAACACCGGCAAGACAGGATGCGTCTGAGCCAGCCACTGGGGCTGTAGCTCGAAGAGGAGCAGTGGCAAGAGGCCGTGGTAGAGGTCGCGGGAGGAAGTACTCTAGAGGTAGAGGACAAACAGCTGGTCCAGCTAGTAATAGGGCGGTGACTCCCCCACCGACTGATGAAGTAGTAAGAGAGGGTGAGAAAAGGGGGAAATGAGCAGGTTCAAAATGAGGAATTACCACCCCAGCCTACCCCAGAGATGATTAATCACGTTCTTGCTTATCTTAGAGGGTTATCGGATCAGGGCCAGACACCTCCAGTGTTTTCTGCACCAGCACCTCAGGTTCCGAGAGTACAACATGCAGTTGTTGTGGCTCCCCGCATGGATGCCTCATTGGAAGTAGGCAAGTTTC
This sequence comes from Solanum chilense, assembly GCA_032847665.1. Classification (NCBI taxonomy): domain Eukaryota; kingdom Viridiplantae; phylum Streptophyta; class Magnoliopsida; order Solanales; family Solanaceae; genus Solanum; species Solanum chilense. The sequence continues at coordinate 39,840,247 of CM064967.1, forward strand.
CTCGATTGACTACAGGGCCTATAATGACGAGTAATCGGCATGAACTTTTCACTAAGTTCTTGAAATTGAAACCTACATTCTTCAAGGGTGCTGAATCTGAGGATGACTATGATTATTTGGTTGATTGTCATGAACTGCTACATAAGATGGACATAGTAGAACGATTCAGTGTTGAGTTTGTGACCTATCAGTTTCAGGGGAATGCGAAAATGTGGTGGCGGTCGTATGTTGAGTGTCAACCAGCAGAGGCACCACCTATGACATGGCCATCATTCTCTAGCTTATTTATGGAGAAGTATATAGCCCGAACTTTGAGGGACAAGAGGAGAGATGAGTTCCTAAGCTTAGAGCAAGGCAGGATGTCTGTTACTACTTATGAGGCTAAGTTTCGTACACTATCCAGGTATGCCACCCAGCTTTGCTTTAGTCCACAAGAGCGGATTCGCCGTTTTATGAAGGGATTGAGGTCGGATTTGCAGATCCCAGCCTTACAGGTAGCTGCTGCAGCAAAAATCCTTTCAGGAAGGGGTTGATTTGGTCATAGAGGTGGAGGGAGTGAAGCCACACGACTTCACCATGGCGTCGATATCTAAGAAGTTCCGTAAGGGAGGTGAGTTTAGTGGTTCTTACTCTAGAGGGCAGAGTTCAGGAGGTTACCCAGCCAGACCTATTCAGTCTTCACTGCAGGCTGTAGCTGGGGGTCCATCGCAGACCAGTCAACATTTCTCTGAGTTTGGAGGTTACCCCCAGACTTCGTCATTCTCACAGAGACCTATGCTTGACCCCAGAGAGTGTTATGGATGTGGGAAGACTGGACATATTAGGAGATATTGTCCAAAACAGAGTTATAGACCCCCAATAGTCAGAGGTAGAGGTGGTCATGGAAGAGGCCGCCATTCTGGAGGACGTGGTGGCCAAGGTAATGGTGGTCACCAAATCAACCGGGGTGGCGGGCAAACTGGAGCTACCGCAGCGCAACATGGTAGGGGAAACGGGCAGACAGGTGATAGGGCCCATTGTTATGCTTTCCCCAGGAGGTCAGAAGCGGAGACATCTAATGTTAATATCACAGGTAATCTTTTGGTTTGTGATTGCATGGCTTCTCTATTATTTGATCCTGGATCCACATTTTCATATGTATCTTCCTCATTTGCTATTGGTCTTGATTTAAATTGTGATTTGCTTGACATGCCCATTTGTGTTTCTAATCCTGTGGGTGAGTGTGTGATAGTTGAGAAGGTGTATATGTCTTGTCTTGTGACTTTTGTGGGGAACAATACTCATGTAGACTTGATTATTCTAGAGATGGTTGATTTCGATGTAATTCTGGGTATGACTTGGCTTTCTCCAAATTGTGCAATCTTAGATTGTAAAGCTAAAACTGTGACATTGGCCAAGCCTGAGACAGATCCGCTAGTGTAGGAGGGTAACTATACTTCCACCCCAGTTCGTATCATCTCCTTTCTTCGTTCTACGAGAATGGTTAGTAAGGGTTGTTTAGCTTTCTTGGCACATCTCAGGGATGATACTTCCCAAGTACCTTCAATTGAGTCTGTTTCGATAGTCCATGAGTTTCTGGATGTGTTTCCTGTAGACCTTCCTGGTATGCCACCGGATAGGGATATTGATTTTTGTATTGATCTGGACCCGGGTACTCGCCCCATTTCCATACCCCCTTATAGAATGGCTCCAGCAGAGTTAAGGGAGTTAAAGTCCCAACTTCAGGAGTTGTTAGGTAAAGGTTTTATTAGGCCAAGTGCATCCCCTTGGGGTGCTCCTGTTTTATTTGTGAAGAAGAAGGATGAAAGTTTTCGGATGTGCATAGACTACAGGCAACTGAATAAGGTAATTGTTAAGAACAAGTATCCTTTTCCTCCCATTGATGATTTGTTCGATGAGTTGCAAGGTGCTTGTACCTTCTCAAAAATCGATTTGAGATCTGGTTATCATCAATTGAAAATAAGGGCAGCAGATGTGCCAAAGACTGCTTTTCGAACCAGGTATGGACATTATGAATTCTTAGTAATGTCTTTTGGGCTTACGAATGTCCCAGCTTCTTTCATGAGCCTGATAAACCGGATTTTTAAGCCATATCTGGATCTCTTTGTCATTGTATTCATTGATGATATACTGATATACTCAAAGAGCAGGAAAGAACATGAAGAGCATTTGAGAATGGTATTGGAAGTGTTGAGGGAGAAAAAGCTTTATGCCAAATTCTCCAAGTGTGAATTTTGGCTAGATTCAGTGTCCATCTTGGGGCACGTGGTTTCTAAGGATGGAGTGATGGTGGATCCTTCTAAGATCGAAATAGTGAAGAGTTGGGTAAGACCTACTAATGTTACGAAGGTAAGGATCTTTGTTGTCTAGTTAGCTACTACCGTCGATTTGTTAAGGGATTTTCTTCGGTTGCTTCCCAACTGACAAACTTGACTAAGCAGAGTGTTCCATTTGTATGGTCGGACGAATGTGAAGAAAGCTTTCAGAAACTCAAGACCTTGTTGACTACTACACCAATTCTTACCTTGCCAGTGGAAGGTAAGAATTTCATTGTTTATTATGATGCATCTTATTCTGGGTTGGGTGCAGTGCTAATGCATGATAAGAATGTAATTGCTTATGCTTCGAGGCAACTAAAAGTGCATGAACGTAACTATCCGACTCATGAATTGGAGTTGGCTGCAGTCGTGTTCGCATTAAAGCAATGGAGACATTATCTATATGGGGTTAAGTGTGAAGTCTATACAGACCATCGTAGTTTGCAGTATGTCTTTACTCAAAAAGATTTGAATTTGAGACAAAGGAGGTGGATTGAACTACTGAAGGACTATGATATTACCATCTTGTATCACTAGGAAAAGCTAATGTTGTGGCAGATGATTTAAGTAGAAAAACAGGGAGCATGGGAAGTTTAGTCCACTTACAGGTTTCTAGACGCCCATTGGCTAGAGATATTCAGACTCTGGCTAATGACTTTATGAGGCTGGAAGTACTATAGAAGGGAGGATTTTTGGCCTGTGTGGAGGGAAGATCTTCCTTTCTTGACAAGATTAAGGGAAAACAGTTTGCTGATGAGAAGCTGAGTCGGATTCGGGAGATGGTATTACGAGGAGAGGCTAAAGAGGCAATAATTGATGAGGAAGGCGTTCTGAGAATTAAGGGAAGGGTATGTGTGCCCTGCGTCGATAATTTGATTTACACTATTCTTACACAGGCTCATAATTCAAGGTATTCTAAACATCCTGGTGTAACCAAGATGCATCGTGACCTAAATCAACATTTTTGGTGGAGTAGGATGAAGCGCGACATTGTTGATTTTGTTGCCCAATGCCCGAATTGTCAGCAGGTAAAGTATGAGCACCCGAGGCTCGTAGGAACACTTCAGAAAATGCCCATTCCTGAATGGAAATGGGAAAGAATTGCAATGGATTTTGTGGTTGGTCTTCCAAAGACATTGGGTAAGTTTGATTCAATTTGGGTAATTGTTGACAGATTAACTAAGTCTGCTCACTTCATTCCGGTTAAGGTGACTTACAATGAAGAGAAGTTAGCCAAACTCTATATCTCAGAAATTGTTCGATTGCATGGAGTTCCACTTTCCATCATATCAGATAGAGGTACGCAATTTACTTCTATGTTTTGGAGAACAATGCATGCTGAATTAGGTACTAGGTTGGATCTTAGTACTGCATTTCACCCTCAGACCGATGGTCAGTCTGAGCGAACGATTCAGGTGTTGGAGGATATGCTTCGTGCATGTGTGATAGAATTTGGTGGTCATTAGAATAACTTCTTACTCGTAGCAGAGTTTTCATACAATAATAGCTATAACTCAAATATTGATATGGCCCCATTTGAGGCACTGTATGGAAGGAGATGTAGGTCTCCCATTGGTTGGTTTGATGCATTTGAGGTAAGACCATGGGGTACTGATCTCTTGAGGGAATCGTTAGATAAAGTAAAATTCTTTCAGGAGAAGCTTCTAGCAGCTCAGAACAGGCAGAAAGAATATGCAGATCGAAAGGTTAGGGACTTGGATTTTATGGAGGGTGAACAAGTCTTGCTGAAGGTTTCACCCATGAATGGGGTGATGCGGTTTGGTAAGCGAGGTAAGCTTAGTCCGAGGTATATTGGTCCATTCGAGGTTCTGAAGCGCGTGGGGGAGGTGGCTTATGAATTGGCATTACCTCCAGGGCTCTCAGGAGTTCACCCGGTATTTCATGTGTCTATGCTGAAAAGATACCATGGGGATGGAAACTACATTATTCGTTGGGATTCAGTTCGTATTGATGAGAATTTGTCGTATGAGGAGGAGCATGTTGCTATTTTAGATAGAGAAATCCGCAAGTTGAGATAAAGGGAGATTGCATCCATCAAGGTTCAATGGAAGAATCAGCTAGTAGAAGAGTCCACTTGGGAGAAGGAGGCAGATATTCAAGAAAGATACCCACATCTTTTTACAAATTCAGGTACTCTTTCTTGCCCTAGTTTTTCTTCTTGTGATCGTTCGAGGACGAACGATGGGTAAATTGGTATCTATTGTAACGACCTGTTTAGTCGTTTCGAGCAGTAGAATCAATTGTGATAAAAACTGACTGGGCCAATGGATCACGCGACGGACAGTCATGGTCTCGACGGACCGAGATGGACTCCGTCGTCCCACACTTGTATAATTCTTCTGCTGCTCTCCTCATTACCCTCGACGACAGGTAGGACGAACCGTCATAGGCCCGACGGTCCTTCGAACGTCTTCGTGCCAAAACACTTAAACTGTGAAATATGGGTACGGGGATCAACTCTTTGAACTTCGCGACGGAATTGCAGCACGGACCGTCGTAGATACGACGGACCGTCACAAACCTCTTCACTGAAATTGAGTCTCTGAACTTTGTGATGGACCTGCAGGACGAACCGTCGCAGGTACGACGGGCCATCACGAGTTGCGTAACCTCGATTGGGTCGGATTTCTGCTAAAGGTTTTAAGGGGTGTTTTGGACTATTCATGACAAACTGTATGAAATTAGTGGGGTAAGTTTAATAATTTAATTACTTGGGGGTTAAAGGAGATAACCTTGAAATAAATAGTGGGTTACTTTTATCATCTTTCATACTTAATTATATGGTAATTAGGGTAAAAGAAAAAGAGTCTGAAGAAGGAAAAATAAAAAGAACAAAAGAGGGGAGAACGAGCGAGAGGGAGAGAACGAAGAGGAAAGCAAAGGCATTGGGAAGTAGCTTGCTTGATCACGATTCTTTGGTGGAGGTAGGTTATGGTTTATGCTATTTCATAGTAAACTCTAAATAGCGATTGATATGTATTGGGTGGTATTGTAAAGTCTTCTATATGCTTAATTGTGTGGTTGCATGATGTGTTTTATGTAATTGTGATGGATTAGAATGATGAGGTTGTTGAATCTTAAACCTTAAATTCTCTCTATTAATGATGATGCCTTGACATAGAAGAAGGCTTGATGAACTAAAATAATGAGATTAGGGGATCGGGTGTCACGTACCGACACGTAGTATTAGGGGATCGGAGTGTCACGTACCGACACGTAGTATTAGGGGATCGGGTGTCACGTACCGACATGTAGTATTAGGGGATCGGAGTGTCACGTACCGACACGTAGTATTAGGGGATCGGGTGTCACGTACCGACACGTAGTATTAGGGGATCGGAGTGTCACGTACCAACACGTAGTATTAGGGGATCGGGTGTCACGTACCGACACGTAGTATTAGGGGATCGGAGTGTCACGTTCCGACACGTAGTAGTAGGGGATCGGAGTGTCACGTTCCGACACAAGAAGAATAAAGAGAATGAATCTTGAATTATGTTAATATACTCAAATTTAAAGAACCTATTTCCTAAATGAGTATGGTGTGGAGGCTTGAGTCCTCACAGGTGTGCTTGGTGTTGTGGCCAATAGTTCTTGTACTTGTTGTTTTCACCTGTTGAGTATGGTAGTTGATTTTATATTATTATTCGATATATATTTCTTTCTGTTTTGAGTTGGCCGATGATACCTACTCAGTACGTGTTCCTTGTACTAACCCCTACTTGTATTTTTTTCTTTGTTATTTATGGATTGCAGCAAACGTGCCATCGACTTCGACTCGCCCTCAACTCTAGCAACTCTTCATCACGTCAGATTTCAGGGTGAGCTATTGTTCCTAGCTCGGACTGGATTTTCTCCTTCACGTCCTTATGTCTTGAAGTTCGGACATGGACCACTTCTTTTACTTATTTTAGCTTCTTAAATACTGTTTGATTAGAAATTGGAGGATAGATGTTCTTGGTGTGATGACTTCCATATTTTAAGAATAATGAGTATTAAACTTTAGAAGTTGATTTAATTGATTTCGTTTATAAGTTTTGAGTCTTCCGCATTATATTTTGTTCATTATGGTTGCAATATCGGTAAACGTTGGGGTTTAAAATTGTTGGTTCGCTCACATAGAAGGATAAGTGTGGGTGCCACTCGAGGCTCATTTTGGGTCGTGACATCTGTAACAAAATCTAAATCTAAAAAATTATAATGTTCAGTTATTGGCTTAGGTGTCCATTTTTTAATTTAATCTGCTATTCCATATTGCGTTTGTTCTATCTGATTCTTTATAATTTTCTGTATAATATGTTGCTGGTGTCCATTTAGGACTAGTTGTAGGACTATTATCCGAGGTTTTAACTCCTGATATGCTAGGTCGATTGATATCTCCTGTGTTTATTTCTAATTTTTTTGATTTATTTACTTGTTCTAAAATTTCTCTACATGTTTCACTTATATCACTTATTTCTGAGTTTTGATCATTTATTGTATCCGATTTATTTTCGTCTATTTCATTTACTTCAAGATTTTCTTTTAATTTTTTGTCTCATTTCATTTACTTCATTTGTTAATTCGAGCTCTTTATGTATCTGTTTCTCTTTTTGTTTAGTTTCATATAATAATTTTAACTTAGCTAATTCTTTTTCTAATTCACTTATTCTTGTATTTTTTATTTCTTCTAGATGTTGTACTTCTTGCTTTGCTTGTATTTTTATCTTTTCAATTTATTTTGATTTTTCTATTTCTTCATTTTCTCTTGTTATTCTTATAATAGCTGTTAGACTATCTTCTAATTTTCCTTTTTCTTTTTCTAACATTAAATATAAGTTATTTCCTATTTTTTTTATATATTCTTCCTAAATTTGAAAATATTATTTTTATTGTTAATCCGTCTTGGTTTTCATATGTTTTTTCGTCTACTGCAAATTCTTCTTTATTCATTATAATTTATGAATCATATTGTGTTGTAACTTATATTCAAGGCAGTCTATTTGTATTTCTAACATAAATATAACTTTTCTTTGTGCTAATATTGATTTTTTACATACTCCTGCCAACATATTTTCTTCTAATCTTTCTTTCCTATGTTGTAGTTCTTGTATTTTTTCATCTATTTTTTCTATCAGTTGTTGCTTATATATTTCTTTGTTCATATTGTTTTTTAAAATAATATACATATTTATATTCTATTTTTGAAATTATGTTTATCAAATGATTTGTCTTATCATTACTTGTTTTAGTAAGTTGTAATAGTGCATATTCTATGTATAAAGGATTTAACTTTTTCCATATCTTTCGTACTTTTTTTTCTATCTTGGTTTTTGTTATTTTTGTTTCCTTACTTGATGTTGTATTACTCTTCATGTTCTTAATAAAATATTTTTTCATAATATTCTTTTTTAAGTAGATCTAATCGTTGTATTTCATTTGCGTTATTTGCAATATATTCTAAATATTCATTTTCTCGAGTTCTTAGATACATATACAAATTATCAATTAATAATTTTTCAAGCTGATCTATGTTTTCTTTAGTTTCTTTCAAATATTGTAAGTACATTAATTTATCATTGATCTCTGAATATTTCTAGATCATCATATAAGTCTATGTCAAAATTATTATCATAAAAATCATCTTGTATAACTAATTCAGCCCAACCTTGAGTCGTTACTTCTATTACTTCATATGTTACTTCTATTACTTCATATGTTATAAAATTCATCTTGTATAACTAATTCCGCCCAACATATTATACAGAAAATTATGAACAATGTAACGACTTGTTTAGTCATTTCGAGCAGTAGAATCAATTGTGATAAAAACTGACTGGGCCGACGGATCACGCGACGGACCGTCATAGTGTCGACGGACCGTGATGGACTCCGTCGTCCCACACTTGTATAATTCTTCTGCTTCTCTCCTCATTACCCTCGACGACAAGTAGGACGAACCGTCATAGGCCCGACGGTCCGTCGAACGTCTTCATGCCAAAACACTTAAACTCTGAAATCTGGGTACGGGGATCAACTCTTTGAACTTCGCGACGGAATTGCAGCACGGACCGTCGTAGATACGACGGACAATCACAAACCTCTTCACTGAAATTGAGTCTCTGAACTTTGTGATGGACCTGCAGGACGAACCGTCGCAGGTACGACGGGCCGTCACGAGTTGCGTAACCTCGACTGGGTCGGATTTCTGCTAAAAGTTTTAAGGAGTGTTTTGGACTATTCATGACAAACTGTATGAAATTAGTGTGGTAATCTTAATAATTTAATTACTTAGGGGTTAAAGGAGATAACCTTGAAATAAATAGTGGGTTAGTTTTATCATCTTTCATACTTAATTATATGGTAATTAGGGTAAAAGAAAAAGAGTCTGAAGAAGGAAAAATAAATAGAACAGAAGAGGGGAGAAAGAGCGAGAGGGAGAGAACGAAGAGGAAAGCAAAGGCATTGGGAAGTAGCTTGCTTGATCACGATTCTTCGGTGGAGGTAGGTTATGGTTTATGCTATTTCATAGTAAACTATAAATAGCGATTGATATGTATTGGGTGGTATTGTAAAGTCTTCTATATGCTTAATTGTGTGGTTGCATGATGTGTTTTATCTAATTGTGATGGATTAGAATGATGAGGCTGTTGAATCTTAAACCATAAATTCTCTCTATTAATGATGATGCCTTGACATAGAAGAAGGCTTGATGATTTAAAATAATGAGATTAGGGGATCGGGTGTCACGTACCGACACGTAGTATTAGGGGATCGGAGTATCACGTACCGACACGTAGTATTAGGGGATCGGGTGTCACGTACCGACACGTAGTATTAGGGGATCGGAGTGTCACGTACCGACACGTAGTATTAGAGGATCGAGTGTCACGTACCGACACGTAGTATTAGGGGATCGGAGTGTCACGTTCCGACACGTAGTAGTAGGGGATCGGAGTGTCACGTTCCGACACAAGAAGAATATAGAGAATGAATCTTGAATTATGTTAATATACTAAAATTTAAAGAACCTATTTCCCAAATGAGTATGGTGTGGAGGCTTGAGTCCTCACAGGTGTGCTTGGTGTTGTGGCCAATGGTTCTTGTACTTGTTGTTGTCACCTGTTGAGTATGGTAGTTGATTTTATATTATTATTCGTTATATATTGCTTTCTATTTTGAGTTGGACGATGATACCTACTCAGTACGTGTTCCTTGTACTGACCCCTACTTGTATTTTTCTCTTTGTTATTTGTGGAGTGCAGAAAACGTGCCATCGACTTCGACTCGCTCTCAACTCTAGCCAGTCTTCATCACGTGAGATTTCAGGGTGAGCTATTGTTCCTAGATCGGACTGGATTTTCTTCTTCACGTCTTGATGTCTTGAAGTTCGGACATGGACCATTTCTTTTACTTATTTTAGATTCTTAAATACTCTTAGATTAGAAATTTGAGGATAGATGTTCTTGGTGTGATGACTTCCAGATTTTGGGAATAATGAGTATTAAACTTTAGAAGTTGATTTAATTGATTTCGTTAATAAGTTTTGAGTCTTACGCATTATATTTTGTTCATTATGGTTGCAAAATTGGTAAACGTTGGGGTTTAGAATTGTTGGTTCGCTCACATAGAAGGATAAGTGTGGGTGCCACTCGCGGCTCGTTTTGGGTCGTGACAAACTTGGTATCAGAGCATTAGGTTCGTTGGTCTCATCACACAAGAACGAGTCTAGTAGAGTCTTGAGGTACGGTAGGGGGACGCCTTTACTTTTGTTTGAGAGGCTATAGGACTTTAGGAAAATTCCATTCTTTCTTTCTTTCGTGCTATTACTTGGATCCAATTGGTATCTGGGTGATACAAATTGGTATCTGACATCCTCACTCTATTTCACAGATGTTTAGAACTAAAGAAACAACTGTGCCAACACCAACACCGGCAAGACAGGATGCGTCTGAGCCAGCCACTGGGCTGTAGCTCGAAGAGGAGCAGTGGCAAGAGGCCGTGGTAGAGGTCGCGGGAGGACGTCCTCTAGAGGTAGAGGACAAACACCTGGTCCAGCTAGTAATAGGGCGGTGACTCCCTCATCGACTGATGAAGTAGTAAGAGAGGGTGAGGAAGGGGAAAATGAGCAGGTTCAAAATGAGGAATTACCACCCCAGCCTACCCCAGAGATGATTAATCAGGTTCTTTCTTATCTTAGCGGGTTATCGGATCAGGGCCAGACACCTCCAGTGTTTTCTGCACCAGCACCTCAGGTTCCGGGAGTACAACATGTAGCTGTTGTGGCTCCCCGCATGGATGCCTCATTGGGTAGGCACGTTTCCTCGATTGACTACAGGGCCTATAATGACGAGTGATCAGCATGAACTTTTCACTAAGTTCTTGAAATTGAAACCTCCTGTCTTCAAGGGTGCTCAGAACAGGCAGAAAGAATATGCAGATCGAAAGGTTAGGGACTTGGATTTTTTGGAGGGTGAACAAGTCTTGCTGAAGGTTTCACCCATGGAAGGGGTGATGATGTTTGAAAAGCGAGGTAATGCTTAGTCTGAGGTATAATGGTCCATTTGAGGTTCTGAAGCGCGTGGGGGAGGTGGCTTATGAATTGGCATTACCTCCAGGGCTCTCATGAGTGCACCCGGTATTTCATGTGTCTATGCTGAAAAGATACCATGGGGATGGAAACTACATTATTCGCTGAGATTCAGTTCTTCTTGATGAGAATTTGTCGTATGAGGAGGAGCCTGTTGCTATTTTAGATAGAGAAATATGCAAGTTGAAATCAAGGGAGATTGCATCCATCAAGGTTCAATGGAAGAATCGGCCAGTTGAAGAGTCCACTTGGGAGAAGGAGGTGGATATGCAAGAAAGATACCCACATCTTTTTACAGATTCAGGTACACTTTCTCGCCCTTGTTTTTCTTCTTGTGATCGTTCGAGGATGAACGATGGGTAAATTTGTATCTATTGTAACGACCTGTTTAGTTGTTTCGAGCAGTAGAATCAATTGTGATAAAAACTGACTGGACCGACGGATCACGCGACGGACCGTCATGGTCTCGACGGATCGTGATGGACTCCGTCATCCCACACTTGTATAATTCTTCTGCTGCTCTCCTCATTACCCTCGACGATTGGTAGGACAAACCGTCATAGGCCCGACGATCTGTCGAACGTCTTCGTGCTAAAACACTTAAACTCTGAAATCTGGGTACGGGGATCAACTCTCTGAACTTCGCAACGGAATTGCAGCACGGACCGTCGTAGATATGACAGACTGTCACAAACCTCTTTACTGAAATTGAGTCTCTGAACTTTGTGACGGACCTGCAGGACGGATGTAACGACCTGTTTAGTCGTTTTGAGCAGCAGATTTTATTTCTGGAAAAACTGTCGGAGTCGACGGAACCCACGATGGACCGTCATGGGCACGACGGACCGTCGAGGGTGTCTCGTTCCAAAACACTTAGAATTCTGAAATTTCAGTGCTGAAATCGACTCTATGAACTCTGTGATGGACCTGTAGGACGGACCGTCAAAGATACGACGAACCATTGTGAGGTTCCGTTTTAAAACACTTCAACTCTTGAGAATTGGGTACTGGGAACAATTCTCTGAACATCGTGACGGAAGTGCAGGACGGACCGTCGTAGGTACGACGGACCGTCACAGACTCTTCAAGGAAATTGAGTCTCTTAAGTTTGTGACGAACCTGCAGGACGGACCGTCGCAGGCACGACGGGCCGTCACAGGTTGCGTAATCCCAGGCGGGGTCGGATTTCTGTTTATGTTTTAAAGGGGCATTTTGGACTATTCCTGCAATAATTATAAAATTCGTGGGTTTATATTAATAACTCAATTTCTTGGGGGGATAAAAGAGGTAACCTTGAGTTAATTAGTGGGTTATTATTGTCATCTTTTACACTTAATTATATGTTAATTAGGGTAAAAGAAAGAGGGTTTGAATAAAGAAAATAAAAAGAACAAAGAAAGAGAGAGGATCGATAGAGAGGGACGAACGAAGGGAAAAACCAAGCTTTGGGGAATTTGCTTGCTTGATCACGAATCTTCGGTGGAGGTAGGTTATGGTTTTTACGTTATTTGTAGTAAACTCTTAATAGCAAATGATATGTATTGGTAGTATTGTAAACCCTTATATATGCTTAATTGTATACTTGCATGAATATGATTATGTGATTGTGATAAAATAAGCATGATGAAGCTATTGAATCCAAAATCTTGAAAGAAACCCTAATCTACGTTAATGGGATTGATGATGCCTTGGTATAAGAGAAGGCTTGATGAATTGATAGAATGATGTTAGTGGATCGGAGTGTCACGTACCGACACATAGTATTAAAAGATCGGGTGTCACGAACTGACACGTAGAATTAGGGGATCGGAGTGTCACGTACCGACACATAGTATTAAGGTATCGGGTGTCACGAACCGACACATAGAATTAGGGGATAGGAGTGTCACATAACGACACATAGTATTAGGGGATCGGGTGTCACGAACCGACACGTAGAATTAGGGGATCGGAGTGTCACGTACCAACACATAGTATTAGGGGATCGGGTGTCACGAACCGACACGTAGAATTAGGGGATCGGAGTGTCACATACCGACACATAGTAGTAGGGGATCGGAGTGTCACGTATCGACACAAGAGGAAGAAAGATAATGAATCGTGAAAGATGTTAATATACTCAATATAATGAACCTAATTCCCAAATGAGTATGGTATTGAGGCTTGAGTCCTCATGGATGAACTTGGTGGTACTTGTTGATGATTATAGTACTTGTTGTTGCTACATGTTGAGTATTCTAGTCGATTTATGATATTAACTGATATATACTGTTTTCTATTTTGAGTTGGCCGATGATACCTACTCAGTACTTGTGTTTTGTACTGACCCCTACTTGTATGTTTCTTTCTTTGTTATTTGTGGAGTGCAGCAAACGCGCCATCGTCGTCAACTCAATCGCAATTCTAGCTAGTCTTCATTACACCGGAATTCAGGGTGAGCTAATGCTTCTAGCTTGGACTGGATCTCTTTCTTCATGTCTTGATGCCTTGAAGTTCCGACATGGACTAGCCTTTGATTTATTTTAGCTTCTTAGAATACTCTTAGTTTTGTAATTTGATCATAGATGTTCTTGTGGTGATGACTTCCAGATTTTGGGGATAATGAGTTATAAATTTTAGAAGTTTATTAAATTGATTTTTATTAATGAGTTTAAGTCTTCCGCATGATATCTTGATATTATATTGAAATGTTGGGTTTTGTATTGGTTGGTTCGCTTACATAGGAGGGTAAGAGTGGGTGCCACTCGCGGCTCGGTTTTGGGTCATGACAAACTTGGTATCAGAGCATTAGGTTCGTTGGTCTCATCACACAAGAACGAGTCTAGTAGTGTTTTAAGGAACGGTGGAGGGACGCCTTTACTTTTCTTTGAGAGGCTATAAGACTTTAGGAACATTCCATTCTTTCTTTCTTTCTTTCGTGCTATTACTTGGATCCAATTGGTATCTAGGTGATACAAATTGGTATCTGACCATCTTCACTCTATTTCGCAGATGGTTAGAACTCGAGCAACGACAAGAAACGTCTGAGCCAGCCACTGTGGCTATAGCTCGAAGAGGAGTAGTGGCAAGCGGCCGTGGAAGAGGCCGTGGGAGGACGTCCTCTAGAGGAAGAGGATAAGCACCTAGCCCATCTGGTACTAGGGCGGTGACTCCTCCACAGACTGAGGAAGTGATAAGAGAGGGTGAGGAAGGGGAGACTGAACAAGTGCAGAATGAGGAATTACCACCCCAACCTACCCTAGAGATGATCAACCAGGTTCTTGCTTATCTTAGCGGGTTATCTGACCAGGGCCAGACACCTCCTGTATTTTCTGCACCAGCACCACAGGTTCCGGAGGTACAACATGCGGCTACTGTGGCTCCCCGCATGGATGCCTCATTAGAAATAGGCACGTTTCCACGTCTGACTACAGGGCCTATAATGACAAATGATAAACATGAACTTTTCAGTAAGTTCTTGAAATTGAAACCCCCAGTCTTCAAGGGTGCTGAATCTGAGGATGCTTACAATTTTCTTGTTGACTGTCATGAGCTACTACATAAGATGGGTATAGTAGAACGGTTTGGTGTTGAGTTCGTGAGTTATAAGTTTCAAGGGAACGCCAAAATGTGGTGGCGGTCACATGTTGAGTGTCAACCAAGAGAGGCACCACCTATGACTTGGGCATCATTCTCTAGCTTGTTTATGGAGAAGTATATCCCCCGGACTTTGAGGGATAGGAAAAGAGATGAGTTCTTGAGCCTAGAGCAAGGTAGGATGTCGGTTACTGCATATGAGGCTAAGTTTCGTGCATTATCCAGGTATGCCACCGAACTTTGTTTCAGTCTACAAGAAAGGATTCGCCGTTTTGTGAAGGGGTTGAGGTCAGAATTGCGGATTTCAGCCTTACAGGTAGCGGCAACGGCAAAATCCTTCTAAGAAGTGGTAGACTTCGTGATAGAGGTGGAAGGAGTGAAGCCAGATGACTTCACCACGACATCGACATCAAAAAGGTTTTGAAAGGGGGGTGAGTTTAATGGTTCTTACTCTAGAGGACAGGGTTCAGGAGGTTACTCAGTCCGACCAATTCAGTCTTCACTACAGACTGTAGTTGGGGGTCCACCTCAGACCGGTCAACACTTCTCTGAGAGACCTATGCTTGACTCCAGAGAGTGTTATGGATGTGGGGAGACTGGACATATTAGGAGGAATTGTCCAAAACAGAGTTACAGACCCCCAATAGCTAGAGGTAGAGGTGGTAATGGTAGAGGCCGTTATTCTGGAATACGTGGTGGCTGAGGTAATGGTGGTCACCAGAACGGCCGAGGTGACGGACAAACTGGAGCTAGGACAACACCACATGGTAGGGGCAACGGGCAGACTGGTGATAGGGCCCATTGTTACGCTTTCCCCGGGCGGTCTGAAGCGGAGGCATCTGATGCTGTTATCACAGGTAATCTTTTGGTTTGTGATTGCATAGCTTCTGTATTATTTGATCCTGGCTCCACATTGCCATATGTATCTTCCTCATTTGCTACTGGTCTTAATTTACATTGTGAATTGCTTGACATACCTATTCGTGTGTCTACTCCGGTGGGTGAGTCTGTGATAGTTGAAAAAGTATATAGGTCTTGTTTGGTGACTTTTGTGGGGAGCAATACTTATGTAGACTTGGTTATCTTAGAAATGGTTGATTTTGATGTAATTCTGGGTATGACTTGGCTTTCTCCGAATTTTGCGATCTTGGATTGTAATGCTAAAACTGTGACATTAGCCAAGCCTGGGACAGATCCGTTAGTGTGGGAGGGCGACTACACTTCCACTCCGGTTCGTATCATCTCCTTTCTTCGTGCTAAGAGAATGATTAGTAAGGGGTGTTTAGCTTTCTTGGCACATCTCAAGGATGACACTACTCAGGTACCTTCAATTGAGTCGGTTTCGGTAGTCCGTGAGTTTCTGGATGTGTTCCTGCAGATCTTCCTGGTATGCCACCGGATAGAGATATTGATTTCTGCATTGATCTGGAACCGGGTACTCGCCCCATTTCTATACCCCCTTATAGAATGGCTCCCGCGGAGTT